>PVKB01000578.1:0-497488 GCA_004027205.1 Ctenodactylus gundi
GAAACAACCTCCAGAAAGTTTCAAAAAAGCAAAATTTGACTTTGTTGCATGAATCCACGTGAAGGAAATGAGATGCAGGCACGCTCTCCTACGCGCAGCCTCCAGCCCCTTCACAGGTCCTCAGCTTCTCTCCAACTCTTACCTGAGGGCTGTTTGCTGAAGTATCATTTTTTTAATACTATATACTTAGCCCTACAGTGGCTGCCTCTGTTGGAATATGTGCAGTCTTTGTTCTGCACCTTTATTACCTAAACAATACATTGTAACAACTATTTTTATAGCACTTACATTGCAGCAGATATTATAAGTAATCTAGGAATGATTTATAGGCTTTTTTGGGGTTTTTTTTGTTTTGTCTTGTTTTGATACAGGGTCTTGCTTTGTAATCCAGGCTGGCCTTGAACTCACAGCAATCCTCCTGCCTCAGCTTCTCAAGTGCTGGGACTATAAGCCCTTACCACCACAACCACCAGCTTAGGTGATGCTGGGGAATCGAACTCAGGACCTTGGTGTTGCCAGGCAAGCACTTTAACCTTTGAGCTATTCCTCCAGCCCATGGGATGATTTATAGTATACAAAAGACATACAAAATTTGTAGGCAAATACTTCGTTTTTCTTATACAAGCAACTTGAACATTAGTAGATTTTGGCATCCAAGAAGGGTTACTGTAGCCAACTGCCCTTGGATAGTAAGGGACCACTGTAACTGGAAACAGTGAATGTGAAAAAGTAAAAATTTACTTACAACGCCAAAAGCAGACCACATACAGCAGGACACACAGTAAGTGTACAGATTACTCTGTTCCTACACGATTTTAACCATGTTTTTTCTCCTTAAGCACTATGATAAAGTCTATTGCTGCTTCTTATGCCACTTTCATTCATGTGAGGGGCTTCTGCCAGCAAGAGCAAAGAGGAACGCAGCACATGCAAAGTAAATTCCTCTCCCTTATCTTTAGTTGCAGACACTAAGAAGCAATTATGTCTAAATGTAGGGAAAGCCTACAGTTCACCAGATGTGTAATGCGTATTACAGTCCTCACCTTAAGTCTAAACAAGCGACCTTTTCTAAAACATATTCTTCTCCAAGTATTAAAATCATGCTGTATTTTCACAAGATTAGGACATTTCTCTGCCAGTCCATGCAAACCTTTACATGCCACACTAACAATTTTTAATTTTTCCCAAAAGCAATAGGAAGTCACAGAGTGTTTTACATAAAAAAGGGAGGTGGAGTGATTTAATAACCAACTGGATAGTAATATAGGAACCAGACAGAAGTGAGGAGAGTAAACGAGTAACTCCTCTGCAGCCAGGTTGGGGCCTGTCCTCTCTAAAGAGAGGTGACAGTGACCTTATACCTCACTGATAAGAGAAAAATACCTGAATTCAGAATTTATTTGGCTCTGAATTCATAAAGAAGACAGGTGCTATGTAACAAAGCCATTTCAATGAAAGACTGTTGCACCTAAAAATACAATTAATTCAATCCCTATGCAAAAAAAAAAAGTGTTAAGATTTACAGCTTAAACTTTCTTTTAAAGTCACCACATGAAGTGTCAAGACTGAAGAAAGGGATCTGTGCTAAGACAACGGGAATCATGCTTAGGAAGACAACAGCCTGCAAGGGGTAGTGGCACACATCTGTAATTCCTGCACTGTGGGAGGCTGAGGCAGGAGGACCACAAGCTCAAACCCAGCCTGGGCAAATTAGTATCCTATCAGAAAGACCCTGTCTCAAAGGAAAAAAGGGCTGAGAATAAATTCAGTGTGAAAGCCCTGATTACAGAATAACAACAACAAAAAGCCCAACGTGTTAATGATAACCTCTTGAGCATCAGTTTAGAATTTAGGCATACTATATTTACCCACTTCTTAAGGTAATAACAGCATTAACCTCAACTAGTTATGAATATTAAAAATACTGCACTCTGTGTGATGGTATATTATTATTTATGCTAAACCAGTCTATGTACTAATAGTACAGGCAACAAAAAGGTAAATATTAAAATAATTTCAAAAGTTACAAAATTTTTCTACCTATGATTTAAACATGGAAAATAAGGAAGGATTCTGGCTTGAAAACTGAGTAAAGATTCATACACCAGTTTACATTAAAACAAACCAAACGAACAACTCTGGTCACAGAGGCAACTGTCTAAGGAGACTCTCAGGAGAGCAGAGCCCACGGTCAGTGAGTATCTTTCTATAGGGTACTCAACCACTAGCCAGAAGGCAGAGAAAGCAGCCGAGCTAAAGACAGGGACAAACAAATTTATTTTTTATCTCTAGCACATAATAAATACTACAAGCCAGTGAGTGACTATACAAAGTTGAATAAAATGAATATGCAAAGATTAATAAACCTTGCTCTTCTGGAGCTTACACTCTACCTAAGGGTGAAAAAAAGCTACATTATGAAATATTTATGCAGAAGTACAAAGTGGGGGTGACAGAATATTATGAATTACAAAAGGTGACAACTGAACTCAACCTTAAAAAGCTAGCTGGTTTCAACAGGGAAAGAAAAGACCAAAAGGGAATATAAGGTCTGACTAAGAGAAAGCTGAAGGGGGCAGCTAAAAACAGAGGGGTCTGGCTAGTAGAGCCTTTAACAAGGACGGGCCCAGAGTCAGAGTGACAGAGGACACGGGAAGAATAGAGGTCAGGGACAGGCAAGAACTTCACATTCTGAAATAAAGAAAGTTGAATGATGTTCCTAAGAGGGAGCCAGCACTACGCGGCCTGAGGCTGCTGACGGCCATCAGCACAGAGGGATGACTCACCATGATGCACCTTTGGGGCAAAGTAAAAAATGGCCTTAAGCAAATGGCGAGGAGGTGGGGCCCAAGGATAAAGTCAGCTTTACTTTTAAAAGATAACTGCGGCAATGGCTGGCGCTAGTTAGACAGTGGAAGAGCTACGAAGATCATTTTCAGATCCTTTAGCACTTCAAAAGCCTAGAACTAAAAAGAAAGGAAATCAAATAAAAAGGGACTACCTACAGCCTCCTTAGCTCACAAGCTAATCAACGAGTCCATCTGCAGCCTTGACAGATTTTTGGTCCTTGAAGGAAGCAGCACCCCATGCAACAAAGCCTACAGTAGGAGCATGTGTTTATGAGTCTTCAATGATTTGAAATGTGGGTAGTACTGCAATTCAGCTTTTAGGACGCATATTTTACATCACAGTGAAGAGTATATTATACATTAGTATAATGGAAAACCTTCTATGTCATTTCTGTTCGTTATTTTCTAATAAAACAAGTATTTCTAAAATCTTAAAGATGTATAAGTATTTGGTTAAACAGAAGGATAAATTGGCAGATCCATGAATAAATGATAAAATTTAAGGCACCAATTAGAAGAACAGCTTATATAAAACTCCCACCCACTACATCATAACCTTTAAAATATATTAAAATCATTTTCATGTTTTTCTCTCCACCCTACCATCATGATAAATTCTTCAATAACAAGAGGCATTTTTGTTAATTTGTAAAATCCAAGAGACTGGCTGTGTGCCCAGTAAGTACTAGATTTAGAAACAAAAGGAAAAAAAGGTTTAACTTTCACTGGTAACGAGTAACCTGTATCTCGCCAGCACATCGCATGTTAAGTTCAACTGGACTGTTAGAAAAGGAAGCATGGCCTTTCCAAGCTGGATCTAGCCAAAGGGAGGCTAAGTGTACTATTACCGAAATTCCATTAAGACATGAGTGTCAGGCACAATTAGGCCCTATGGTTCAGTATCCCTACCAATCAGGAGATCCTGTCCATAAATCCAAGGCTCTGGGATTCTTCTGTCTTAAGCTAATAAAGCCTTAAAAAAGTCCTACTCCAAATATCTAGAGCCTGATTCTGCATCAAATATACATGCAGACTCAACTTGCTCCACACCTGGTATACAGAAGCCACCTCTACCTCCTCCCCACGAGAAAACTCAACTTAGTGATCATTCCACAATGGCACAGTCACATATTATAGGACAGCTCTGAATGCTCATATCAGCAGAAGAAAATCTTCATTAAAATGACTTGTTACTAAAAGGATGGAGAAATTGTGAGTACATCTGGCTTTTAATTTTTTTCATTCAAAAATGTTTCACTTCAGTACTCTGGTTTCTCTTCAGATCACGTAATTCTTTCTCCTTTTACAAAAAAAATGTTCCACTTCATAGGAGAAAATGGACTCTAGTATTATTTTTATTTATAATAAAAAAGCTGCTCTTACTCAAAACAGACTATAGCCCTTCTCACTGACACTGTGAGACCAAGACAAGTTTTCTTTAGTTTAAAAAAGCCAAACCAGATTATGACAGAAACAATCAAAACTTTAACAAAATGCAGTAACCCCTCACAGAATCTATTTATATAAGTTAAATAAAATTAAGTGAAATGTCTCACCCTGAATCTACTTTCTGAACAAACCAAACTCGGAAGTACCCTGAACACCATGTCATCTGTAACTTTACTTTGTCTGACTACAGGAAATAAAACTCTCTGGTCCTCAGCACCAATTCTGTCTTCTCCAGCTTCACACTAACCCTCCTCTGAGAACCACCAAGCCTTTGGGAGGAAGTTGACAGGCTACTATGACTTAGCCTGGAGATAAAAGACCAGGACACAGCACCAGCATTAGTCCAGCCACCAAGAAAATCTCAGATTTCTTGCAGTACAAAGACAAAAACGCTTACTCCTCCATCAAGTTCTGAACTGGACAAGAGTTGCCCACAAACTTGCTGAGGACATCTTACAACCACAAGAGAAGAGCCTGCAAAGAGAGTCAGCAACAAAAAAGTCCAAGTCAAGCAGACAGTACTCACAACACCTGAGCAATAAATCAGGCAGCCCTTGGCAGCCAATTCCAGAGCTACTCAATTATTCTGATGAGCCAACAAATCCCCCCCTCCTTCCTTTTTTTTTTTCCTTAATAGTCTGGATTAGATTTTTCTACCATGTGAAATACAGAAGATATCCAATATACACATAAATTTAAGATTAAGGTTATATAAGAACACTGCAACTTACATCAGCTGGCTTCTCAATGGCTTTTCATCGTCAGAAAGGACAATTACACTGTGGTACTCACACCTCATTATAAATTCTTCAATAACAAGAACCATTTTTGTTAATTTGTAAAATCCAAGAGACTAGCTATGTGCCCAGCTTCCTCCATCCTGCCAGGTTTACACAAGCCCATGAAGTGGCCAAAGTAACACCTTCCCACCTTTGATAACCAGGATACAGGAGAGAAGCCCAAGCATTCAGTAACCCCACTTCCCTTGTGCCTCACTAAACTGCAAAGTCCCCTAGACACTATGAATGCCACAATGGCTTTTTCTTTTTCTTCCTAAAACATTTGCTAAATCTAGGCAACAGCCATCTGTTTCTTCTTGCCAAAAACACGTTTTGTTTCTACATATCTAAAGAAAACACAACAATAAACTACATGGATTACTTATCTTTTATAAAGAAATAGCAAAAACTGACTCTTAACTGAGTATCAGACTAAGGCCAAACCCATAAAATAACAGGATTACAAAGTGTTCAATGTTTCTCTAAAACACACCTCCTTCACAAGACTGCTGTAAATTTGCCTTTTTCTTTAAAAAGCCATCAGTCTTCAACAGTGTTTTTATTATTTAAATGTTTTGATAGCACCTGTTAGTATCATTTAACAATTCCATTTACTTTTTCAGTTAAAGTCCATTTCTTTAATATATGGAAAAATTAATAGTAAATAAGATACTATAGGCAAAATCAAGGAAAACAAGAGAGCTTAGACGTATGGATATTAAACTACTTAGTAACTGATAAAAAATTAATTGCCTAAGAGTACCAGAACTCACGCCCGAGGGAATGCGGATGTGCAGCCTGTGGAAGGAAGCCTGAGAGAAATGGGAGAGAAGCAGACACACAGTGCTATGCCCCGGACACCAGTGTCAGAACTTGCAAAGACAAGACAGAGGCAGCAAGCGGACCTCTCCTGCTCGCGCTGTTCCAGTGCTCTTGCTATGAGGATTCTCAGGACAGGATCCTGCTCCATCTAACAGGAAGAAATACTGTCATGTACAATAGTACCTGTTACGAACATGGGGCAAAACCGGGAACAGCAGCACTCTCCCTTCCAAATATACTAGCAAAATGCTGGATATGAGGGCGATCTGGCTGCGACATCTTTCACCCCATTGATTGCCAGGGTTGATTCGGCTGATCTGGCTGGCTAGGCAGGTGTCCCCTTCCTCCCTCAACACTCCATGTGCATCCCTCCCAAAGCTGTGCACTCGGGTCGAAGAGGACGACCTTCCCCGCTAGATGAGGACCGTTTCGCAGTCAAGGGTATATGAGTAGCTACACTCCCCTGCTAGAACCTCCAAACAAGTTCTCAAGGTCCAAATATACTAGCAAAATGTCATTCACATCTATTAATTCTAGGTTGTACACACAGTCTTAAACACAAAGCAAAAGCATAAACATAAGCATGTCTGGGTTCCTACCCCTGCTCTCCTGCTTATCAGCTGTGCATTGATTTGGCCAAACATCTTTGTGCCTCCCTCTCTTCATCAAAATATCAACCTCAGCGAGCAAGAGAAGCAAGTTCATGTCAGTTGTACAGGCAATGCCTGGCAGATGGCAAGCATTCTCTACCTATTGGCCATAAACTAATAAATAGCAGATAAGCTCTTAATTTTTTAAAATGTGAGTTAGAAAACAACTCAACCGGACCTAATGAGATGGCACAGCAGTTACAGCACTTGCCTAGCAAGTGTAAGGCCCTGAGTTCGATTCCCCAGCACCATATAAAACTGAGTGTAGTAGCGCACACCTCCAATTCAAGCAGCAGGGAGGCTGAGGCAGGAGGACTGCCACGAGTCCAAGGCCCGTGTGGGCTACATACTGAGTTCAGAACCAGCCTGGGCTGCTACAGACCAAGATTCTGTCTCCAAGAAAAATAAATAAAAAAGAAAGGAAAATAAAAATAAAACAGTTCAACTTCAGAAATTTAGCTTAAGGGAATCCCCAAGACAAAATTCAGATCATACAATAACTTCAAAATGTATTAACTTTTATGAGACACTTCATAGGAAGAGAGAGAAGAATTAACCTACTTAACCTTGATTAATGTATTTGACTAGACACAGGAAAGTTAAAGACAAAAAGAACTGTATTTAAATATCCCACTCCATTCAGGCTGATAACATTGTTTTTCACAAGGATACCTCTTTGCATTTCTGAAAGCACTCTTCGTGTACACTAGATAAACAAGCAACAGTAGATGCATGTGTCAGATTTCTCAATGTCAAAGAAAGTTAAAACAAGTAAAAACAATCTTTACAGACTAATCAATATTGTTAAAAGGTCCATACTAACCCAAATGATCTACAAAATCAATGCAATCTACCAAAATACCAACGGTGTTCATGGAATTTTAAAACAAATCTTAAAATTTCCACAGAATCACAAATAAACCAATCACCAAACTGATGATGTTCTTTTTTTTTTTCTTTCAGGTACTGGGGTTGGAACCTAGGCCCCTGTGCATGCCAAGCATGAGTCAGTTTCAAGGCCTTGCCTCTACCACTGAGCCACATCAATGCACATCGCAAAGCTTTAGGAATCAAAACAGCTAGGCACTGTTCAATGGAACAGGACAGCCTAGAAACACACACATGAATTTGGCCAATTATTTTCAACAGAGATGCCAAAAACACACATTAGGAGAGGATAAGTCTTTTCAATAAATGGTCCCTAGGAAAATTGTATATTGATGTACAGAAAAATAAAACTTAGATCCTTCTCTCAATCAGTGACAAAAATCAGCTTAAAATTAATTAAAGATGTAAATGTAAGACCAAAAACTACTGGTAAAAAAACAAAGGGCAGTGGGCACAGTGGCACATTCCTATAGTCTCAGCTCTCTGGGAAGCTGAGGCAGAAGGATCAAAAGTTCAAGGCCAGCCAGCTTGGGCCACTGAGAGAGACTATCTAAAAAAAAAAAAAAAAAAAAAAAAAAAAAAAAAAAAAAAAAAAAAAAAAAAAAAAAAAAAAAAAAAAAAAAAAAGGAAAAAAAATGGGCTGAAGACTTAGCTCAGTCTGAAAGTCCTAAATGAAAAAAGGAGGACACTTCAGGACACTGCAGCTGGCAAGAATATTTTTGACAAGACTCTAAAAAGCACAGGAAACAAAAGCAAAACAGACAAATAAGATTACATCAAACCAGAAAGCTTCTGCATAACAAGAGAGGGAAGGAGGACAGACAGACAGGGACAGAGCCTACAAAATGGGAAAAAAATACTTGCAAACTTACATCTGATAAGGGACTCATGTCCAAAATTTATAGTGAACTCAAAAGTCTTAACAAGCCTTAACTAGATCAGAGATGCTGAAAGGGGGAAGGAAAAGGAGAAAGAGAAGAGGAGGAGAAAATTAAGAATCTAGCCAGGCATAGTGGCACGTGCCTTCAATCCCAACACTCTGGGAGGCTGAAACAGGAGGATGCCCAGTTTATGTGGTGCTGGAGAAACAAAGTCGGATACTTAGCGCTTGACTCAGTACTTGGTAAACAAGCATTTTAACCACTGAACCCTTCCTCTGGCTCAAGATTTTTTTTTTTTCTTTCCTTTTAAGACGGGGTCTGGCTCTACAGCCAAGGCTTGTCTTGAACTCACTATAAAGCCCAGGCTGGCTTTGGACTCACGGCAATCCTCCTACCTCAGCCTCCTGAGTACTGGGATTATAGGCATGCACCACCATGCCCAGCTTTATGTTGTGCTAGGGAATCAAACTCAGGGATTTGAGCTTGCAAGACAACACTTTAACCACTGTGCCATTCCTCCAGCCCCTGATTTTTTTTTTTTAAAGGGCACTAAGGCGACACCTCACCATAATGGAACTTGGTAACTAAATAAAGAGAAAAGCAAGAAAGAAGTTACAAGTGAGGAGAAGGCTGGGGGCGTAGCCCAGTGGTTATCGTAACTGCTTAACAAACACAAGGCCCTGAGTCTGATTCCCACATAACTGGGGCACAGTAACACACACCTGTAATCCCAGCACTCAGGAGGCTGGGGAAGGAAGACTGAGAAGTGTTCAAGGCCAGCCTGGGCCACATAGTGAGTTCTGGATCAACCTGGACTATAGAGCAAGACCCTGCCTCAAAGAAATAAAATAAAAAAGTAAAAAAACAAGATATGGTAGATTACAGTCAGCCATCTATATGAACTCACTTTAAAAATAAAATACATAGATTACAGAAATACACACACATGGGATTTAGCTGACACATATACATTTCCAAGCTATGTTTATAGAGGGCCTGGAAGCAAGAGTGATACACCTCAATAGCAAGGAGCAACTTACTTATTTCTAAATACCAATCTCCAATGCAAGAAAACAGAGCTCTGGAGAAATGGCTAGTCCTGGACCTGTATTAGGGAAATGCAAGCCTACAGCAGAAAGCAAGGAAGTGGTTGAAAGATGAAAACGTGTACGTCAGAAACAGGAAAACAAGCCAACTGAACTCCCTCCTAATCGCTAAAACAGAACAAGTTGAGGAACAAAATAAATCATGACATTATAACTAACTTAAGTATCCACAAGTCCATGACATAGGTGACTACATAAGTGAATTCAGGAAAAGGAACAAATCTTCATAAACTTATAGGGAATTTCAAACAATGGATGTATATCCTACCCCAACCAACTCCCACTCTCTTAGTGTGGGTTAAGTCCAGTGGGAATCAATTCCAAGAAGAGAGTCTGGAAAGAAAACAATAATGTTCCAGTAGAAAAACCTGAAAGAGACCACATAATCAGATGACCAGGAGTCACATGTGTGACCAGAGGTTAAGGTTTGCTCATGTCGTGGGCCCATGAGGGGAAGTAACAAGGAGGGCGCCTAATTATGGGATACCCTCTTCAAAAATACCTTACAACATCTCCGTGTGATCATAATGTCCACTACACCTGAATGCAAGGACATTCCTTTGAGGTTAAGTAGGCAAGACCGACAAACACAGACTGGTGGGGAGGCACGTGGGCAAAAGCAACAAACAGATTCTCCCCAACAGCAACAATACACTAGCAGCAAATACAGCATAAAAATAGGCAACGAAATTGCTTCTAGTAAAGATTCCAGAAATAATTGGATTAAACATACATTTAATGCAGGTTTCGATAATTCCACAATGTCTCAACAATCAACAGAACTTTACATACTTTTCAACTGGCATTAAAACTGGTATTCAAATGAGGCAGGGTGGTACTTGCCTATAATAATCCCAACAATTCATACTGCAGGAGGTTTAGGAAGGACCTCAAATTAAAGACTCGCCTAGGCAACACATGTTGGAGGGGGAGTCTGCTGGGGATGTAACTCAGTGGAACCGCACTTGCCTAGCATGCACAGGGACCAATCACCCACATGGGTGGGGGTGGCATTCAAGGATCACAAGCTGGCTGTGTTCTCAGTACTGGTAGGTCTGATTACTCTGAACAAAAACCAGAATAAATGTTAACACCATCTCAAAAAAACGTATTTATGTAAACAGCCATTCTGTGTTAATATTAAGCCAAATTATAGAAACTCATTATTATAAAACTTGTCCTCAGGCTATATCATTCTAACACAAGCCCCAATACTAGCAATGCAGTGTTAACGAAACAGCATCATTGAGTATGTGTAGGTAATTTGATGGCCTACATTCTCTTTACAAATTTGCATTGGTTTTACCATGAGAAGATTATAACCTGGATATTTTTAGGGGTGATTTCAAAATAATCAAGGCAGCCTCAAATTTTTAAGACAGGGTCTCACTCTGGTCCTGAACTCACTGTGTAGCCAAAGCTGGCCTCAAAATCAAAGCAATCCTCCTGCCTCATCCTCCTAAATGCTGGGATTACAGGGGTGTGCCACCATACCTGGGTAATTTTTATGCAGTGCTGAGGAATAAACCTAGGGCTTACCTATGCTAGACAAGTGCTCTAATCACAGAACTATGCCCCTGGCCCTGAAATTCTACTCAACACTTGTTTTAAAACACTATGCTAGGAAAAAAACTAGAGTATTGAAGTAATTCAGAAAAGAACCTGAGATGACAGCAGGGAAAATGGACAAAAAAATAATCACAAGAGATGTTATTAAATGTTATAAAACTAAGAATCCAGAGGCTGGAGGAATAGCATAGCAGTTATAGTGCTTGTCAAGCACAAGCACAAGGCCCTGAGTTAAGATTCCCAGGCAACACATAAACCAGGCATGGTACTGCATGCCTATAATCCCAACACCTAGGAGCCTGAACCAGGAATGTCGTGAGTTCAAGCCAACCTGCATTATACAGTGAGTCCAGAACCAGTCTGAACTGTGGAGCAAGAAACCATCTCAAATAAAATAAATAAAATAAAAAGAATAAGTCAAAAGACAAGCAGGTCTTAGCCAGGAGATGTGGTGCAGGTCTATAACCCCAGCACTCTGGGAGGCTCTCTTAGTTATTTTATTGTTGCTGTGACAAAATCCCCAACACCCACGATTTAAGGGAGGAAAGATTTATTTGGCTCATGGTTTCAGAAGGTTTCATAGTCCAATTGTGGGGCAGCTGACAACGGTTGGGGTACATGGCAGAGGCTGGAAAGCTGCTCTCCCCACTGCAGACTGAAGCCAAGTGAGTCTGGGGACTCAGACAAGGCTAGGGCTTTCCTAGGAAGAAGTTGTAACAATGTTTCTTCTTCCTTTAATAACTTCAAGCTGCTGGTTGTCCCCAACAGGGGTGGGTGCCCCTCCCTTATTTCCTGGGTAACCAGTCAACAATACATTGCTGAAAGGTCTGTGGTGAGACCCCCAATCTCAACAAGCTGAAACAATCTTTCTAGGTCAAACTCCAAGTATCAGCCCTTTCCAGACAGGCCCTACCTGCCAATAACACACACTACCAAATACATGAGGCTTCAGAGGGACATTCAAGATCCGGAGGGACATTCAAGATCCAAACCATAGCAGAGACTGAAGTACGAAAACTGAGAAGTTCAAACCCACCCTGGGTGACTTAACAAGACTCTCTCAAAATTAAGATTAAAAAGATCAAAAAAAAAAAAAAAAGAAGAAGAAGAAGAGCTGGTGATGTAGCTCAGTGTGAAGGTCTTGAGTTAAATCCAGACATCCCACCCCTCAGTGGTACATGCCCACACTATCCTAAATAAAGCACTGCCACTGACTAGAGAATATGGAGTTTATGATACAGACTAAGACATTAAGTACTCATACAGAGTAGTTAGCTAGCCAGAAAAACAGAAAAGGTAGAAATTTCAAAGAACACCATACCACCATTCTTTTCTTTTTACGCCATGATTTTATTAGTTAGTTATATATGGCTATTCAGAGCATTAGTTATTATCTTTAAGATATTTATTCAGCAGTTCTACACAATACTGGATTTAGTAGTATACAATATATAGACCTTTCCATGGGGAAGTAACAACCTAGAACCTAAGATACAGCATTCAGGTATAAAAATGATGTGAAATAGTCTAATGATCTGATGAATGCAGAAACTATGCTACAAAATAAAAAAATACTGATGACTAATACTCCCAAAACTGCAATCACTGATTATATGCATAACAGAACTGGAGATATCTCAGGCATCATTGAGACTCACATTTTAATTTTATAGCTGAAGAGACCTTTGCTGATTAAATGACGTCAGGTAAAGTAACATAATTAGTAAGTAGCAGAATGGAACTAGAGCTCTAGTGTCTTAGTTCTTGGTTAAATATGATTGCAAAGAAAGATGTGACTTTAAGGAAGCTGCATATGGGGACTAGAAGTAGGGAATATAATACAATCAGGATGTGAACAGAAGGCATAGGAGATCAGTTTAGTTGCATCAAACCGTTTTTCAAGAGAAGCAGAAGCAAGAGTTGATGGAACTGGGGTAAAGTTATGAGAATGTACCAATCTGATTTTAGACAACAGGAATCAGGCGGGCTGTGATATAGTCAAGATGAAACTGCCTTACAATAAGACTAACCAGGGCTATATCTTACTGTGAAAAACATGGAAATGAAAAAAAAGGTAAGGAAACCAATTAGGAGTTTTAGTCTAGATATCCAGTGATGGTGAGGGAAATAGTAAAGGGAAAAATGTAAAAGTATGAAGAAAGACTTTTCAAGATTTTATTAAGTGGATGTTAGAGATCATGCTATATATTTTATATTTGAAAGACTGATGCTTTCCTGCGCACCAGAGACAGTCAGAGGTAGCAGAACCATGGGGAAACGTGGTAACAAATCTCATACAAAAAGACCTGACACCCCAGAAGACGGTACCAGGGACAGTGAAATTGCAGAACCCAAAGAAAAGGGCAAAAATGATGGTAACTTCTGGGCCCAAATAGTCAGGGAATTGAAATAGGAATTAAAGCAGGAAGCAAAGCAGGAAATAAAACAGACAGCGCAAGAGCTACAACACATAGCTAAGCAAAAAGCAAGCCTTGCAAAGCAATTAGAGGAGACCAAAGAAGCAATGGGGAAGCGCAGTTACAAATCTCCTACAAAAAGACCTGACACTCCAGAAGATGATCTCAGGGTAACTAAAGATGAATATGGCAAAACGATGGCAACTTCTGGGCCCAGAAATTCAGCGAATTAAAGCAGGAAATAAAGCAGGAAATAAAAACAGACAGCAGAAAAGCTACACCAACACATAGCTAAGCAAAAAGCAAGCCTTGAAAACAACTAGAGGAGACCAGAGAAGAAATATACCAGAAGATAATGGGAAGACAAAAGAAGAAATTAGAGAAGAACACAACAAAGATATAGAAAAATTGAATGCAGATATACAGGAAATGAAAAACATGCAGAAAATAATAAGCAACCACTTTAAACAACTTCAGAATAGAATGTCAGACCTAGAAAATAAAGTGCCTGAGCTGCAACATACAGGCCATGAGGAACACAAAGTAAATAAAGAAAGCGAATTATTACAAGGGCTGATAGATGATTCAAGGAGAAACAACCTCAGAATTATGGGAATCCAGGAGAAGACTGAGGACAAAACAAAAGGCTTAAAGGATATGTTGAATGAAATTATGGAAGAAAATTTCCCAAATCTAAGAACAGAAATGAACATGGAACTATCGCAGGCATATAGAACACCAAACAACTTTGATCAGAAGAGATCCTCATCACGACACATCATAATTAAAATTCTAGAAAGCCAACACAAAGAGAAAATACTAAAAGCGGTAAGAGAAAAACAGAAGGTGACCTACAAAGATAAGCCCATCATGATAACTGCAGACTTTTCAATCCAAACTCTAAAAGCAAGGAGATAGTGGAGCAATGTCATCCAAGCACTAAAAGAACATAAATGCCAACCAAGACTGCTATATCCCGCAAAATTATCTTTTAATTTAAAGGAAGAACTTAAAACTTTTCATGACAGAGAAAGCTGAAAGGAATTTGCAGCCACTGAGCCAGTATTGCAGAGAATACTTAAAGGAACCTTAGAAAGTGAAAGGGAGACCAAGGACACCAATGACCCCACAGAAAAGGAACAACAGCTAGAGGAGAATGAGCTGAGAAAAAAGTATGTTAGTAATCAGTGAAATATGAGTAAATAACTTATGAAAGTCAAAAAATTCTGAAATAACTAAATTTGCCTTCATATCTGTCACTTTAAGTATATTTATGTGGTACAGATTTGAGTTCATTTAATGCAGCAATGTGACACAGTTTTAACTTTGTTTTGTTGTAGCAATTCACTTATTAGGTCACTAATGAAAGTTTATCCTAAGGAAACTGATTGATGTAAAGATAACCTTGTGAATGCACAAATATGCACCTTCCAGTATTCAGCTAAGGCAACTGAAATTTATTTTTTTTCTTCTTTCCCAAATTTACTAGTCTTTTGAACTACATGCTTATAGTTATTTTCTAATGTGAACTGGTGGGTAAGGCCAGGTTTAACAATAACAACAAAGATATAGAAAAATATGGAAAAAAAACTTTTGGTGAATATCCCAATAAAGGGATTGGTTGGGTTCAGAGAAGAGGTATCAAGATTTAACTACTGCGAACCCATTAGAGGAATGGGAAGCTGAGGTAGAGTGGTGACTTAAGTGAAATGACTTGGGTGCGGAAGATTAATATGTTAAACACTGTATGGTTTCTCGGACTTGGAAAACCTAGAACACAGAAATTCTTTGGAACCATATGAAGTGATGGCCAGAGCCAGGGGAAGGGATAACGAGGGGGTGAGAGGGTAGAAGATGGGAAGGGATTGTAAAGTCGATGTGATACACAGATGTACAAAACACCCAAATTCATTGTAAATACTATGTATTACATTTGTATATTAATAAAAATAGTGGGGGAAAAAGAATGACAATACATTTAAGTAGAATGTCTCTATAAACAGAAATATCGGATTATATAGATCAGGGAAAAGAATAACCCTAAAAATTTAAATTTGATCATACATCACAGAAACTATGACCTAGTGTCTACATTTTACTAAAGTGTAAGTAACCTTTTTAAAAAATTTTTAGATCAATATGAATAAGTCCAACCTTCTTCCTTAGATTACTAAATCACAGCAGTTTTAAAGAGAAAACAGTTTTTGAGCATTTATTTTTTGCTAGACATAGTTGTAGCAGGTACTTTACATAATCAATTTATGAAATGCTGACATTTTTTCAATAAGGTGTCATTATTATCCCATTTACAGTTGTGACAAGTGAGACACAGAGAGATGTTTGGACAATTACCCAATGTCATACAGCTAGCTAGCAGCAAAGCTAGGATATAATCCCAAGTAGTGTACCTCACCTTAATTATTATATTGCTTTTACATCTAACATATAGGAAATCTTGGCAAATAATCATTCTAAAATGGTTGAGAATTACATTCTCCTTCATTCTACAGAGCAATGTGGGACGACTTTATGTAATTACTTGTAATGTATTTGTGTCCCATACTTTCAGAGTTTTGTCAGATGAGCTTGATGTGTACATGCCAGTGACCTGAGGATACCACTGAACAGTCGTCACGCTGTATTTGTGAACATCAGGGTAATTTCTGCCAACAAGCACACTGCTTTCTTTACATGTGTAATAAGGCTGTCCTACTGAGTTCTCAAGGTCATAAAGTACAATCACACCACCTGAACCACCTGATAACATGCATGTCCCTTTAACAGGTTCAACGTCAAGGGTGTTAACTCAACTGCCAAGGATTCTTTCAACATATCTGCCTTTGTTTAACTCCAGTCCTAAAACTTCCAGTGTGGACTCTGCTCTCCACAAATGAAGTGGGTCCACCAAACCAGCTTGTCGCATGGACAAAAAACCTAGCATCCTGTTTCCTCACAGGAGCCAGAGCTCCTGACACTGCCATGACAGAGACTGGACATACCACCATTCTTGAGCATGTTTATGACAAATTCAGCTCATGTTATAGCTAGGGATACTTAATATTATAAAATAAAAATGGAGGAATTCTATTCTTTTTTATTTTTATTAACTTATTAAGAAGAAGCTTATTACATAATAATATAAATTACAAATTTTGAACTATTTTCTTTTGAAAAGTATTGAGTGGTATCTTTTCCTATTTTTGCCAAATATCTTTAGTATCTGCCTAAACAGAGGCAGGTGGGTTCTATCTGCTTCTGCATTCAATCTCGACATTGTTTTGGTTACAGTCTGAAAATTTCTGATCTCATATAGATTACTAAGAAAAGGGAAGAGCAGCTGATGAGCCTTCTGAGATAACTATGGATCTCATGCTTCAGCACTACACCAAAAACTGGCCCAGAAGCAAAGCGGCTAGCGCACCCTGTAGTTCAATCCCATTTCTCCAGCCAGACAGCAACCTGACTTCAGCAAGCAGTGAGAACTTCTAAGGCCACTAGCTGCAATATGGAATCTGAAACAAACGTTTCCTACTCAATTACATTAGCATTCATTGTTCTTATTCACATTACATTTTTAAATCACACATGTTATAACATCAATCTTCATTTGAAAAATATGTAATTTTTGGAAATGGAAATATTTCAAAAAATCTTATTAAGTTAATCTCATCAGAAATTCTTTACTAGGAAGCTATCAAGACCAGTAAAAGATATAAATTTCCGCAGGATCTAGTGGCAACCCCAGCACTCTGGGAGACTAAGTATTACAAATTCAAGCCCAGCCTGAGTGCTTTATTGAGAACCTGTCTTAAAATCAAAATCCTGGGTTCCATCCCCAGCACAAACACACACACACACACACACCCCAGATACAAGTTTCCAAAATTTTTAACTTTTACTGAAAAGCTTAAATCTCACAGCCAACAAACATGGTCAATTGTTTTCACTGAAGTGACAGGCTCCCTTCATTGACTTGAGCAAATGTCTGCCAAATACACAAGTCTCAATAATCAGTTTGTCTCTTTTAAGTAAAAATGAAGCTTTCTATGAAAGAGTAGCTTCATGCCAAGAGTCCTCAAAACCCATGATATTTTGATACACAGAAAACACTTCATACACATTCCTACTTTGTTACATGATATCTACAATAAGTACATTGAACAATCGGGATCTAATTTTTAAAATATTTTTTCTGGTGGTACTAGGATAAAAATCCAGGACCCTTACACTGAAGCTATATATCCCAGCCCTTTATACACGAGCGCGCGTGTCTGGGGTTTTTTGTGGTTTTGTTTTGTTTTGCTTTGTTTTTTAGGTGTGTCTTGATAAGTCACTAAGTAGCCAGGTAGGGCTCAATCTTTGAATCCTCCTGCCTCGGACTCTCACAGCACTGAGACTAAAGGCAAGCACCTCCACGCCTGGCTAAAATAAAACCTTTTTACTACTTGATCAAGGACAGTCTCAAATAAAACTGACATTTTTCCCCACAAATGTGAAGGTACCAATGATTATTACCAACCACTGCTTTTCCACCACAGGCACAAATGGAGAATGGGACACAGGGTGAATAACTTTAGAATAATGATGAAAACACCTTCAATTTCAACAATCCCTCAGGGCTCAGGATCAATCTGAGTACAGCTGCAGTAAGTTTATTCATATACCCCATAAACCAGCAATCATGGCATTCTGCCTTTTCATTTGCCTAGGAGAGAAACTAGAACAGATAATATAGTCAAATTTTAAATTTGTTTATTTTTGTACTTGGGATTCAACCCAGTATCCTCACACTAAGCTACATTCTCAGTCCTTTCTTATTGTTTTGATTTTTGAGAGAGGGCCTTAAGAAATCACTAAGTTAGGGAAAGGAAATGTGAAGTTGACATGATATATATGTGCACAACATTCTCAAGTTCAATGTAACCATTGTATATCACACATACATACTAATGAAAATGGGGGTGAGGAGAAATCACTTAAGTTGTCAGGGCATGGTTTAAACTTGTGCTCCTCCTGCCTCACTCTTCCAGAGTACTATGAATACAAGCCTGCACCAACATGTCTGGCTTCTGTCTTTAAAGGCAAATGACAAAAGCACTCAAGTTCATTATTGTGGGACCCAGACATTCTACTCATATGACTTGAAAAATGCTAGCAGAAGAAATTTCTGAAGATTCTATTGAAGGACTTGGGGAAACTGGGAGCAGAGGGATTGTCAATTAAGGAATAAGAATTTATTAAGCATTCTAGACTAGGGCTCATCAATAGAGCACTTGCATAGAATGCATAAAGCCTTGAGTTTAGTCCCCAATACTGCAAGAAAATAATAAATTACTGGGTATTTAGAAAGTGCTAAATTTTAAGAGAAATTCATCCAAGCATAGGAAATACAACTGGTTTTAGTGTGTGTTTAGTGGATTACTTGTACACGCCACTACTGGTAAGTATAATGAGTAGCATTTGTGCTCAGGAAATAGAAAAAGATAGGACAGTGACTAATAAAAGAAAAAAGTAAATATATTTATAGCCTCATTTCAACAGTGCTACAAATTTTTAAAGTACACAAAAATTATAGTAATTTTAGCTGAATGATAGAAAACATTTTGATTATTCTAGTAAAAGCACATAGACTCTACAGTGTCATGTTTTCCACAAAAATAAGATCATTTTCCTCCTTCCAGCAGGAGTAAACTCAACAGTTCAACAAGGAGTCCACAAGTTACCAGTCCACAAGTACTATCAGCTTACAAAGATCCATCTTAGAAAAGAAAGCACTGCAGGAATTATAAATGTGTCAAAAGATTTGCCTAAACAACAGATAAAACAGATACACTAAACTGGTATGTCAACATTTTCCTTGAAAACTATACTGAATTTATTTTAAAAGTTAAATTCTCCAATCCTAAAGTATGTATTCAGTTCACCAGGACACTGTTATAGGCAAAATGGAACAAAAAGTTATGTAGCAGGAACTAAAACTACAGTATACAACTAGTTATAACTCACAGATGAGATGTGAGATATCTGTTATTCCAACACTTCATTTACACAAGCAAATAGAATGAAAAGGTATCTATGTCTGATGTGTTCTTTCTGTTAAGAAGTCTACTGCAAAACCATATTGGTCACATAGCCAACGCCTAATTTAACTTGGAAATCTAACAACATACACCCAGCAAAATTTTAGGGAAAGCTCCATTTAGGTAAATACAATGACTCTATTACTATTTCAGACAGCACAGGTTTGTGAGGAACAATGAGAGAGCATGACACAAATGTTCTCTTCCCACCACCTGCTTGGTACATCTCTCACACGGAGGGTGCTCAGCCACTGGGAGTAATCCTACGACTCTGAGTGTGTTTCATATAGTGCTGACACCAAGTGCAAACAACTCTACTAGACAGAAAACAATGACCTCTCATTCTAGGAAAAATGAGATGGTCTCAGATGCAGATAAAGCATTTGGGATTTGCTTTTGTTTCTGTATGGTACTGGAGACTGAAACGAAGGCCCTCACACTGAGCTATTGCCCCAGCCCATTTTATTATTTATTCTGAGATAGGGTCTCAGAATAAATAGGCCCAGGTGACACTCAAACTTGAGACCTTCCTGTCTTGGCCTCTCAAGTGCTTAAATTATAGGTGTGTGCCATCACACCAGTTTGAGAAGGAAAAGGCAGCATCCTACACAGTTTTTTGTGGGTACTTTTTCTAAATTCTACTTTCGTCTGGTACACTGACCTTATATTCAAATATCCAAAGAAGATACAAATTTCTTTTAAGGCAGAATCATAAAACAGATTGAGTGGTTCAAAATACAGTCCAAAGCATGAGCCAAACTTCAGAATGTCTAAGTATCTCACAACCAAATAACTACAATTTGGTGGTTTCAGTATTTGAGTTCAACGTCTATGCCACAGCTAGTAATATTACGGCACGAAATTGTTTGCAAGTGCCACTTCTTTAGTCTATTGTACCAACAAGACCCATCACTGAAGCAGACTCTCCAGAAATCCCGTTAGCTCATCCAGGCACCAAAACTCATGATCTTGCCAAGAAAAGCAGCAGATCACAGAAAAGGCAGAATAAAAGGTAGGAACTAAAAGCCTCTTCATGATATTCTCATGTTAAGGTTTACCACATATACAAATACAGGGCTGAGGACTGCTGAGGTAATAGATCCCTTAAAGTATTATTCACTTAACAAACGATGAGATTTGTCCAGTATTTGTGCTATTGTTAGAACAAGTCCTCTCCAAATCCAGGCGCTGCTAATGTGATATTAATAGGGATAAATAAGTTCTTGCTTTTTATAAATTACTCAGTCTTGAGTATTCAGCAGCACAAAAAAAGACTTTTTGCTTTACTAGTTACATCATCTGTTGAATTATTACTATAACATCATTTATCAAAAAATTAAGATCAATGAAACAAAAAGCTGGTTATTTAAAGACAAACAAGATTGATAAACCCCTATTTAAACTCACAAAGAAAAAAGAAAACATACATCAATAAAAGTAGATATTAAAAAGGTGAAATTACAACAGACAGCACTGAAATTCCAAGGATTACAAGAAGTTATTTTGAAAATTTATATTCCAGTAAATTCAAGAACCTAAAAGGAATGGACAAGTTCCTAAACAGATATAAACCTCCAAAACTGAGGGAAGAAGAAATAAAACACCTGAATAAACAACTATCCAACTATGGAACTGAGGAAATGATAAAAATACTTTCAATTAAGAAGAGCCAGGACCAGACGGACTCACAGCAGAATTCTCTCAGAAATTCAGGAAAGATTTAATGTTAATAGTCATCAAACTCTTTCAAGAAACTGAAAAGGAAACATAGTTGTCTAAATCATTCCTCAAAGTTAGCATAACTTTAATACTAAAACCAGATAGAGACCCAACAAAAAAAGAAAACTACAGGCAAAAATATCCTTAGCAAATATAGATGCAAAAATACTCAACAAAATTCTTACCAACAGAATGCAGCAAATCATAAAGATTATACACTGTGACCAAGTAAGCTTCATCCCAAAGACACAGAGATGGCTCAACATACACAAATCAATAAATGTAATATATCATATTAACAGATGCAAAGGTAAAAAAATCATATGATCATCTCAATGGATGTAGAAAAAGCACCTGCCAAAATCCAAAACCCATTTAGGATAAAAACTAAAGAAAAATAGGAGTAGAAGGACTTTGCCTCAACCTGATCCAAGCCATCTACAACAGCCCCTCCACCAATATCATCCTAAATGGAAAAAGACTGAAAGCATTTGCCCTAAAATGAGAACAAGACAAAGACACCCATTGTCACCCCTAGTATTCAACAAAGCACCTGAAATTTTGGCCAGGACAATCAGGCAAGATAAGAAAAGGAACACAAATTGGAAGGGAAGAAGTTAAGATATCTCTATTTGCAGGTGCCATGATATTTTATACCAAAGACCCAAAAACTCCACTGGAAGACTCTTACAAGTAATAAAACCAGTGACATCACAGCTTATAAAATCAACACAAATCAATGGCATTCCTATTACTATATACTAATAATGAATCCAATGAGAAGGAAATCAACCCCATTCACAACAGCAACCAAAAAATAAAAGAAAATAAAATACTTAGAAATAAATCTTACCAAATAAGTAAAAGACCTATACAGAAAAATCACAGAATGATGAAGAGATTCAAGAGGACTTTCAGAAAATGAAAAAACATCCCATGTTTCTGGATAGGAAGAACTAATGTCAAAATGGCCACACTTTAAAGCCTCTATACAGATTCAATGACTTCAAACCAATCAAGATAGTAACAGCATTCTTCACAGAACTAGAAAAGGCAACTCTAAAATTTATATGGAACCAGAAAAGATGGAAAATTTCTAAAGCAATTCTAAGTAACAAAGGCAAAACCGAAGGAATAACAACTCCAGACTTCAAAATATACTACAAAGCAACAGTGATTACAATGATTAAATCCATATGGTACTGGTACAAGAACAGACAAGAGAACCAATGGAACAGAACTGAGGATACTGAAACAAACCCAAGCACCCTCAGTCACTTGATTTTTGACAAAAAGGCCAAAAATCCACTGGAGAAAAGTCAGCATCTTCAAGAAATGACGCTGGGAAAACTGGATTACCTCATGAAGGAGAATGAAATTATATCTATCACCCCTCTAAAATCAGATCAAAATGGATCCAAAAGTTGGATATGAAAACAGAAACACAACCTGTAAGACATACAGATAGACAGGAGAGGATTTCATGGACAGACAACGAACTGCAGAAGTAAGAGCAAGAGTCAATAATGGGACCGCATCAAACTAGAAAGCTTTTACACACCAAAGGAAATCAACAGGATGAACAGAAAACCCACAGAATGGGAGAAAATATTTGACAGCAATAACTCTGATAAAGGATTAAATATCTCTATATATAAAGAACTTAAAATCCCCTAAAATAAATTACTCTATTAAGAAATAGGCAGCTGAAATAAAAAACTTTTCAGCAGAGGAAGTACAAATGGTCAACAAGCACATGAAATAGTGTTCAATAACACTGGCCATCAGAGAAATGAAAATTAAAACAACTTTGAGGTTTCATCTCACCCCAGTGAGAATGGTCTACCTTAAGAACTCAAAAAACAATTGTTGGTGAGGGTGCGGGAAAAAAGGAACACTTCCACACTGTTGGTGGGTCTGCAATCTGATTCAACCATTACGGAAAGCAGTCTGGAGATACCTCAGGAAGCTAGAAACAGAAATCCCATTTGATCCAGCTACAGCTCTATGGGTCATGTTCCCAAAAGAAATATAGTCAGCATATCATAAAGAGGCATGTATATCCATGTTTACATGCAGCATGATTTATAATAGCTAAATCCTGGAAACAGCCTATTTGTCCATCAGCAGAGGGACGGATAAAGAAGATGCAGTATTCTACACACTGGAATGTTATACAGCCAGAAAAAGAGATATGAGGCATTTGAAAAAATGGGGCTACCATGAGTCAACAATGCTCAGTAAAATGGACCAGATACAAAAGACTAAGTAATGCCTACTGTCCCTCTGAAATTCACATAAATAACTGCATAAAAAGACCTTAACATGGGAGAAAGGGTAGGAAGAGGGCAACAGACTGCTATGAAAGGGATGAGTCACTGTGAGTGGGACAAGGGGAGTCACAGGGAAAGGGTCCGAGGCATGAAAAAAGTGGTCAAAAGTGATGCAGACGGTCACTGCTTCTCCAAGTCATGTTTTCAACATGTCACTGAATCTGTATTTCATGCAGATTCAAATAAAAACAGAAGACCTTAAACTCCAAAAAAATTAAACCCAAAAAGTAACAAAAATAATTAAGGACCAGGGAAATTGATTCTCCAAAAACATGCATAAATGTTATGAAGAACCGATCAACCATAAAGAAACCAGTTATACTATTCCTTGCAGTCTCCCTGCAATCCGCAAAGTAAAGCTAAGAAAGGGTGGGGGTGCTTCTAGCCAAGGACTGCCATAAGTCCAAGGTCAAACTGGGCTACACAGTGAGTTCAAGGGGGGTCTGGACTACAGAGCATGACTCTGCTCCCCACACCCCCCAAAAGAAAATTAAATAACCTATGAATTAAAATTAAATTGATTCTCACTTTTTTTGAGGTAGGGTCTCTCTGCAGTTCAGACTGGTCCTGAACTCACTATGCAGCCGAAGCTGGCTTTGAATTCATGGCAATAATTCTGCCTCAGCCTCCTGAATGCTGGGAATACACTGTGCACCACCACACCCAGCTTATGTGGTGCTGGGGAATCAGAATCCAGGGCCTTGTGATTGCTAGGCAAGCTCTTAACTGCTGAACTGAGCTACACTCCAGCCCTGATTTTCACACATTTCAAAAGAATCTAAAATACTATACTTACAGTATTAGCACTAATTTGATCTGTATGGTGTTGAAAATTCAAAGTTAAACTAAAAAACTAAGGAGAAAATATTTGGAACACAATCTGAAAGAGACAGTGTACCTAGAACACATAAAGACCTCATACAACTCACTAAGACAATCCAGTTTTTTAAATGGGCAAAATAAGAGCTAGCATAGCAGTTAAGAGTGCTTGCCTAGCAAGTGCAAGGCCCTGAGCTTGGTTTCCCAGCAACATACGCTCTGGCTGTGGTGGCACAAGCCTGTAATCTCAGCACTGAGGCAGTAGGTAGGATTGCTGTGAGTTCAAGGCCAGTGTGGGCTACACAGTAAGTTCAGAACCAGCATGAACTACAAAGCAAGACTGTCTCAAAAGAAAAAAAAAAATGAGCACAATGTTTGAACAAAAAATGTATACAAACATTCAACTAGCATATGAAAAGATGTCGAACATCACCTATTTAGGAAATATCAACTCAACTACAATGAGATACTAAGTACTCGCTAGATGGCCATCAATGCAGCCAGGCAATACTAAGATCTGCGAGGCCATGGAGAAACGTAGGCCCTGTGACCCTGTAACTGCAACTGGAATTCCCAATGTAAAGGGCACAAGCACTCTGAAGAAGTCTGGCAGGGCCTTATGAAGTGAAATCAACATTTCAGATGACACAGCAATCCAAATCCAAGATGTTTACCCAAAAGGGACAAAAATCTTATGTCCAGAAAGAGTTACACAAATGATCATGACAGTATTAACAGCCAAAGGCTGAGAACAGCCTCATGTAGCAATCAACAGGAAAATGAAGTAAGTAGAAAACAAATACTGATATATTCATACAATGGAATATAGCTCATATCAGCTAGTGATATAAAACAATTTCAAAAAACACACCTGATAAATAAAAGCCAGTCACAAAAGAATATATACTGCATAATTCCATTTATATGAAATGCCTGAATAGGAGAATTTTGATCAGCTGAGACAGAACAATGAGATGACAGCCATATTCTGCATCTTGAACAAGGGCTGGCACAGCACGTATACAGTTGTCAAAACTCTGCAAACGACTGTCAAAAGTGTGCATTTTTGTATATAACAGTACTTTACTAAAGTTAACTCTATAATTAAAAATTAATACCTTTCTAAAAAGCAACTTGACAATATTTATTAAAACTTAAATTGAGCTGGGCGTGGTGGAACACTCCTATAACCTCAGCACTCAGAAGGCTAACGCAGGAGGATTGCCATGAATTCAAGCCAGCCTGGGCTATATAATATGTTCAGGACCAACCTGGACTCCAGAGCTTTACAACTTTTTTAGCTTGTAGGCCTTATAAAGAAAAAGAAAACCAAACACCTGTAGGCTGCAGGTGTACTCAGTGGTAGAGTATTTGCTTAGCATGTGAGAACTCCTGGGTTCATCCACAAAATCACACAAATAAAAAGAAAGAAAGAAACTTCTAAGCACACATGGTGGCACAAGCTTACAATCCCACCACTCTGGGAGGCTGAAGCAGGAAGATTACAAGTTTAAGATAAGCTCAGGCTACTTATTGCCTTGGTGAGACCCTGCTTCAAAATTAAATAAATGGGGCTGGGATGCAATTCAGCACAAAGGCCCTGGGTGTGATTCTTAGTATACCAAGGGGGAGAAACAAAAAATCTTGAATGAGAGATCACATCTTTATAACAAAAATCAGAGTTCCCAAATTCAAATCTTTCCCCTACTAACTAGATCTTATTACCAAATATCCCCATTTCTTATTATTGTCTATATAAAATAACAAATAAAAAGCACCTAAGTGTCAAGCACAGAGAGACTGCAGAAATATCAGCTATTGCTAATGAAATAGAGCTCTCTGTATTGACCTAAAAAAAAAAAAAAAAAGGAATTAGTGGCTAGAGACATAGCCTAGCATATGCAAGGCCCTCAGTTCAATTCCCCACGGAGAACCATATAAACTGGACACAGCAGCACACACCTACAATGCCAGCACCAGGGAGCTGAGGCAGAAGGATTGCCCTGTGTTTGAGGCCCTGGGCTACACTGTGAGTTCAGGACAAGCTTGTACTCAGAGTGAGATCTCAGTACCAAAAAAAAAAAAAAACAGCAAAAAGTTAGAATTAAATAATTTGGTCTTGCTTTAAAACATATGTAAAAATACACACCCATATATGAACAATGGAAAATGAAAAAGAATATATAGCAACTCCTCATGCGATTACAGAGATCAAAAAAGGCTTTATTTTTACTTATGTCTAAGATGTTTTCAGTACTTTAAATGTACATTACTTCCAATTGATAATTCTACAAAGACAAACATGTAGTACAATTTTCTTCACATACCAGTTCCTAAGCACATATTTAAACTTGAAAAGTGGTTTCATTAATAAAATACTATATCAACTCTTAAAAACAATGGTGATAAAATAACAGTAATTAATAAGTAAAATCATTTATTGAACACTGCACAAAGTGTAGTTCTAAGAGTTTCTCATGTATTCTTTTCATCTTCAGGGCCACTCTATTTGATGTTATCATTACCATCACCAATTTACAAACAGGAAACAGACATTAAGAGGGTAACTGCAGACACATATTGGCCGCCAGGAATTGAAACCCAAGCAACTCTTATCGGACACCCCTAAATGCATGCTATTACAGCCACAGCTGAGACGTGAATCCTCAAGTGAGACAGAAAAGAAAGTATCAAAGACATCTTTTAACCTATCAAACTGTAACAATCTACTGTTAAATATGACTCTGATTGATTTAAACACACGCACTCCTCTTGGAGCTGAAAGATCTTCAGCAATTCAGTAAGCCAGCAGATGACATGGAGTAGACAACATGAAATCAACAGAACTGAATTCAGACCCCGAATGCAAATTCTCAGCTCAGTTATCCTAAACAAGTTGTTCTTCCCTTGCCCCTTTTGTAGCAATGGAGACTGAACCCCCGACCTCTGCCTAGCTATACTCCCAGCTCTTTTCTTATACATTGAGACAGGTTTTCATGGGGTCACACAGGCTGGGCTTGAACTTGTGATCCCTCCTAGCTCAGCCTTCCAGACAATAGGTATGCTCCACCGCACCCAGCTCTTAAAAAGTTCTTAACCCCTCTCTAGTTTCCCCATCAATAGATTTGGAGGACTGTTAGGTTTTGCATTCTGGTTTACCATCTAATCACTTCTAAATGTCCCATTTAGGGGCATTAAACACAAATGTCCCTCAACATGAGTAAGTTCCAGAACCCTACCCTCTCTCAGATTCCAAAATCTTCAGAAACTCTAATCCCTTAGAAAATATGGTATTGTATTCATGTGGAAACTACACATATCCTTACATCCACTTTTTTTTTTTTAAAGATGGGGTCTTGTTGCCCAAACTCATGGACTCTAGCAATCCTGTTTCAGCCTAACTGGCTTGGACTCCGAGGGACATTCTGCAATTGCTTGCCTATTTCATGTATTTTGAATCATCTCTGTATTACTTATAATATATAATACCATGCAAATACTATGCAAACAGTTGTTATTCTGAGTTGGCTAGGGAATAAGCAAGGAAGAATGATTATAGGACAGCAGCAGCAGCAAAAAAAAAAAAAAAGAATGATTATACATGCTCAGTACAAACATTTTTTTGGTAGTATGTACAACCAGCAATTGGTTTAATCTATGGATACAGAACCTGTGGGTACAGAAGGCCAACTGTACATTCAAAATATTGCTCAGCTATCCCCACCACCCATCTCTAGAATTATGCCACCATTCTCAACAGACACTTCCCATTCGCCTCTCCTCTACTATCTGTCTCTGTCTCTAAGCTATCTATTCTAGCTACCTCACATAAATGGAATCATTCCATTTTTGTATGCTTTTCATACAAAAGTTTTGTCTGGCTTATTTCACTTAGCACAACGTCCTCAAGGTCCACCCATGATGTATAGCATGTGTCAGAACTTCATTTGATTCACGTTAGAATATTTACTGTATGTATAACATATTTTGCTCATTCATCTGTTGACACATGCAGGGTAGATTTTACAATTAATAATAAGACACCCAATGTGAATTTATCAGTAAAAAAAAAATCTGGCAAATCATAGGCATTTTTAGCATTACAGTAGTGTGTTGCTTAATGATGAAGATTTTTCTGAGAACTGTGTTATCAGGTAATTTTGTTGCTGTGCGAACATCCTAGAGTACACTTATACAAACTAAGTATCGCAACAATGTCGATAGGTAATATAGACTCACAGGTCCATCCTTATATATGTGGTCCGTCACTGATCAAAACTTCATTATGCAATACATGATTAATTCCTTTCTCATTTCATTTTTGTCATACCTCTACATTAAGTAATAGTGCAACAGCAAGATATGGAACTGTGCAACCATTTTAAAAATTTACCAGTGTTAACACTGAAGATACTACAAGATTTGCTAATGTGTACTTACATAATTTTAAAAGAATGATGAACATTCCAATCAGTAATCTATAATTACATTATCACTATTTCCTTCAGTTTTAGCTTCAAAACCTAACTAAAATTATCCCAATAGTCATTAATTCTAACAAAAACATTTCACTCACAAAGCAGGCCACCATCTCTTTCTCCTTTCCTTGTATTTTTGTGTTTAGATCATTATTAACATCATATCAAGCAAATACTAAATACTGAAATACCAAAAATGCATACCAAATAGTTGTACCTAAACCCTACCCAATTTTCAAAGCCAGATGGGACAGTGAATGCCTTTTATCTCAGTATCTGGTAGACTAAGGCAGGAAGAGAGTAAGTCTAAGGTCAGCCTAGAGTACACCTTGAGTTGAAAGCTTGCCTGGACTACGTAACACAAGATACATCTCAAACTTCCCTCTTCGTCCCCCAAAAATCCAAATTTCAGCCAGGCAAAATGGCACATACCTATAATCTCACTCCAGAGGCTGAAGCAGGTGGACTGAAAGTTGGAGGCCAGCTTGAACAATTTAGCAACGACCCGTCTCAATATAAAAAAAAAAAGTCTAGGGATGTAGCTCAGTAGAAAGGCCCTGGGTTCAATCCCAAATACCACAAAATATTTTAATATTTTTAACTTTATAAAGGGCTGGGGTACAGCTCAGTGGTACAGGCTTGCCAAGAACACACAGGACGCTAGTTTTCATCTTCCGTACCACAAAAAATTTTCAATTTGCACTACTACATAACACTAGGGAAGCCACTGGAACTTACTTATTTTTCGTAATTTCTGCCTCTCAACGAGAGTAGAAAGTTTGCAAGGTCCCTCATGATATACATATGAATATACGCTGTCTGCTTTCCGAGTTTCTTGGTAGAAGTATTTCACCACCCCTTTGGCATTTGCTTACTTCATCCAATTACTGACATCCCTGCTTTCAGCTGGGCACAGCCGCACACCATCTACAGTCCCGACACTCCCGGAGGCTGAGACAGAATGTCAAGTTTGAGTCCAACCTGGGCAACTTGGCAACCTAGCAAGAACCCACCTCCAGATAAATAGTGAGGGAAAAAAAGGGGGCAGTGGCTGGAGGAATAGCACAGCAGTGAGAGCGCATGCAAAGCTCAAGGCCCTGAGTTCAATTCCTTGGCACCACTTAAAGCCAGAAGTAGTGACAAAAGCCTGTAATCCCAGCACTCAGGAGGCTGACAGAGGACTGCTGACAAGTCGAGGCCAGCCTGGGCTACATAGCAAGCTCAGGAAAACCTGGATTGCAAAGCAAGACCATGTTTCAAAACAAAAAAATTAAAAAAAAGAGCTGGGAATGCACTTGTGTGCAAAGGACCTGAGTCCACATTGTTGTACCACCAACAAAAATACACACAAAATTTCTATTCTCTAGTCAACTAACCAAGGTGCTAGGTATAAAATAATACTTTTGCCTCATGACATTTAATTGTTGGAGCTGCAGAATGGCACAGTCATGTAATCTCAGCACAGGCGAAGGCAGGAGGATTGCCAGCCCGGACAACTCAGTGAAACAGTGTCTCAAAAAATTAAATTGAGCAGGGGGAATGTAACTCAGTGTGAAAATCTTGGGTTCCACTTTCAATACCAAAAAAAAGGGAGCATTATAGTGGGAAAGAGGGTTACATGAACAAGAGATGACAATGCAATTTGCCACGTGCTATAATAAAATCCTCTACAAAGCCCTGTGGGAACACAAGACAAGAGTGTCTGGGAATTCAGGAGGCCTAGAAGGTGAAGCACATCGCTTCATGAAGCCGTCTGCTAACTGAATGAACTGTTCCTCTCCACCGATGCTCCCCACTTAAGAGCTTTCACCAACTCACACAGGGCTTTCATAATTTATATGAAAACTTGTCATCATCTACATTGATATAAAGACTTCAAAGCTAATTCAGAGATAATTTCTAATTGATCCAATAATTCATTTTTATCAAAAGATTTTTCCTTGTTTTCTTTTTCAGCAACAAATCAACTTTCTTATTGCCTTAAAGATTAATACTGAAACAAAATCAAACTCCTTGAGTATGCCACCTCAAAGAATCCTGGAAAAGCTACAAGGTGATCTGGAGAAATCTGCCTCATTTTTAAATCAGCAACCGAAAAATAATCACTTCTAAGTATTCACACAGGACAAAGCCAGTATCAAGAACTTATTTTGTCTAACTACACTAACTCAACAAGTGTTCTGCTTTTTTACCACTATTACTTAAATATATTCTCAATTCTACCAGAAAATAATTTAAAACAATACTGTCAAGCAAAGACTTAAAATTATAATCTGTGGCAAGTACAAAGAAAGCAAATATCAAATACAGAATATACAAGGGCAAAATTAGAACTTTCAAATCCTAAAATACTCAAATTTCTGCCCAAAAGATATACAACTAGCTCATCTCACATCACTAAAAATGAAATTTTAAATACATAATTAACTAGTATAAATGTAAACCTGTTTTATAATCTCAACACGGTTATACCTGGCTGTCTGTTCAATGATTTTCCACACTGCAAAGCAGATGCAATACAGCGTTCTGCACGGCATTTCTTTGTCTACATTTGTACAAAACCCAACTTAGCACACACCACGGGTCTTTATCAGGTGGAACAATCAAACTAGAAGAGGCCTTATGTTTTCTTCTGTTGGAATATACTCACCTTTCACAAAAATTAGAACTTAAGATACAATTTTCCTAAATGTTTCTGGGATTTTAAACATCATATTTCCCACCACACCGTGGAAAACAGAGAATAGGATTCTTTGTATCTTTGACTAGAATCTTACCTATTCCTAACTTTAAATAACATAAACAAAAAATGTAAATAATTTTTTCCAGCACATAAAATTATGAATAAACTCATTAGGATTATTACACTTATTCTATATTTCATTCCTAAACATGAATTACTTGCTAAAGCGCATGAATGAAGAGTAATGTAAAATAAACTCCAAAAACCCTAGAAGTATAAAATGCATTCTACTATGCCGACATTAGTGTTTTGAAAAGCTTATTTTTCAAATGTTTCATGTGACATTAAAACATCACAAACTTAAAACTTATCATGACTTTCTTGAAACCTAGAAAGTAATCCTTGTGGTATTTTAAATACAAAAGACAGAATTATTTCCAAATGAATTCAAATGTTACATATCCTGAGTGGTAAAGTTGTGTAGTACAACTGTGAGTTACACGCTCAATTTCTTAGGCAACAAACATTCCTACATCCAGTCTTTTCTGACTCACCAAATCTATTGTTCACGGAAAACAAGACCAATTATTCAGAGCTTGCTAACCGTATAGTCTATACACACATTTGTCACAGGTACTTTATTTCGATCACCTATTTCTACCATCTCGCTCTCATAACCCCTGCCCCTTTGGGAAATAATCGCTAAATGACAGTTAATTTCGTTAGCACCTGTCGCCATCCTATGATGTGTCAGGCAAGTTAGCCCACACAGCTCGTAATCTCTTTAAAATTACGATTCTTTAGAAAGCGGGAGCTCAAGAAGCGTTCATCAAGTTTTCCAGAGGACGGTGCTTGCGGATTCCTCCCATTTTCAAAAAGTAGCCCCGCGGCACGGATATTCGGGTAGGCGGCAGAGAACACACAATGAGGCAGGTCCTCCCCAGAAAGCCCTCTACGCCAGAGGAACCGAGAGAGGGAGAGAAGCTCCGCTCTTCCCTCCAACTTAGCACAGCGCCGGGCGCGGAGGACAAACACTCGGGGCCGCCGGGGACGCGGGCGGACGCGGGCTGCTGCGGGCTGCCCGAGTTCCCGCGAACCTCGCGCACGCCGTCCCGCGCCAGCGGGGCCTCGCGCGGGTCGCCCGCCCCGAGGGCACGGGCCTGCCCTGCCCACCCGCGCCCTCGCCTCCCCACGCCGCCCCCCGCCGCGGCGGGGACCCGGGGGTCGCGCCCTCCGCGCGCGCGGAGCCCTCCCGAGACAGTCCGTCCTTTGTCTAAGTGCGGACTCGCGGCTGGGTCCCACCAACTTGTGTCTGTCCCATCCCACCCGGGCGCTCCCGCCGCCCCACGACACAAAGGAGACGTGGAGCTCGGAGCTGACACCGAGCACCCGCGGCCGGAGCGCCCCCAGCCCCGGCCCCGCCAGGGCAGGCGCCGGGACGAGCGTCCCCGCCCGCACTCCGGGGGCCCGGGCCGGCCCGCGCCGCGCGGCCCCTTCCGAGGGTCTCCCTCACCCTCGCCCCCGCGCCTACAGAGACGGCGCCGGGGGAGCCCCGCTCGGACGACGCCGGGGACCGGTCGGGCAGCGGCGGGGAGGTCCCGGCGTCGCCACCGCCCGGGCTGCGCTCCCGAGCCCGCCGGCCGGCCACCGACAGCGCGCGTTACCTTCGTCCCGCGCGCCAGCCCGCGCCGCTCCCGCGCGCCGCCTCTGCGCGCCGCCGCCTCCGCTGCCGCCGAGGCTCCACTGCCTTCTGTGTCCCACTGGGTGTCGGACGCGACCGGACCGAGCGCCAAACGAGGCGGCCCAATCGCCATCGCTTTTATTTGGCCCCCCCGTCCAATCAAGCGCCGCCCCGATTGGCGGGACAGGAGCGGGCGCCCGTCCAATCACAGGGCCCGCCGGGCTCGGAGGCGCCGAGCAAGCCCCACGAAGAGTGCGCTCGGGCTGGCGGGCGCTCTGCGGCGCGTGCGCGGGCGGCGGGGCTGGCTCGCAGGGACGCGGCTTTCAGTGTGGTAGCGCCGTCGTCGCCGTCTCTTTGTTCTTTAGCCCAACGCGCGGCGCCGCTCAGGAAGGCGGCGGGCAGGCAGGCGGGGACCGGGCCGCTTGGCGGAGCCTGAGCCACCCCCGCAGGCAGGAGGAGGGCAGGGTCGGTGGCGGGAACCGGCCGGAGGGCGGGACGAAGCACTTTTCGCTCTTGGCGGGAACCGGCGCTGCGGAGTTCCCGGGCAGGCGGGCGGGGCGGGGCGGACGCTGAGGCTAAGTTTGAACCAGTTCAAAACTCGGGGGTGGTAACGGTTTTAACCGCCGCGCTCTTCCCCGCGCGCGGAGCCGCGGCCTGCCGGCCGGCCCCCACCACATCTGCCGCGGAGGGAAGGGTGTGCGGGACGGCCCGGGCCCGCGCCCGGCTGGGCGGCTCCACGGAGAGCGCTCACGCGAATTCGTTTGCGGGTGCTGCCCTCACCCCCCCTATCGCTGGAGCGGCTGATGTCGGCACCCAGCGCCCTGGAAACCCGGGAAAGACGACAGTGATTTCGGATTTCTCTGGAAACGCGTCGGTAGAGACCCTTTCGGTGTTTATACTCCAAGCACGTGTCAACGTTAACATTTTTGTATTCAGTATGCGCGAATTTCCCTTGATGCTGTCGCCTCCGCAAACTTAGGAAAGGTTGTGTTTTCCAGAGATTAAGAACGGTGTTGAGGTCCAGTTGTCTCAACCCAGAGGAAATAGAGCTCCTGGACTTAGGATGCAAACTCGCTTGTTGCTTTATTTTTAATAGGCGGCATCGTAGGGGAAAATACCACTAATGTAAATTCAGACCCATTTTGAGATTGCAGACTGAGCGTTTTAATAAACAGTGAACTATTGGTTTAGACATCTAAAAAAAATAAATGTTTTTAAAACAGACTTTAAGACTGTTTAGTTATGGTCCGGAATTTACATTCAGCTGGCAACTTTCCCACCATTCCTAAATCGCTATCCAGTTCCTCGGCTTCTGGACCAATTAAGTAGTGGGAAGTAGATGTGAAAAGAAGCTAAGGGAAGCAGAGCAAAGAGCAGTCATATGCCCCTATCTTGTGAATAAATGAGTACAAAAGCGGAGATGTAACTGAGATGTAGCTTAATGTGACAAATTACAGCTACCATAACAGTCACCAATACATTTAGTTTTCATATAAAAATGTTTCCACACAGGCTAGCAATTGACAATTCTTTAAAACCAGCAATTTAAACTTCAAAAGTTAACTATAAGTTGCTATAATAAATTACTGATTTTATGTGTCTCTAAATATTAGAAACATGAAAAAACATTGCATTGGAGACTATCAGTGAATCAGTGGTGTGAAATATGTAAGAATTAAGGAATTTAGAACCAAAAGAAAATGCTGAGTCAGGATTTTCTCAAAGCTGGGCCTGGTGATGCAGGACTTTAATCCCATCACTCTGTGAGGCTGAGGCAGGAGAGTCACAAGTTCTAACAGCCTGGGCATCTTCATGACTTTGGGACACCCTGTCTCAAAAACAAATGGGCTAGGGGTGTAGCTCTGTGGGAAAGCCCTAAAATTGTAGCTGGCTCCTGAAGAAAGCAATGGGGCACTGACACCACTTAACAGGAATATGACCAGCTGCAGAATTAGAATTCCCATTGGGAAGTGAGAATAGAGAGCTAAGTGACACCACAGTGACACACAATATTTAGATAGCATGTGAAGGCTAGGTTGGGACTGGCTGAAGCAGGAGGATTGCAAGGCTGAAGCCAGCCTGAGCCACTTGTCAACTTAGTGAGACCTGTCTGAAAGTAAAAATTAAAAAACGAGCTGGAGAAGTAACTCAGTGTGAAAGCCCTGGGTTCAGTTCCTGTACCATACCACACACACATACAAGTATGAAACTGAGTTGTACTTGACCAAAACACAGAAACAACCCTAGGGCAGAATATCATATTCCGCATGAGACATCTGTTTTGTAAAGGGCTGTTGAGGATTTGGGGAAGTTGAGACCTAATGAATCAGTCTTGCCATATCTCTGAGCTATAGTAAAGATGAAGAATACTAAAGACTAAAATAACTGCATTTTAAAAAACATGGTTTTAACAAGGGACAAGAGGTGGAATCAAGGGGCTGCAGTGTGAATCAGTGGTTAAAACACTTACCTAGCAAGTGGAAGGCCCTAGGTTCATTTCCCCAGAACCAAATAAACCAGGTGTAGTGGTGCACGTCTGTAATGTCAGCACTTGAGAGGCTGAGGCAAGAGCCTACAAAGTGAGCTCAGGACCAGCCTGGCATATAAAATGAGACCCTGTCTCAAAAAGTTAGAAACAAAACTGATTACATGACTGTATGCATTGATAAACCAAAATAATCTTCAGCCAGAGAATTAATGAAGTTGGCAAGGTACAAGGTTTAAAGATCAGTTTTTACATATCAGCAGTAAAGACGAAATTAAGCTTTTAAAGTGATACCAGTTACCATTTGGAAAACAAAATACCTATTAAAAATCTGAGGAAAGATGAACAAGACCTGTGTGTCTGAGTATTAAGAAACAATAGAGAGGAAAACTTTTTAGAAAACTAAATAAATAGAGAAATGTTACTGGGCATGGTGTTCATACCTGTAATATTACTTACTCAGAAGGCTGAAGCAGGAGGATGTGGACTTTGAGGTCAGCCTAGGCAGTTTAGCAAGAAATAAAGGGCTGTGGAGACACTGAATGGCAGAATTGCCCTACGCATGATACCCCATACTGTTAAAAAATAAAGGAGGGATGCTAGAGAAATAGCAAAGCAGTTGGCCTTGAGTTCGATTCCCCAGCACCACATAAAACTGGGCATGATGGTGTGTGTCTGTATTCCTAGTATTCAGGAAGCTGAGGCAGGAGAATTGCCATGAGTCCAAGACTAGCCTGGGCTAGAGTGAGACCCTGTCTCAAAAAATAAAGGAGGGGCTGGAGGCATAGCTCAACAGATGAAGCACTGGCCTAGCAAGCACTACACACAGTCGCTAAGGACCCAAGTTCAATTCCCCAGAACCACATAAAGCTGGGCATGGTGGTGCACGCCTGTAATTCCAGCACTTGGGAGGCTGAGGCAGGAGAGTTATCCTGAGTCCAAAACCACTCTGGGAGACCCTATCTAAAAAAAAAAAAAAAATGGTGGACAGGTGATCACTCCCCTTGTTGAGATGTTTCTCATACCAAAAATATTTTCAAAGAAATAATTTGTTTATAAGGAAAACTAAACACAGGTGTAAAAGAAATACACTACACATGAGAAGGACTCAAGGAAACTAATTGCCTAAAAGCAAGGCTGAATGTCCCAAGAAAGGCAACAAACTTTATTATCAGACTTTAAAACAGCAAGTTTGAGGTAGCCACAAAAAAAGTACTGAAGCATTTTTGATTACTGCATTTAAAAGGACTGAGAGAGGAGGCAGGAGTTAGGGAAAGAAGGCAGGCTACTAAAGACATTGGATTGAAACTCTAGATTAGAGACACGGAGAATAAGAAGTGAGTGGAGCGTCCACGTTCTCTGAAAACACAGTCCAGATAAAGTTAACTCAGGTTCCCCAGGTCCCAAGAGGTTTAGCACCCTGCTTTCTTGTAGTGTCTCGAGAGCAAATAGGAATTGCTCCAAGGGACTGAGTGCTTGATGCAGTGGTAGAAAGTTTGCCTGGCGAGTGCAGGCTCTGCATTCATTTCCCTAGCACCAAATAAGCCCGGTTTGGTGGTGCAGGTCTGTAATCCCAGCACTCAGGAGGCTGAGGCAGGATTGCCATTAAAGCAATGCCAGCCTGGGCTACACGGTTCAAGACCAGCCTTGACTACAGAGTGAGAGAGACCCTGTCTCAAAAAAAAAAAAAAAAAAAAAAAGGCTGGGGCTATTGAATATACTGGGCTCCGTCCACAGCACAACAACAAATAAAATGTAATTTTAAAAAAGAATTCACCCAAAAATGCAATATAAATAGGCAAACATAGAGTGAAAAATGTTTACATAAATGTTTAAAAGCCTGAGCCATAGCCAAGTGTGGTGCCTCAGGCCTGTAATCCCAGCACTCTGCGAGGCCGAGGCAGTAGGAACACAAATTCAATCCCAGTCTGGGCGATTCAGCAACCTGGCAAGACCCTGTTCATGATCAAAAATGAATTGGGCAAGGGGTACAGCTCAGTGTGCAGCTCTGGGTTCAAGCCCCAGTACAAAAAAAAAAAAAAATGCTGACCCATACATGACGCTTCTTTAATCCATTCAAAAGACATTTACTTAGTGTTTCTTTTGGTCCCTGCCTTGCAGCAGCCTGGCAGAAAAGAGTGGTGTCGATATCATCACCTCTAAAATAATGTAGAGTCCCAGAAGCAATGTGTGTGACCAAAAGCCAGCCGGGTGAGGTTTCTAGCAGATGGAGCTTTGAGTTGTTACTCTCTGGGTGATCAGATCTGTCAAATCTGATCTCTTCCATTGTTGTAAATCCACGTTTTTGTGTTTGTTGTTTAAGTTCTGTGGAACTGAGCCTCACACTAAGCTATATCCCCACTTTTTTTTTTTTTTTGCTTGCTTTTATTTTGAGGCAGTATCTCACTAAATTGCTAAATTGCGTAGTCTAGGCTTGAACTTGGACTCCTCCTGCCTCAGCCTTCCAGAGTGCTGTGATTACTAGCTTTTGCAACCAGATCAGCCCCACCTGCAATTCTCAAATGTCCTTAGTGGGGTTGAACTGCAAGGTTCTGTCACCACATGTCCTCCCCGCCCTGTGAGCCAGTGGGCAGAGTGCCAAGGCACACACCCAGTGCTGACATCTGGCTGCAGGCACAGGACACCGGGGTCAGGTGGACAGAGTAGCTGTGGTCTGTGGACGCTCCAGGACAGTCTGCTGACAGGCTGCTCCTCGTGTCTCAGTGTTCTGATGACTGGTGACTGACTGAAGGCTTACTGCTACCATTAAAAGAAGAGCACGTTCTGATTTCATATTTTAAATGTAAGAAACGCTTCCAATTGCAGAAACTCACTCCTAACTTGAGGAGAAAATATTTTCCCACTGATGAAATTTATCAAACTCGTGTATAATCTTTTTGGGAAGAAAAACAGTAGCAGTGATAAAACTTCAGCTGGGAACCATATGTTTTTAAAGGCAGCTATTTAAAATTAAGGGCAATGTATCAAGTGATAGAGCTGATTTACTTTGACATATGGTGACACATATATTACCTATGAAAAGTATGGGGGGAAAAATCCTGAACTTTTAATACTGCCCTGAAAAGTGCCCTTGCAAATTCACTTTTGAGTACTCTCCCACAGGTGATGGTCTTACAAGAATTATGAATGACACAGTAATCTACCTTAACACAATAATCTACCTTTTTTATGTGTGTGCAGTACTGGGGATCAGGCCCTTTACACTGAGCTACATGCCCATTTTTCTTTTTGATTTCAAGACAGGATCTTGCAAGATCACAACACTGCCCAAGCTGGACTTGTGCTTACAGTCTTCCTGCCTTACTTTGGGATTATAGATGCAGGCTTAGGTAACTTTTTTTCTTTTTTTGAGACTGGGTTGCCCTCTCTAGTCCAGGCTGGCCCTGAACTCACTGAAGCCTAGGCTGGCACTGACTTCATGACAATTGTCCTGCCTCAGCGTACTGAATGCTGGTATTACAGACACGTGCCACTAAGTCTGGCTTTGTAATGCTGGGGAATTGAATGCAGAGCCTGCACTTGCTAGCCAGGCGCCCTACCCATGGTACTGGTCCTCCAACCCCTTGAAGAACACCTTAAAGAACCTCATGTATATTGGCAAGTGTTTGTGTGCCCTGAGAGCCCAGGCCAGTGTGGCCCGCCTTGCTCTGCAGTGTGAACACACCGTGCGCTGATTCTTGCATCAGACAGCTGAACAGCAGGGCCTTGGGGCCTTCCTCTTCCTCCCTCTCCCTCTCTCTTTTATCAGTAATCATTATTTTTTCTATAATATTTATATTCAATTCTTGCTTTTTAATTGCAAATTCTAATAGAAAAATATAATAAAAATCTAGTTTTCTTGCTTTTGTTTTTTTCAGATTACACAAAAAAGAAACATTACCCAAGCCTTTCACCACTTTTACGATTTTGGTGCCTTTGTTTTCTTGAAAAGTGACAATTCAATTTTAAAACTTATTTTTTTGTCCCCTCCCACCCCTTAAAACATTTTGTTATAAAAGGAAGACACACACACATAAGAAACCTCCCTAATGTTCTTGATAAATTTGTTGAGATTTTTTTTTTCAAGATAGCACATCAGCAAAATGCTAGGATCTAAGGAAACAGAACTCAGCCATGTGTGGAGCTTAAAGTGACAAAGGCTTTTAGGAAGGCATTGTGACAATTTTTGCCATTATTGGACCTGTGAACACTCTGACCTGAATACTCTTTATTGGACTTTTTCTTCTAAAATTCTCATATATGCATATAAAACTAAGTCTAATTTTTAAAGCATTGTTTATAGTTTAAAAAAAAAAAAAGACTGGGGCTGTAGCTTAGTGGTTGAGTGCTTGCCTAGCATGTGGAGGCCCTGGGTTCTAGCCTACCACTGCCAAAAAGGAGAAAAAGCTGTGTTTTACAATGAAATATTAGCCACAAAAAGGCTGAAATCATTGAAGAAAAATGGGTTCTTGAAACCATAATGTTAAGTGAAATAAATCAGATACAGAAAGTTAAATATTGCATAGTTTCTGTCATATGAGAAATCAAAATAAAGAACAGCAAGTAAAATAAAAATAAAGGAGAGATGAGGAAACAAAGAGGCAGAAGACAGACCTCCTAGAGATGGGGTGGGCAGTCAGGAAGGGGGACAGAAAGACGGAACAGGGAATCAAATGTGACATCAAGATATGACATGTAGAGCTACTGTCTCCAAAACATCTGAAATGTGCTACGGTAATAATAATGGCTGTGATTTAGAACTGGGCATGACAGTGCACACATGTAATGCCAGTTCTAGGGATACTGAGGTGTATAATCCTAGTACTAAGGAGTCTGAGACAGGAGGATCACAAGTTCAAGTCCAGCCTGAGCTATATAGAGAGGCCTTACCTAAAAAATATTAATAAATAGGATTAGGGATATAACTCAATGGGATAGCACTTGCCCTGCATGCACAAGACCCTGTGTCCAATCTCCAAACCCTATCCCACTCAAAAAAGAAAAGGCCAGGCCTATAATTCTAGCATTGTTGAAGGCTGAGGCAGGAAGATCACAAGTTTGAGCTCAGCCTAGAAAACTTAGCAACTTAGTGAGATCCTGTCTCAAAACAAATTAGATGAGCTGGAGAAATAGCTCAGCAGTTAAAGCACTTGCCAAGCAAGCTCAAGATTCTGAGTCTGATTCCCCAGCACCACATAAAACAAGTGTGGTGGTACATGCCTGTAATCCCAGCACTTGGGAGGCCGAGGCAGGAGATTTCCATGTATTTGATGTCAGCATGGACTACACAGTGAGTTTAGAACCAGCCTGGACTACAGAGCAAGACCCTATCTCAAAATAAAATAAAAATTAGAAAAGAGCTAGGGGAGTAGTTCAGTGTTAAGGCCCTGGATTCAACCCCAGAATTGGAATGGGGGGTGGGGAGGAGTGAGAAAGTGTTCATGTATTATTTCCATAGTTTTGAAAAGTGAAACTATAAAATGTACTGCTTCCTCAGGGCTACAGACTTTAATATTTTAAAAACCTCTGTCTAGATTACAAGAGATATATTTATTCTAAACTATTTAGATAGCACAGAAAAGTATAAGAACAGATAAATCCCCAGAGAGCCTCTTTCTCCTTGGCAAATTAATGTACTCATAAACCCCAGACAATCCCAGTTCCTCCTGTCCTCTTCACTCAGCCTTGGTTTTTTTATTTTACTTATTTATTTATTTTTGCTTGTTTGCTGTTGTTATTGCTTTTTTTGTTTTGAGGGTTTTTTTTTGAGACAAGGTCTCTCTTTGTAGTCCAGGCTGACCCTGAACTCACTATGAACCCCATGCTGACCTCAAGCTCACAGCAATCCTCTTACCTCAACCTCCCAAGTACTGAGATTATAGGTGTGCGCCATCACACCTGCCTTCTGTGGTGCTGGGGAAATGAACTTGGGGCCTTATGCTTTCTAGGCAAGTGCTCTAACGGCTATGCTATTCCTCCAACTCTCAGCCCTGTTTTGAGAGAACTTCTAATTTGCAAATTCACTATGACAAAAGTCTTTAGAGAACTTGCAGCAATCTTCCTGCCTCAGCCTCCCAAGTATTGGGATTACAGGCATGCACTTGCAGGGTAAACACTGTAACTATTGTGCTGTTCCTCCACCCAATTAAAAAAAAAAATCTGAAAGAGCACAGACTAAAATCAGTTCAGAAGGGCCAGAGGAATAGCTCAGTGGCAAGTTCAAGGCGCTGGGTTCGATTCCCCAGCACTACATAAAGCCGGTGTAGTGGTGCATGCCTGTAATCCCAACATTTTGGAGGTTGAAACAGGAGGACTGCCATGAGTTCGAGGCCAGGCCAGCCTGGGCTCCATAGTCTGCTCAAGACTAGCCTAGACTACGTAGCAAGGCACTGCCTCAAAAAAAAAAAAAAAAAAAAAAAAAAAAAAAAAAAAAAAAAAAAAAAAAAAAAACAAGGTTCAGAGATAGAGTCAGGCACTAACAGTCCTGTGAGAGGCATTGCTGTCGCCCGCCAGCGGCTTGCCAACGGGGACAACTGGCTGCCTTTTGCAAACCCCACTCTGTCTCCTTTTCATCAGTATGAACCTTTCTCCACCTGCTGCTTCAATCAAGCAATAGGCTGCTTCACTCTCTAGGCTGAAGGCTCTCCACCTGTCGCCTGGACTGGCCGTTCACAGGAGCCACGACTACTCAGGCCCACTGCTAGACTTCCTGCAACAGACAAGCCAGGCGTACACCTTGTTAGCCAGCAGCACACTTTACGAAGGGATTACTTATTCTGTTAAGTGCTTATAATCTCTTCGAAAACCTCTGGAAAACTGCCGTCAGCAACTGAATCTCCTAAATTGTGACAAATCTTTTTCTTCCTTTTCCTTTCTTTTTCCCCCTTTTTTAGGGTAATGGAGACTAAATCCAAGCAAGGTCTTCACACTGAACTACAACCCCAGCTGTTTTTTTTTTGTTTGTTTGTTTGGGTTTTTTTTTTTTTTTTTTTGAAATCTTGACACAGGCTTTCTAAATTACTTGCAGTCTTGCTTGAACTTGCAGTCTTCCTGCCTCAGCCTCCCAGAGTACTGGGATTACACAGGTGTTCCACCACCCCAGGCTACTTTTTCATTGGACAGAGATTTTGTTTACAGAAGCTCCTGACAGGAATTGGAGCCAGAGCTGGCGTGATGGAGCCATAGACCAGCACTGGCTCCAAAGGCAGGTTGGCCTGCCCGAGTCTGATGCGACGCCAGCACAGCCACACAGGCATTTGTGCCCCACATCTGTCCTGAGTAGCTGTGCCCATTCCAGTTGGTCAGTCGTTGTGCCATACCAGCTAGAAAAATACTCTGAATTTTACTCCTCCTAGGAGGCATGGCCCCCCGATTTCCATGGGCCATCCTGTGAAGTTCCCTTAGTATCACACTGCTCTTGTGTTTTTTGTTTTGTTGTTTTCGAGACAGGGTCTCGATCTGTAGCCAGGCTGGTCCTGAACACAGTATGGAGCCCAGGCTGGCCTTGGACTCATGGCAATCCTCCTGTCTCAGCCGAGTGCTGGGATTACAGGCATGCGTCACCACGCCAGGCTTATGTGGTGCTGGGGAATCGAACTCTGGTACTTAGCACTTGACATAAGGCTTGCTAAACAGGTGAAAGCACCTGCTGGCTGAAAGCACTATGGGTGATTTGTGGCTCACGCGAAGGCTCTCTTGGGCCTAAGGGATGGGCTCTGCTGTTTCTAGTTTATACCAAAAGAACCCAGTTGAAAGGAATTAGCTTAAAACAAATGAAAAGGGCAATCACTTAAATGCTGTTGAAAACACGTAAAACCCCAGCGATTACGTGTTCAGACTAACCAGCAAAGCATTAAATTCGAGTCCAGAAAAGTATGCAGAACATGTTAGAGAACCAAGGCCAGACCTCATCTCAAAAGGTCTGGGGGACACAGCTCTGCGCTGGCCACCTACTTAGCATGCCCGAGGCCCTGGGGCCAATCGCCAGTACCGCTCAAGAAAGAAAACGCTTACCAAAGGTCAACACAGAGTCTTGCGTGATGCTCCAGCAGCATGTGGCTTCTGGGTCCTGTCCCACCTTTTCAAGTTTGATGGCAATGTGGGTCTGTTGGTTGCTGGGTCTCTAGATAGTTGCATCTTTTATCTGTAACTGAACTTGCAACTGAACTTGAGGGAACTTGACATCCAAAATGAGATAAGAAATGGGGAATTTGTGTTATTTTTCATGGTTCATTATGGCAAGAATAAAAAGACCAAATGTCTAAAACTGAGTTCTATTTTAAAGCATTACCAATGTCAAGTGTCTAATTGCAAAATATTGCGCAGAGGGAACTATGGGGCTCTAGCTCCGCCTAAGAATTTATAATCAGAAATAGTCTAGTAATAATATCATTTGGGTCATCAAATGGAGGTGGGGACAGAGAATGTTATTAAATAATGTGTAATTACATCTGCATATAAACTATTTTGAAAACACAAAGTTCTGGAATCACTTAAGTCCAAACTCCATATTCTAACAAGGGGAGTCAGTGCTAGCCAGTGATATCCCAGATCGTATCTGCTCAGTGGAATAATGCCTCTACCCTGATTATGAAATAACAACATTGATTTTCATGCATGATTTGCAGTAATCAGTGCCATGAGTCTGTAACCACACCTGGTGATAATGTAATACAAATGTTTGGTAACAGAAAGCCAATTCCACATTCATTCTCAGGCAAGAGAAAAAACACAGGAAGGGAATAGAACAAAAATTGTGGGAGAAACACAATTTTTTTTCCTCCCAGAGTAGAATAATTTGCTTTTCAATTTTATTTTCTTTTTGTCTATTCAGTAAAGCAGTATCACGTGCAGCTTTATGGTTTCTTAAAAATCTAAACTTGTAATTCAATTCCTCATTTTCTTCTTTTTTTACAGGGTCCAGGCTACATCGATCAGGCTGACCTCAAATGTATGGCAGTTCTCCTGCTGCCAAGCTTATGTGGTGCTGGGGAACAGAACCCAGAACCTTACACCTGCTAGGTGAGTGCTTTAACTGCTGAGCTGTATCCCCAGCCCTTGCACTTAGTTCTGTTTTACCTTGTTTTGTTTTCTTCTGGTAAAGTACTGGGGATCAAACCCAGGGGCATGTTACCCCTGAACTATATCCTGAGGCCCCCTTTTTTTCTTTCAATTTTTTACTTGGAGGAATAAGTTGCCTAGGCTGGCCTCAAACTTGCTATCCTCCTGCCTCTGCCTCTAAAGTAGCTGGAATTACAGGCATGCGACAACATGCCCAACAATTTTGCACTTTTTTTGACTGCAAAGATCTGAACCTTCCAGGAAGTGGTTATGACGAATCTTCCCAGCGTTGCAGCCTTGGGAAGCTAGGGGAGTAAACTCCAGATGGCCCCGAGCTGCCTTCTCAGGGCAGGAGGCCACCCCTTCAAGGTAATTTCCATGAAAACCATCACTGGGAAACACCAGGAAGCCTCCATTCCTGTCCACAGATCAGCTGGGCTCTGGGTAGGTGCAGCCAGGATTCTGTGGAAGGCAGGTCCCTGCTAAGGTGTCAGCCCAGGGGCTGCAGATGTTGTTTCTTCCCCTTCTACACCAGTCTGCTAAAGCACATGCCCGTGCTGCTGCCACTACAGCCCTAGCTTTAGGCAGTCCCTTGCTTCTGGCTCAGCCTGCAGCTCAACTCCAGTGGCCTACATTACTTTTGGACTTTAGTGGGACTGACAGAAACAACCTCAATCTTTCCAGAGTTTCCTAGAAGAGATAAAAGCCTGGATCCCAAGGAAAACCCAAGGTTAATCCTAAGATTAAAAATCTCTCCCTGGAGCTAGGGACATGAGCAGAGCACTTGCCTTGGAAGCTGGAGACTCTGGGTTTGATCCCCCAGCACCACATGGTAGCTGGGCTTGGCGGTTCACCAGCATTTGGGAGGCCAAAGAAGGAGAATTTCCATGAGTTCTAGGCCAGCCTGGGTTATATAGTGAGTTCAGAACCAATTTGGACTCAGAGGGTGACTGTGTCAAAAAAAAAAAAAAAAATGGGGGGGAGGAGTTGCTAGAGGAATAGCAGTGCAGCACTTGCCTAACAAGCATAAGGCCCTGAGTTCAATTCCCTGGCACTACATAAACCAGGCATGGTGGTACACACCTGTAATCCCAGCACTTGGGAGGCTGAAGCAGGAGGATTGCTGTGAGCTCTGAGTTCAAGGCAAGCCTAGGCTACATAACAAGTTCAGAACCCAGACTATAGAGTGACACCCTGTCTCAAACTGTCAAAAAAAAATTCTCCCTGAACATAATTGAAAGCACAATCAATGACATTACCAGGTTTTTATGTATGCTTTCTTTTTGCCCTTTTTTTTAGTTTTTTTTTTTTTTTTTTTTTTTTTTTTTACAAATTTAGATCAGAAACCTGAAATTCTGGTAATCTAAAAGCTGTTTCAGTTGACTTCTAAAGATGTCCTATATTGCAACATTCATAGTTCATTTCATGAGCATGTATTTCCGTATATATGAACTAACAATTTCAAAGACTCTGATGCATATGAAATTAATAACCCGAACACTGCTTGATAACACAACCACAGTGAAATCCACAAGTCGAAACCAGTGTCGCAACCCGGATATATTCCCCTGCTAAACCCTGACGGCTCCTCCTGACCAAGCAGCAAACAGCATCAGGGCTCTGTGGGACTCTCAAAACCCAGGGGTAAGACAAGAGCAGAAAGTCGAATGATCCTGTCAGGACAGAACAGAGTGGATAAGATGCCCTGCTGGACAAGCCCCCGAAGAAGGAGTAGTTGGGGGACAGGGACCAGCGCCTGCTACACGCCAGAATTACTTGTAACATACATGAGGTATGATCGAAAATCACAGTGTGTGTTTTCTCTTTTTGCAGTGTATGTGTGTGCGGGGCTGGGGACTGAACTCAGGGCTTTCATATGAAGCACCCACCCCCACCCGCCCTTTTTAATTTGCCTTTTCAGACAAGGTCATGCTACATTGTTTTTGCCCAGGCTGGGCTGAAACTTGGGATCTTCATGTTCCAGGCTCCCAGAGTACCAGAATTACAGACATGTACTACCATACTCAGTTGCAGTGTGTGTTTAAATAATAATTTTTAAAATTAATATAGGAAAATATTGCCATTAACCTCTCCAAAATATTCCCCTTCACTCCAGACATACCTTATCAAAAGGTTCAGCGACTTTCTGAAGCCGCTCTGGAAGTCTTCTCTCATGAGGGTCTGCCTTCAAATGCTGAACCAATGTAAAACGCCGGCCTCTCATGATCCTTCTGACTTTGGGGAAGACCCAGAAGCAGTGCGATGTCAGACCCTGCAAGGAAGTCGGATAAGGGCACACTGCACTATTTTTTACAAGCTTGCATTTCCACTGGCTTGCCCTGGGCAACAGCACTGACTTTTTTTTTTTTCAATAATACCTCCTAAAGACAGGAAAGAGGACTTCCAGAACTGCTTCAGAACATGCCAAGAAGCACACCTGTAATTCCCGCATCCTGAGGCTGAAGCAGAAGGATTACTAAGAGTCCCAGGTCAGCCTGGGCTACACAATGAGTTCTGGACTATGGAGCAAACTCTCTTTCAAAAAAAGTCACTAGAGTGAGGAAGATGCAAGGGTTCTCTTCAAAGTGAAGGGGAGTATTTTGAGGCAAATTAACATCTTTTACTGCAATCATTTCTTTTTTAATTTAATCATTCACCTCATCTTCCGAACAGCCCTTGTACCAGTTCACTTTCTGTTCTGTTTAATGTTAGTATGTGGGGAGGGGCTCCCCACACAAGTGGACAGGCAGTTTTATTAGAAATCCTTAGGGAGCCATTGGAACTTAAGTCCCCTGACCACATGGGGCCCCTACTTCATTCTCCGTTGTTTCCATCATCTGCATCCTTCCCCTCACTGAGGGCGCCTGGCAAACACATAAACCGCCCTCCCGCCTCGCTCTCCTGTGAGGCCCTCTCATCGCGGCAGATGGTGCTGGACTTTAAGATATTAACTAAATAAGGTGCTCTCTGTTTCCTTTGAGGCAGGGGATCTCCATAAGCCTCCAGTTTCCTGATACAAATCAGGGCCACCTGCCCAGCCGCTTGGGCCTCAGCCCTGGTGTCCATCAAGAGGGCCAGGTGCTCAGGTTCCCCACCTGCAGTCCGTGCTCCTGGTGCTGTCTCCGCCCTCGGCCTCATTTTACTCCATGCCAGCCCGCCAGGGCAGTATCTTCCCTCCATCTGACTCAGCGCCCTGCCCCTTCAGGTTATCTGAACAATAATCTTGCGGCCTGCGTCCCCACAAACATTCGATAAGGGTATGCAGAACAAATGCAGGTCCCGGGGGATTAAGGTCCTATCAATTTTGACTTTTCATCTAGGTCAGTCAAATTAATTCCTTCTGGGCTGAGATTTCAGCATATGTTGCAGTTGCTGTAACAGAAAACAACACATTTTCTGTTCCAACTTACTTCTACCTTTTTGCAAGTAGAAAAAGCAAAATGACTTTCTCAAAATGTGTGTGGCATAGAGACAGAATCAGTCTGCCGATTCCCAGTCTTCTTGGAACTAATGCTGCTGACTTTCCATCGCTCTCTGCTGCCTCTCCCTCGGTGCTTAAAGTGTTACAAAGTATATATGAAACTCAGTTTTTGGTTTTCCCTTCCCAATTTTGAAAACATTGACAAAAACAGTACAAAGAATTCCCATATATCTTGCACTCAGATTCCCTAATGCTAATGATTCACCATACTGGCTAGGTGTGATGGTGCAGGCCTATACTCCCAGCCCTCAAGAGGCTGAAGCAGGAAGATTGTGAGTTCAAAGCCAGCACTCTGGTAGGCTGAGACAGGAGGGCTGTGGGTTTGAGTCCTGCCTGCACAATCTGTTGACATAGTGAGACTCTGTTTCAAAATTTCAAAAATAGAAAAAGGGTTAAAGATGTAACTTATCATGAAGGTCCGGGGTTCCAACCAGTACAAATGAAAAGATAAAGCCAGCCTGGGCACCATGAGCCCTGTCTCAAAAATAAATAAAAATAAAAAGTAAATCATACCTGTTGGTTTTATTATCCTTGCTCTGTCTCTCTCTTTGTGAACCTTAACCTCTCTCTCTCCCTGTACAAATGTACACACGCACTTTCCCCTGAAACATTTGAAAGAAAACATTTGCTGATGTTTGCAGACCTCCTGCCTCTTAAATATTCAGTATGGTTTCCTTTTTTGTGGTATTGGGAGATCCAACCCAGTAGCTCCACATCTAGATTACCCAGGCTGAGCTCAAAATTGTGATCCTTCTGCCTCGCCCACCCAGAGCACTGGGATTACACACCTGTCCCAGCAGGCCCAAAAGTTAGTATCAATATAATTGATAAAATGATGCTGCACACCACAAAATTTATGTTGCACCAAATTGATTTAGTTTTTTTAAATTGGCAACTATGGTAAGATACCTGATGACTTATTATTCTGAATTTTGTCTTTACTTTTTTTTCTTTCCATAATTTTGGTGTGGTAGGTAGAGTATTTAAGAGTTTTTGGACTGAGGAATGTTTGAACAGTGGAGAAACAGAAGTTTCTTGGACCTACAGTTTCTCCTAATTTTAGTTCCTAAAAGTGTGAGTCACTGAAACTAGAAGCCCTGTGTCCTCCTTAGGGGTGGGGAGGGAGGAAAGTGGGGGCAGGAGGGGGCTTTCCCACACCCCAGGGGTCAGCTGCCTAACACAGACCCCACCCCAGAGGGCTGACCCGCGTGTCTGCACATCAGGCTGTGGGCCTGGCCTCCTCATAGCCCCAGCCAGCTCGTAGTGCACTCTATGGCCACGGTTTCCAATGAACCTGTGTTATCTACATCAGTGGTTCCAGCCCACTCCACACTGGGAAAGGTTTAACTGAAAATGAGTGGGGAGGTGGGGAGGAAGGAAGGGGCTGGATAGGTGGGAGGGTGCCAGAGAGGGGAGTACTTGTCATGCAGGAGGTAGTTGAAGGATGGCACAGCGGTTAGAGTGCTTGCCTAGCAAGCACAGGGCCCTGGGTTTGATTCCCCAGCACCACAAAAGGCCGGTTGTGGTGTTTCATACCTGTAATCTCAGCACCTTGGAGGCGAAGGCAGGAGGATCGCCATGACTCTGAGGCTAGCCTGGGCTACACAGTGAATTCAGGACCATGCTAGACTAAACCCTGTCTCAAAAAAACAAAAAACCAACCAACCAAACAACAGCAGTAGTCGGGGATAGCAGTGGGGGATAGCAGTGGGGGGGGGGGGGTGGACCTCCACCTCCTGCCAGTCAGCAGAGGCATTAGAACCTGACAGGACCGCGCTGACAGAAGGCGGAGCTTCATTCCTGCTCACTTCCTGCTCCCCTGCTCACTTGTTGCAGCTGCCCAGTCCCTTCAGATGCCAGTACCATCGAGACAGACAGCAAAACAGCCCTTTACTCGGTAAGGATTTTCTTGGTTGGGTTTGGTTTGGTCTCTGAGGTTGTTTTGTTTAGCATCTTTTTCTAAGCCTGTTCTACATGCACAGCAACCGGTGAGACTCACAGGGTTTGCCCCTGTGTGCTTGGCAGAGGAGTGTCTGTGGGCAATGTTGGCTCCATTCATTCCACGGCGCTGATTAGAATCGTCCGGTATGTTTGAGGTGAAGCGGCTCCGGCGCCCAACCACCCTCTCTTTATCCAGATCGGGAAGCTGAGCCCTGGGTGGGTAAAGTGCCTGCCCAGGTATAAACGCATTCTCTAATCATGTGTGTCTATACAGTTATGCATTTACAATACATTTTACAGAGGTTCCTTCCAGTTGTTAAGCTGATTCTGATCTAAAGCTGTCAATCTATAACTTACCTGTTTTAAGAAAAAATGGATTCAACTGAGTGCATTTCTGAGACTCAGAAATTCTGCCTGCAAATTCATGTCACAATTTCCCTCACTTTGATGCTTATGAATTAGGAAGCCAAAGAATAGAAAGTTTCAACAAAGGCCAAGTGATTTTTTTTGTACTTCTGGTTTTACATGGCTTTGAAGATCCTTTTTTTTAAACTCATCTTAATGTCCTATAGTATAAAAGCCCCTAAAATACCTGGTTATGGTTAAGTTGAGTCACAACACTCATTTCCAAAAAGCCCAACCCTGGGGAGTGTACTAGAAAAAAATTAACATGCAAAAAAATCCCCAAAAGTCTCTTATTCATCAGCCATTTTCTTTGAAAATAGGAATAAAGCTTAAATATTTGTGCCTGGATATGTATCTGGATTATTTGTTGGAAATACATTCCTGATTTGTCCACCAAGTTTGCTTGGTAGCAGGGCATAAAGCTGTAATGATGAGGACCAATGTTTGTGTGAACGAACTGACTTTAGAAATGAAAGGCACATGGTAGAAGACACGAGTTTAGCAATGACACAAAGTACATGCTGGGTATTGTGGTTTGGATCAGGAATGTCCCCTAAAGGTCTCATGCTTTTGAATGTTATAGATTGTCTATGGAACCATGTGCTGTTGGGAGATAGGGGCCCAGTCTGAAGGATTACAGGCATGTAAATTGGACTACAAGTATGTAGTCAGGGTTTACCACACCATCCACACCTGGATCCAGGAGGGGCTGATGAGTGGAATGAGACCTGGAAGGATCTATAAGCTGCCTCCTGCCTTCCTTGAGGACTAGTCTCTACTTGCCTTGACTTGGCTTCCTGTCTGTGATGTCATGAGAAGCTGCCTCTACCTCTGCCTCTGCCATGTTAACTTTTATTGCTGCTGGCCGCCCCTGAATGGACTGTGACCTTCTGAAACTGTGAGCTGAAATACACCTTTCCTCCCTTAAATTTGTGGATGTCAGATATTGAGTCGCAGCAACAAAAAGTAACTAATGCACTGGGTAAAGAGGTTTGTGGGAGTTTTTTGTTTATTTTTGGTAGTACTAAGGATGGAGACCAGGACCTTCACACTGAGCTATATCCCCATCCCATTTTTATTTTTAATTTTTGAGACAAGGTCTCACTAAGTTGCCCAGGCTATGCTCAAACTTGTAGTCTTCCTGCCTCAGCTTGTCAGAATGCAGAGATTACAGACCTGACCCCCAGACCTGGCAAGGGACATCTTTATAGTGTACCACAAGGAGACATGAGTAGCTGAAATTAATACACAAGGGTTACAGACCATATGTTTTCTGCCTCAATAGTGAAACCAGATCATATAAACGTAAAATGAGAATGGGCGTACTACATAGTCAGGGCATGATAGCAATCACTGTTGTTGTGGCACCCAGGCCAGGAGCCCACGTGTCAATAGAAAGACACATCTCTGCGCCTGGGCACAGGCTGCAGCTTTGTCCCCACTGCTCCCTTCCTTGTTCAGTGCCTTTTCACAGCACATGCTCCCACCTGTCTGTAGTTCTTTCCATGTCTGTGCTCAAAAGACTTTGTTCTCATCACTCACCGGGGATCTGCCCAGGCCTTGGGTACAGGTAACGAGAGAACCATCACTCTCCAACAGACGATGCAGAGGGGAGCTGGACCCAGTATCAAAGGCCTGTAATCTCAGAACTCGGGGAAGCTGAGGCAGAAGAACTACAAGACTGAGGCCAGCCTGGATAACTTAATGACTTAGTAAGACCCTGTATCAAAATAAAAAACAAAATGGGCTACCGATGGAGCTCAGTGTGAAGGCTCTGGACTCAGTGGAGGGATTGGCTGGAGGACTAGCACAGCAGTTAGAGTGCTTAAATTCAACTCCCCAGCATCACATAATAGCTGGGCATGGTAGCACATGCCTGTGATCCCAGCAATCCCAGTACTCAGGAGGCTGAGGCAGGAAGATTGCCATGAGTTCAAGACCAGACTGGACCACAGAGTAAGACCCTGTGTCAAAAATTTTTTTTGAATTAAAAAAGATTGCAGGGACGATGCAATTGTTAGAGGTGGCTGTGATCATGCAGGTTTGGACCAGAGCCAACCAGTGTTCTGTTATCTTTATCCACTCTGTCCTCTCCATCCTCTCTGGGACACAGGAACTTCCCTATCCTGCGAGCTGCCCAGGGAGGCTCTGGCTGCACTAGCAGCTCCATCCTCAGCCTCCGGGCAGCTGGTCCCCAGAGCACCTGCCTGACTCAGACTGCCAACGGAGATAGCTTCTCTTGGTTTAGGGTGAGATCAGAGCATGACTCACATGTACAGATGTTGTAACATAGGGACTAAGTATTAAGAAAGAGAGCTTGGGAAGCCGAGACGTGACTGGGCCTCCATTTGGGCAGACCCTCCGTGCAATGCGGTCCCTGCAGGCACCACCAGCAGACAAAGGCCTACCTGCCCCAGGAGGGTTCTGCTCCCAGTTTGGGAAGATCACATCAGCCTCCTCCCAGTTCCCAGGGCCCATCTTGAAGGGAGGACCACAGGGTCAGGAGCCAGGAACTGGGCCCGGCTACCTCAGCACTGGCAGGAGGGCAAGAGCCTGAATGACAGCAGTATTTTGGTTTTTTGTTTGTGTGAGTTTTTCAGTACTGGGGTTTGAATCCAGGCCCTCCCAAAGAGCTGTATCTCCATTCCTTTTTAAAGTTTGAGGCAGGGTCTTGCAAATTGCCCAGGCTGGATCTGAATTTACAGTCCTCTGCCCAGCTTGTCTGCTTGTTCCTCTGCAGTACTGGAGACTGGCCCTGGCAGTGCTGAGCCATGTCCTCAGCCCTTTATTGTAAGACAAGATCTTGCTAAGTTACCCAGCTTGGCCTCAAGTTTGCAATCCGCCTGCCTCAGCCTCCTAAGTACTGCAGTTACAGGTGTGTGCCATCACACCCTGCAAGGACAGTTATGTTTTAAGGAACAGCTGGAATTCGTTGGGTAAGAACCTCCCAGTAGATCCCCCCGAAGCTTGAGAGGGCAGCACAGTGGCTGCCTTCTCACTTGTACAAGAAATGGCTTAGCAGACTGTCTTATCTTCCTGACCACTGTCATCGGGGAACAGACGGCAGTGGGTCCTGCTGTTCCAGCAGGTTCAGAGGGCACAAATGCACAGCCAGCTACCAGGCAGCAACTCCCACGTGTCAAGATTTTGTGCAGGCCCCTCTCGCTCTCTTCCCTTCTCCTTTTCAATCCCACCACTTCCCTTGAAGGCCACCTAACCAAGGCCCAGTAAACACGGGGTGTGAATGGCTAGTAAACACATGAAGAAATGCTCAGCATCTCCAGCCATCAGAGAAACGCAAATCCAAACAACACTGAGGTTCCATCTAATGTCGGTAAGAATGGGTGGAATCAAGAAGTCAAAAAACAATAAATGCCTGCGAGGTCGCAGGAAAAATGAGCCCACTAGATGGCTGGTGGGTCTGTGAACTGCAGAACAATGGGTGAGACTCCCACTGTGGAAAGCGATGTGGAAATTACTCAAAAAACTGAAAATAGGTATCCCATTTGACCAAGCAATACTTCTGGGGATCTTCCCAAGAGTTAAAGTTATCATACAAAAGTGATACATGCGTACCCATGTTTATAGCAGCATAATGTATAAGAGCCAAATCCTGAAAGATACCACTATGTCCAACAACAGAAGAAAAGATAAAGAAGATGTGGTATACCTACACCATGGGGTACTACTCTGCCATAAAGAAGGGCAAATTTGAATCATGTGTAGGAAAATGAATGCCCCATGAGACAATTATGCTTAGCAAAATGAATCAGACACAGAAGGTTAAATATCAACTGGCTTCTCTGAGAAAACCAAACCAGAAAAAAAGTAAAAGAGAAATGGAAGAAAGTAAGAAGATAGACTTTGTGAAGAGGACAAGGAGATGGGGTGGAAGGTTAGGGGGTGGGAAGGGGAAAGGGATGTGATATGTCTATAAACATGTTAACTGAAAACGCTGCCACCAGCAGTCCTGGCCCCGGCACAGCGCCTCCCAAGCCCCCCTCGGACGGGGATACATCACCATCTAGTCCCACTCTGAGTTGTCTGATGAGCTCCCTCTTCTGAGGAGGAGGAGACACGTGGGCTGCGTGAACCTCCACAGGCACGAAGGGCTTCTAGCCATGCCCTGGGTTCTCCCCACCCAGTGGTGATGGAGAAGTTCACCAGAGGGAGCACACCCCCAGGGTGTGGTGGCCTAGGCCCTAATCCCAGCACTCTCGGAGATTGAGGCAGGAGCATCACAAGTTTGAGCCTAACCTGGAGCACTTAGTGACCTTAGTGAGACCTGTCTCAAAGGAAAATTTTTAAAACGGCTGGAGACATAGCTCAGTGCAAAGGCCCTGGGCTCAATTTCCAGCAATTGAAAACACATACATACAGCTATTGCAGGGGTCCTAACTGGTACTGGTCAGTGGCCTATTAGGAACTGGACTATGCAGCAGGAAGTGAGCTAAGGTCCTGAGCTCAGCCTCCTGTCGGGTCTCCCAGTTTTTTGGTTTTGGTGTTTTGTTTTGTGTTGTTTTATCATGGTACTAGAGATCCAATCCAAGAGCCTTCTCACTAAGTTAATTTTTTTATTGTTTTTATCTTTTTGGGTTTTTTTTTTTTTTGAGACAGGGTCTTGCTCTGTAGCCCAGGCTGGTTCTGAACTGACTATGGAGCCCAGGCTAGCCTTGGACCCACAGCAATCCTCCTGCCCCAGCCTCCCGAGTGCTGGGATCACAGGTGTGCACCACCACATCTGGCTTATGTGGTGCTGGGGAATCGAACTCGGGTACTTAGTGCTTGACTTAGCACTTGCTAGGCCAGTGCTGTAACCGCTGAGCCACTCCTCCAGCCCCCCATTTTCAGTTTTGATTTTGAGTAGGTCTCCTTAAATTGCTTAATTGCCTAGTCTGGGCTCAAACTTGCACACCTCTTGCCTCAGCCCCCAGAGTGCTGGGATTATAGGCCTGCTGTGAGCTGTGTGTTTCAGTATATATTAATCATTAGAATAATTATAAATATTTATATTTCTCATGTTTTAATTATATTTACTATAATTAATATTTATAATTATTGTAATGATTAGAAAAAAGTATAAAATAAATGTAACTTGCTACCCCCACTGAAAAATTCTCATCCACAAAACCAGTCCCTGGGGCCAAAAAGACTGAAGGTCTTCAAGCTACTGGGTGCCTCCGAGGCGAGGCCCTCCCCACGCAGATTATTCGCACTGACGCCTCACAGTAGCCTTGCAAAGAGGACCTTATCCCCATTCCACAGACAGGGAAAGCATGTTCCAAAGAAATCAGAGCACTTTCCCAGCCTCCCAGCCAGGCAGCAGCCAGCCAGGCTTCTGGTCCTGGTCATTGTCTGCGGAGAACATAGTAACAGGTTTAAGTGTCTTCTGATTGCATCACGGAGGAACTCCTGGCCCCTGTGTGCTTTCTAGTACATTGTTTATACAAAAGCCTCACAAATTTGAGGCACTAGAGTTGTGTTTTGTCTGGCAGCCTTACTGGGTCACAGTTCAGTTAGCCTGTTAGGGCAGTCTCCACAAAGTGTAATCTACAGGCCAGGGTCCAAAAATGTTACCAATCTGCCAAGAGATAAATATAAAAACAGATCAGCTATTTAGGATCTGCAAAGGTAGGAGCTTTTTTTAATTATTATTATTTTGAGACAGGCTCTTTTTTTTGAGACAGGGGGCTTTTCAAGCTTGGTACTACAGATATTGTGATGATGGGCTGCTCTGGGCATCCATCATAGGATACTCAGCATCACCCCTGGCCTCTACCCACCAGATGCCAGCATCCACTCATACACACTGGGGCAGCCAAAAGCATCTCCAGACATTTCCAAATGTCCCCAGATGGGAGAGAGATAAAATCAAAAAGCTCTCTTCCCTCACCCTAGTTGACAGCCATTGTTTTAAAATTCTATCTAATAGAGATAATTTAAAAATTGGACCTTGAATTTCATGTCTTTGTTGTTTTTTAATTTCATTTTTCCTGTAATCCATTTTCGTTGATTTTATTACAGTATCAGTCTGCAAGGCACTGGGAAATAAGAAGCAAAACAAAACTGGGTTTTCACTCTGGATGGTTTCAGAAGGCTGCTCCCTGCACAACAAAACCCAGTGAACACTCAAGCCATTTGAGAAAGCTACTGGGAAGAAAATAAAATCTTTGGTTAGATTCCCTTCCTGTATTGACCAGTAGTCATGGTTTGTAACCCTACACATAACCTTTTATCTTCTTTCCTTTTCAGGGCCCTAATGCTGGTGGTAGAAGCCAGGGCCTTCACACTGAGCTACATCCCCAGCTTCTTTAAAAAAATTCTATTTATATAGTTATTTATTTTTATGATACTAGGGATTGAACACAGGGCCTTTGAGCTGAGTGACATCCCTGGTTCCTTTGCATTTTGTATTTGAGACAAGTGTCTTGCTAAGTCACTCTCTTAGTTACTTCTTTGTTGCTGGGACATAATACTTGAAATCTGCAACTTAAGGGAGGAAAGGTTTGTTTCCCTTCTTAGTTTCAGAGGATTTCAGTCTATTCATGGGAGGCCAGCAATGGCAGAAGCACGTGGCGGGGGCCTACCCAGAGAGAAGCTGTTCACAGTACTGCAACAGGAAGCACAGTGAGGGAACATGGGTGGAGCTAGTACACCTGCTTCCAGGTCAAGTCCTAGTAATGTACCCCTTCTGGTCCACCCCAGTCATTGGTTCCCTCTGACCAGGCACTACCTCCTAATAGCACATACAACCCACAGGTATTCCACAACATCCAAGTACATGAGGCTTCTGGGAGACGTTTTAGATCCAAACCATAACAGTTGCTAAGTTGCCCAGGCTAGGCCTGAATTTAGGATTTTACAGCCTTGGTCTTCAAAAGGGATAGGATTACAGGCCTGCACCACCAGGCCTGGTTTGATTTTTTTTTTTTTTTAATTTTAAGACAGGGTCTCATTGAGCCACTGAATTGCCTAGGCTAGGGCTTAAATTTAGGATCCTCCTGTCTCGGGCTCCCAGAATGTGGAGCACAGCATCACGTTAGCCAGGTAATTTGGTGTTTTTTTGTTATCTCTGCCTTGCCAGGGATTCTTAGAAGGGAGTTTCCGCCTTTAAGAAAGAATGCTTCCGATCTGGATGTGTAATTCAGCCAGCCTAAGGCCCTGAGTTTGAGTCCCCGGCAACACAAAAGCCGGACATAGTGGCACACTCCTCTAACGCCCACGCTTGGGAGGCTGAGGCAGGAGGATTGCCATGTTTGAGGGTAGCCTGGCTAGATACAGAGTTCAGACCCATCTATCTCAAAAAATAAATAAATAGGGGCTGGAGGAATGGCTCAGTGGTTAAAGCGCTTGCTTAGCCCAAGCACTAAGTACCCGAATTCAATTCCCCAGCACCACATAAATCGGGTGTGGTAGCACACACCTATAATCACAGCACTCGGGAGGCTGAGACAGGAGGATTCCTGTGAGTCCAAGGCCAGCCTGGGCTCCACAGTGAGTTCAGGACCAGCCTGGGCTAGAGAGTGAGACCCTGTCTCAAAAACAAAAAAAAAAAAAAATAAATAAATAAGAGTAGAATCTTTTTAAAGTTTTCATAAAATAATTTTCTACTAAATGAGTCCTTCTGTTATGAAATCAGATAAGCTTTCTGGCAAATAAATAATTAAATAAAATAGTTATCTCTCTAAGATTTTTTAAAAAGCATCTAAAATCTGCATGTGCTAAGAACATGTGCTTAACCATGCACAGCATTAAGCAAGTGCTCAATAAACTGTCATTGTCAAATTAGCATACTAATTACGGAGCCATGAGTATTCTTTAAATTCACCTCATCCTTAAAGTGCTTATTCACTCACTATATCTGACTTAGAAAATGCCAACATGTCCATTGCTGCACAAGGAAACATCTAAATTTATCTCCAAACCCTGACAGTATAATTGCGGGTCTCACTGCATCACGCCGCATTCTCATGCAGACACAACAGCACCCAGCACTTCGGGGTTTGGTTATATTCCACTTCCGCACCGAGCTCCACATGCGTTTGGCTGTATCTCTCAAGCTCTATGTTGGCCGTGCTTGCTCCACAACAAGGTCATCTACGGAGGTGTGTGCTGGCCTAAAAGGGACAATCAGCCCATGTCAGCACCATCTCCCTCACGGCCCGTGCACACACTGGCACACACACACAAAACCCGTCTTGTACACAGTTGCCCAAATCGTGAGGTTTCAAGCTTAGAGAATTGCAAATAATATGCTTACCGAAATGAATGAGATACAGAAGGTTAAATATCACAAGGAAATGAAAAAAACAAATTATACAAAAGTAACAGAGCAAAATAAAAGAGAATAGGAAAAAAATGAGAAGGGGGATTTGGGAATGGGGAAGGGAAGGAAAACTGATCAGGATGCATCAATACATGCACCCATTTCCCAAGCAGACTAGTATTATGTATCATAGATTATGCTAATAAAAAAGACTAAGTTTGGCAAGAAAAAAAAAAGAATTTCAAATGATGTCCACATGGCTCAAATTTATGGGCTCACAAAAATCTTCTGATGGAGTCTGAATTTGTCTGTCCTCATTACTTACTAGTTGCTGGGATAAAATACTCCACATCACAGCTTAAGGAAGGAAACGTTTATTTTACTTCACAGGTTTGGAAGGTCTCCCTCAGTCCATTCATGAGGAGTCAACAGACAGAAGCTGAGTGTATGAGGAACCAAGTGAAGAGTTGTCTGGAGGCTCAGGCAAGGCCAGAGCTTTCCCAGGAGGAACTGTAAAAATGCTTCTTCCTCCTTCCTTTACTTAGTTCAAGATGCCAGTTGGACTACCCACACCCAGCCTGGGTGCCCCACCCTCACTTCCTGGCCCACAAATCAGTAACACACTCTTGAAAGCTCTTCCCTGGGTGACCCCCAATCTCAAACGTGGATATAATCCCCGCAGCCCCAAGCACCTGCCCCTTCCAGCCAGGCCTTACTTCCCAACAGCACACGGTTCCACAGGTACCCCTCTATATCAAAATACATGAGGCTCTGGGGGGACACTCCAGATCCAAAGCCTAGCACTGTCTTAGTCACTTTCACATGGTGGACCCAACCCCTGACACCTACAACCTTACAACGGGAGGGGTTGATTTTGGCTCTTGATTATTAGAGAATTTAGTCCATAGTCAGCAGCTTCAAGGCAGAAAGGGCCTACAGTGAGGGCTGGGCAGGCAGAAGACAGCTGCTCACATCATGGTGGCCAGGGAGTGGAGAGAGAAGGACAGCACCAGGGACAAGAGCATACCCTTTCAGGCCCCATCTCCACATGTGAGACTCCTGGAGATTTTAGATCCGTATCCTAGTGCCGTCTGGAGCAGCCCAGGAGGCAGTCTTCAGCTCCCTCTTGACATCACCCCACTGGTGCATTCACGTCATGTCCAGGATTGGTTCTCAGCGGGTTGCCAGATCTGCCACCAGATTGCACCTTCTCTGACCTTCTCCATCACACTCAGTACCTACTTTCCACTGGCTACCTAAAATATTGTTTTCAATGGGGTGGAGCAGGAAGCCAATTTTTCCAGATGGACACTCTGGCTCTGGTATGCTGTAACGGATTGACCTCTTCCCCTAGTCTGAAGTCTTAAGTCCTCATATCTGTGAATGTGACCTCTTTAGAAAGGACAGCTGTTGCAGGCCTAAAATCCCAGGACCCTAAGAGGCTGAGGCAGGAAGGTGACAAGCTGGAGCACACCCTGGAAATTTAGCAAGTCGGTGAGACTCTGTGTCAAAATCAAAAGCAAAAAAAAAAAAAAAAAAAAAAAAAAAAAAAAAAAAAAAAAAAAAAAAAAAAAAAAAAAAAAAAAAAATGGGGCTGGAGGAATAGCTCAGCAGTTAAAGCGCTTGCCTAGCTGGGCTGAGTACCTGAGTTCTCCCCAGCACCACCTAAGCCTAGACTAGAGTGAGACCCTGTCTCAAAAAAAAAAAAAAAAAAAAAGGAAGGCCGGAGTGTCAGCACCCTTGGGGCTTAACATCCCTGGGGCCAAGTTCTTTCTCTAAAGAAGAGGTCTTCAAGTGTTAAGTACCCGAGTTCGATTCCCCAGCATTCAGGAGGCTGAGGCCCCCAGCACCACATAAGCTGGGTGTGGTGGTGCACGCCTGTAATCCCAACACTCGGGAGACTGAGGCAGGATTGCCATGAGTCCAAGGCCAGCCTGGGCTACAGAGCAGGACCCTGACACAAAAGCTGTCTTAAATTATGTTAAGCTGTTTTATGTAAGCATTGTTAAGCCTTCTTATGTAAGCACTGTTAAACCATCTTAAGTATGTACATATTGTTAAGTCTGAATGTTTTCTTGTAAACAACTGGAGTACAAAAGGAAGGTCGGACTGAATAAATCGCCTTTTGCCCCTGCAAGAGTCCATCTTTCTTCCTTTCTATCTCTCTTTCTTCTTTTCTTTTCATCCGCATTGGCCCACTCATGTACCCTGTTGACTGACTGAGCGGGCTCGGTCACTGGAGGAATGGCTGAGCGATTATTATCCAAGTTCGATTCCCCAGCAACACATAAACTGGGAGTGGTGGCTCACGCCTGTAATCCCAGAACTCGGGAGGCTAAGACAGGAGTATTACCCCAAGTCCCAAGGTCAGCCTGGGCTCCATAGTGAGTTCGGGACCAGCCTGGGCTGCAGAGTGAAACTCTGTCTCAAAAAAAAAAAAAAAAAAAAAAAAAAAAATGCAAAAAATGGGCTGGAGATCAATTCAGTGGTTTTTTGGTTTTTTGTTTTGTAGCCCAGAGTTAAGGCCCTGGGCTTGATGCCCTACACACACGCTCACACGCATGTACGCATGCACAGAAACAAGGTCTTTGCAGATGTGATTATATAGTATAGGTCTTGATCCAACTTGACTATTGTCATGGATAAAAGGACAAAAAGATGGCTGTGACCCACACACAGACCCCACAGAGCACCAAGCAATGCAGAAGCAGAGACAGGAGCGCTGTATCTGTAGGTCACAGATCCCCAAGGACGCTGGCCACACCAGGACCAGGGAGGAAACACAGAGGATTCCACCCAGAGACCCACCAGGGACCTGGCCCTGCCAACACCTTGATTTTGGACTTTTGGCCCCAAGAACTGGGTGACGATATATATATCTGCTGTTTTAAGCCTCCCCCACCCCCCTGGTCATGGTAATTCATTATGATAGTTCTAGGAGGTCAGTCCACGTGGAGAAGGTGACACTGGCCATGTCCCCTCGCCTTGCTAGAGGCTCTTCTGATGTGTAGGAGACACGCAGCAGTGAGGCAGCCATCACAGAATGCTGGAGAGGGCTGGGGAGGCAATTTATGTGACTCTGGATATATGTTGTGCCTGTTCAATTTTACTACAAAACAAGGAGGAACAAGATGGCAGTTAACTGTGTCATTTGGCACTTAGCATTTCACTCTGGGGACAAGTTCCAAATATTCTGAGAACAGCAACAAACTGAAAGTACCTTCTGGGCCTGGTGGCATACACCTGTAATCCCAACCCTCTGGGAGGCTGAGGCAGGTAGATCACAAGTTTCAAGCCCAGTCTGGGCAACTTAAGTGAGTTAGCAAGAGCCTGTCTGGAAATAAGAAGACAAATGGGGCAGAGACTGGGGATGTAATTCAATGTGAAGAATCTGGTGTTTTGTTTTGTTTTGTTTGAGACAGGGTCTTACTCTGTAATCCAGGCTGGTCCTAAACTCACTATGGAACCCAGGCTGGCCTTGAACTCATAGCAATCCTTCTGCCTTAGCCTCCGAGTGCTGAGATTAGAGGCATGTGCCACCCCACCCAGCATACATAGTGCTCCAACCACTGTGCTGTCCCTCTAGCCCAAGAACCTGGGTTTAATCACCAGTACCACAAAAAAATTAATGTAAATCACAAATATACAATATACAGCATGCAATCCTGGAACACAGATAAGGACAGGAGGAAGTCATGCCCTCCCCAGCCTTGCCACCATCCCCACAGGCATTCCTCCTCTCTCACTTATCCTACCCATTCCCATACTTAAAACACAGACACAGCACTCAGAGGATTCCCAAAAATAAACACCATTCTCTTTAGCCCTAGAACAAAGGACTCCTCCATAAGCCAATAAGCCTCCCTTCTCTTAGACACGTTCTGTACACACCAGAAATTTTCACAATATAAAACTGTCACGTGGTGCCCTTAGAATGTTGAGCTTTATGACTTAGGGGGTTCAACAGAAATCACTGGTGTCATTTAAAAGAAATTTTACTTAGCTGGACAAAGCAGTGTACAGCTACTCAGGAGGCCGAGGCACAAGGATGGGCAACTTTGTGAGATTCCGTATCAAAATAAAAAGTAAAAAGGGCTGGGATGTAGCTTAGTGTTTTCTGGAGTCTTCTGCAGTACTGGGGAAAAAACAAGACACACTTTTTTTAAAGTTCAGGACATTTTCATTAAACCCTGATGCATCTGTCATGGGGTGACGGGATCTCGGCAGTGCAGGTCCGTATTCTCAGTAGAACGTTCAAAATGCTCAGAGATGCAGCTCATGGGCCATGTCTATCGCGCCTGCAGGCTCAGCCAGCAGAGTTCAAGATTCCAAACTGCACCTGCACTTCGGGAAGATCCCGGAAGCTGCCAGCTGAACTGGGCCTGAGCCTAAGCGCCCACTGAGCTGCCTCGGTGGCCTGCAAGCCTGTGCTCCTCCTTCTCCTGTCTTCCCTCTGCTCTCTGTGAGGCATCCCCAGCAAACTCCCAGCAGCGTGCTGGCTCTGACCTTCCCACGGCAGTGGGCGCAGCCCTCGCAGCCCCCCACAACCCTGGAGCCCTGCTCACCAGGCCCCTGCACACCCTGCTCCAAGCCCTTCACCACCATGGTGCTTCTGAAAACTTCCAGGTCCCATCTGTGTCCCCCTCCTCTGAGAAGAGATGAGGTGGGCAGTGTTAGAAGACAAAGACTTGAGGTAACATCAGTTCTCCTGTGAAAAAGGGGGCCAGGCACCTGTGGCCATGCCTCAGGCTTGCTGATGCTCCCATCCCTGGGAACTGATGTAATGAACTAATGCATTCTGATGGAAAGAAGACCCATCATTAATGGTCACTGCTTCTTTGACTCCACCAAAAAAAAAAAAAAAAAAAAAAAAAAAAGCCTAAGAACCACTAGCTTTAAATATTTCAATTTTCTAAATTTTTGTTTTTTTCTTTTTGAGACAGGGTCTTGCTCTGCATTCTAGGGTGGTCCAGAACTCACTATGTAACCCAGGTTGGCCTCAAAATCTCAGCTGTCCTGCTTCAGCCTCCTGAATATTGGAATTATAGGTGTTTATATGGTGCTGGGGAATTGAACTCAGGGCCTTGTGTATGCTAGGCAATAGCGCTAACCACTGTGCAACTTCTCCAGCACCAGTCTTCTAAGTTTAATACTGGCCAGAGGTCCACTTTGAGATTCACTTTACATTGGCCACTCATTTATTCAAAGAAGGTTTTCCCAGACAGCTCAGCAACAGGGCCATGAGGTATCCTCTGGATCAATCCTTTATCAGGGTAGTTCACCAAATAGGAACACAGTGGGACCTGAGGACACACCCAAGTCAGACAATGGCAGAGGTCTGACACTGATATTTATGGCCAGGTTGCTTCATGCCTTGGCTGAGAGAAGCTCTATTGACTCACAGATTTTTTGGAGAACAAGACAATCCCTGCTTGTGAAACTGAGGACAGTGCCCAAGTTTTCCCACATCATGCCAGCTGGCAAGACATCACCTTTCTCCAAAACTCAGGTCCTTCTCCCTCCTCCTGCGGTATAATAAATGTGATCCCAAGACAGACAAGTATATATAGGGCCTGTGAAATCGACCTTATTAGGGAACAGGGTCTCTACAGACAGACCAGGGCTCTGAGAGAAGATCTCCCTTGTCAGGGTGAGCCCTGAACTATTATCATTCATTCATTCATTTGTTGGGGCCCTCAGGGCCCGAGAGCCTCAGCATTGCAGACCTTGGCCACGTTCCTTTCCACGAAGAAGCATTTACTGTCTGGAATTTAAGTCAGGTGTTCTGCTTGAAATTTGGATCAGGTGTTGAACCACGGGACTGTTCTAAAGAGGAAGTCCCAAGGTGGGGCGATGGGTCTGGAGAGTTTGTTAGCCTATTAGATTGCTTGTATGCTAATGTTAGCCTATTAGATTGCTTGTACGCTAATGTGTAGCCTATTAGATGGATTGTATGTTAATGTGGGTATGGAAGGGTATTTAAGCTTGGGCTTTTCGGAATAGAGGAGGTGAAAGAGTCGAGTCAACTCAACGTTCCACTATCGTGAGAGTCCGTGTGGCGTCTTTGCCGGTCGAAGACGCCACATTCAATCATTCATTTGTTATTTATTTATTTCAGACAGGGCCTTGCTCTGTAGCCCAGGCTGGTCCTGAACTCTCTGCTGTAACCCAGGCTGGCCTTGGCCTCAGGACAATCCATCTGCCTCAGCCTCTCCAGTGCTGGAATTACAGGCGATGACAGGCACAGAGCAACACACCCAGCTTTATGTGGTGCTGGGGAATCAACTCAGGGCCTTGCAAGGGGTTTACCTGCTATGCCATTCCTCCAGCTTCCCCAGTACTCATGTATAATCCACATATTACTATAAGTATCGACCATGTAAGAAGGGAGGCAAAGGTGGGAGTGGTTGCTCATGTTGACTGTGGCTCGCTGCCACCAGAAGCCAAAAGAGGCCTGGGACAGAGTTTCCCTCAGGGCCACTAGAAAGAACCCACGCTACTGACACCTTGATTTCAGGCTGCCACCTCCAAATTGTGACAGAATCAGTTACTATTCTTTAAGCCATTTAACTCATTTGTTTTTCTACATCAAAGTGGAAATGTTGGGGCTGGAGGAATGGCTCAGCAGTTAAAAGCACTTGCCTAGTAAGCACTAAGTACCAGAGTTTGATTCCCCAGTACCACATAAGTTGGGCATGGTGGTGCACGCCTGTAATCCCAGCACTCGGGAGGCTGAGACAGGAGGATTGCCTTGAGTCCAAGGCCAGCATGGGCTCCAAAGTGAGTTCAGGACCAGACTGGGCCACAGAGTGAGACCCTGTCTCAAAAAAAAGTAGAAATGTTTTGTTACACACACACACACACACACACACACACACACACACACATACACACACATATTATATGAAAAAGAAAATTCTGGAATGGCTCCCTCTGGCCTATCAAATATGTTCATGGGTCCATATGTGAAGCCTCCAGTGCCAGGGCCCCTGTAGAAACAGCCCCGGCTTCCCCACCCCTCCTCTAGAATGGTCTCCACCCCTCAGTGTGCACACAAACTGCCCCGGACCTCCTGTCGGTGAGAAAGCCTCCCTCAGACCCTGGGAAGGGACATCAGCCAGGCCGGGCAGATCCCACGAGGGCGGCAGAAGTCAGCTGGAGAACGCACGTGCAGCCCCAGCCTCACCACGGCCAGCGCTGGAAGCCTCAGGCATGCTGCTGGCTCTGGCGGGCCAAAATTCTCTCTCCTCACTCTGTTATACTTAATTTGAATTTGAAATGCTGACTGGAAACTAGCATGGTCATTGGGCGTCACTATTCAATAAACCACATGAAATCGAAAATGCAAGCCCCTTCTCGGGTGAGACACGAAATTGATTTAAAAAAAAAAACATTTTGATTGCCAGAATCAACTGCCTTTTAACACTTCTCTGAACTCCTACCTTATTATTTTTAGGGCTCTGGGCTAGAAAGCAAATTGCATTATGTTCTTCTCAAAGTATATACTTACAGAAGCATCTGCGATCCCTTCAGAGCAATCTTTGCAAGTCACCACTGGAATATAAAATATTATAAATTCTATTAGATCAATGAGTCAGAGCTGGAAGGGAGCAAGAGAACCTGCAGGTCCTCAAACTGTCTTCAAAACCACATCTTAGCCAGAAAATAAACGGCCAAATGTGTCATCTCCCAAGTCCTTCCTGCATCTACCTCTCAACCCTCAAAACTATTAGCTGGGCCTCTTGGTGCAGGCTCTGGGAGGCTGAGGAAGGAGGATCTTGAGTTTGGGCCCAGCCTGAGCAACTTAATGACTTAGCAAGACTCAGTTTCTAAATCAAAAAATAAAAATGGGCTGGGAATGTAGCTCAGTTGCAAAGTCCTGTGCTAGATTTCCAGTAGCAAAAAACAGAAAAAAATTATATATATATATATATATATATATATATATATATATGCCAAATCTATAAGCATTAAAAAATTTTTTTCAGACAGGGTTTCACCTGAGGCTGGTCCTAAACTCACTATGTAGTCCAGACTGCCCTAGAACTCATGGCAATCCTCCTGCCTCAGCCTTCAAAGTGCTGGGATTACAGATGTGCAATATCATACCTAGCTAGTAAGTGGTCCTGAGGAATCAAACTCAGGGCCTTGTGCTTGCTAGGCAAGCACTCTAACCTCTGTGCTACTCCTCCAGGCCAAGCACTTAAATTTTAAGAGATTTGGGAAATAATTTTCTAGCCTTGGGATCATACTCTGGCCCTTAAGGCCATTCACAGGAATGACACATAAGCACTTCGTGACAGGTGCACCCTTTCTTCTCCCTTTCTGCCAGGTAGCAGACTGGGTAACCCCCAGACCAAAGCCAGTCCAACCCAGCTGACCCCCTCCCAATTTCCACGGTAGCTGCCATCCCCGTCCCTAACCCATGTGCTGTCCCAACTCTCCTCCTTCAGACTCCATAAGACCTTCCACCTACCTGTCACCAGTGATTTCTGGGCACCACCACAGGCTGGATTCTGTCAAGGATAGTGCCTCTTACATGTTACAAACACTGGAGATGTGGCTCACACATCTTGGGCGCCATCCCCAGTGCTGGGGAAGAAAAAAGAAAAGAAAGAGTTATATGAAAAACAAGAGCAAAATCTAGAAGAAACACAGGAGAATCCTTAACAAATTACCAGTGGGGAGAATACAAAACCAACAGGAAAACACAAAGGAAGCGGAGCAAAGGAGAGTGACGATGTTTACACAGTGCAGCATCATACAATTAAGAGCAAATTAGAAAAAGATCTTCAGCCTCGGCTACACATTCAGTTAATTTCTAAACAATGGATACAAAAACATATACAAACTTATGAGGAAAGCATTGGAGGAGAAATGTTAGTAAACTTGGCAAAGGTTCACATTAACTGCTAATCAACTTCAAATCAAGGCTACAAGAAACCCCTGCTGCCTCTAAAAGATCAAAGACAGAGGGAAAAGGCTGCCCCCACGGCCACCTAAAGTCAGATGTGGTGAGGGGCTCCATCCACGCACATCACCCACAGCTGCCTGAGGAGTCTTTGGCAACACATGCCTAAACCCGAGAGAACATTCTGAGGTCGAATGATTTCTCCCAGAAATACCAAGGAAGTAACCAAAATTGAAAGAGCCACCAGGCCTGGTGACACAGGCTTATAATTCCAGCAACTCTGGGAGGCTGAGGCAGGGAGGATCACAATTCCAGCCCAGCCTGGTCAATTTGTGACTTAGTGAGGCCCTGTCTCAAAATAACAATTAAAAAAAAAAAACAGGGGCTGGTGATGTAGCTTAGTGTAAAAGCCATCAGTACTGCTAAAAGAAGAAAGAGAGAGAGAGACAGAGAAAGAGACAGTCAGGAGCATGCAGACACTGGGAATACCTGGTAAGTTTACCAGTGTAGACACACCTGGTGAATGAAGGGCTGGCGGGAGGGGAAGGCATCGGGTTTGTAAAACAATGCTAGCTAACAGACGCCAGCGGTGTGGGAAAGTGCTCCGACTTCCATGTGTACACCTGGCTCCCCTGCTCCCAGCTGAGTTTTCCATGTCGGAACGAAACCGCAGCCATCACTACGGCTGTGACAGATGGCACCAACGGGCAGAACTGCTGAGGCAGAGCTGAGCCAGGCTAATCTCTTCCTGGCCACACGGCGTGGGGCAAGGAGTCTCCGCAGAGTCATCTGGCTCCTGAATGTGACCCACCTGGCCGAAAGCACGCTGCTTTCTCTCACCACATACACAAGCTGGTTATTCCAGTGCAGCGCTAAACAAGAAAAGGTGACGGAAACATACATCCAGGAAAACGTGAGCGTTTTGGGCGGCAGGAGGAGGAAAAGGGACAGGGACATAGAAGTTCAGACTCTGAAGAAGCAAGTCAACGGTCTTCACTTAATACATTCAAGTGGCATAGCTTGGTGACTAGAGCGCTTGCCTACCGTGCACAGAGCTCAGTTCCCAAGCACCACGCACATCTGTTATTCCAGCACTTGGGAGGCTGAGGCAGGAGGATTGACACAAGTTCAAGGCCAGTCTGGGCTGCACAGTGAGTTCAGAACCAGCCTGGATTACAGAGTATTACTGAATAATAAATAAATTCACATGAGTCATAAATAACATGTTCCAAAAGGAAGGGAAACCAGACCTGGTGGCACAGGCCTGCAATCTCAGGGGCAGGAGAATCACAAATTCAGGTTCAGCTCAGGCAATTTAGTGACTTAGTGAGAACCTGTCTCAAAATTTAAAAAAAAAGAAATTAAAAATGTCTGGGGATATAGCTCAGCGTGAAGGCCCTGGGCTTGATCCTCAGAAACCCCACGGCAGGGGGGGGTGGAGAACCTGACCTCTGGCCCACTCGCTTTTTGCCTCTTAAGTCCAGAGATGGAACCTGCTCCCTTGTCCTTGTTGTGGTCCTCAGCAAAGTTACTTCATCTGATCGAACTACCTGACGGGGCTGATTTGGGGCATGGCACACTAGCAAACCTCTTGATGTCATGCTTGGCATGGAGGTACATCTCACTGAAACATGAAAGATAAAGCAGACATGTTGATATGAACCTGTCATTCCAGCACTCGGGGAGGCTGAGGCAGGAGGATGGCAAGTTTTGAGCCTATCCTGACAACTTGACTTAGTGAGACCCTGTCTCAAAATCAACAATAGAAATGAGCTGGTGATGTAACTTGTGTCCTGGATTCCTCAGTACCACGACCAAAAAAAAAAAACAAAACAAAACAAAAACAAAAACAAAAAACAAAGCCAGCCAGCCAAGGAACTTAATTTGGGCATGCAGGTCTAGGTCTAACATCTTTCCAAAATGACTCAGGCGACTAACCTGTGAAGTGCGATCAGAAAAATACAATGAATGTTTGAATTTTTAAAAAATCACTAGAGTAAAAGACAGGTCATCCTGAACCGCTCCCCTGCACACTGCCCCTCACTTTGAACATACTGGTCCCGGCGTTTTTCTGGTCACTTTCTGCAGCAGTTCTGGCAGTCTGCTTTTCTAAGTGTCTTCTCTTGTGCCCTACTGTCCTGAATTACATCAGAACATTTATCTTGCATGGTTGTTTTGCCTCTGGGGCAGAGCCAGAGGTCACACGGAGCCATATCAAGTGGATAAGGTGGACGAAGACACACTGTCACTGGAAGCCTGCCTGGGTGGCATACGGCAGCTGCATTCACTCTATTTTGGGTTATGCTCATGAAAGATGACTTCCAGAATGGCTTCAAAAAGTGCCAAGAGTGGTGGTATAAGTGTGCCCAAAGGGCAAGGGCATATTTTCTTCCAGTGGTGGCATGGAGCCCAGGGCCTTCATACAATGCTACAGCCCAGACTTTTTTTCTTTTTTCCTTGAGATAGGGTCTCGCTCTGTAGCCCACGCTGGTCCTGAACTCATTATGAAGCCCATGCTAGCCTTGAACTCTCCACAGTCCTCTTGCCTTAGCCTCCCAAGTGCTGGAATTACAGGCATGCACCACCCCACACAGTTAATGTGGTGCTGGGGAATGGAACTCAGGGACTTGCTCTTGCTACACAAGTGCTTTAACCACTGAGCTACACCTCCAGCCCTGATAATTTTAGTTTCTGATTTTGAAAGAGGGTCTAAGTCACTAAGTTAACTTTGATTCACAGCACCACATAAAGCTGGGCGTGGAGGTGCACACCTGTGATCCCAGCAATCAGGAAGCTGCGGCAGGAGGACTGCTGTGAGTCCTAAGGCCAGCCTGGGTACAGAGCAAGCCCATGTCTAAAAAAAAAAAAAAAAAGAAAGAAAGAAAGAAAAGAAAAAAGTGTATATATTGTTCACATGGGCTTGCGTTTGTGCTTTGTGAAAATGAAACGATAAGAGAAAAGGCTTAGGGCGTCATAACACCCTCCCAATCACACGCCTGATAGCCAGCAGGTGCTGTAGAGTCTCAGGCTGTTTCTTAGGTTAGAAGGGAGGGAAAGGCCTTTTTCCAAGACTTCTCATACTTAGTAACTGGGCGCTCACAAATTAAGCTGACAAAAGATGGGTTTGCAAAAGAAAAATACATGTCTCTTATGGACACAGGCTCACAGAAGTGTTCAGGCCACGTCACTCAAAGGGGTGGCTAGAATTGACAGCTATATTCCTAATTTATTTACATATCTATTTATGTTTGCAGTCCCAGGTGTGAAATCCAGCGTCTTCACACTGAGCCCCATCTCCAGCCCCATTTTATTTTTTAAGACAGGGTCTTTTCAAGTCACTAAGTTGCCCAGGTTGGGTTTGAACTTGCAGTCCTCCTGTCTCCATCTCCCAGAGCGCTGGGATTGTTTTAGGCCTGTGCCACCACACTAGGCTTATATATGTAATTTAGTAGGGGAAGGGAAGGGAAGAAAAAGATAGTAGGGAAGAACAGACGGGGTTCTTCAGGGAGAAGAGGAGAGAGTTTTCAGGAGAACAGCAGCAGCTAAGAAGGCAGTGATTATATTTATCTGCAGAGGTGGGAGAGGCCTGGCTGTCCTCTTAAGGCGGGTAAAACTCCCCCGGAGGAAACGTGTGTAGATATGACCTGACCACAGAATGTAGGGCAGCCTCAGGTCCCAGAAGCCACTGCTTTTCATCAGCTAGGAGGAGCTCCAGCAAGGCTTCTTTCTGTACGTATGATTTCACCGTTGCCCTCAGCTGATGGAAGTCCCACGTTTGGGGGAGGCTTGTATCCCCACACTCCCATTCCTAAAGACAAAGTTATAGGGCGCGTACCGTAAGTGACGTAATACAAGAAAGTGAAAGTCATTACACGAACTATGATGATTACTATTCAATTCCCATCTTAGTCAAAGCACAAAGTCTCCAGGACTGCGAGGAATTGGTGGCCAGCTCCTATTTAAGTACCTTAAACCTAAAATTTAAAGCTTGCTGGTTTCCAAAGGTTTTCTCATTAATCCTAATTAATTAGGAAATCAGCTGGGTCCTTTTCCTGAATGAGTTCCTGGTTTGGGCCTAACAGGAAGTGCAAAAAGTTGCTAGGAAAACCCTAAGAAATATTTTCAACAAGGTGCTTTATATTGAGTAAGTGTAGGACACCTATCAAAGTTTCCTCCCAAAGAAATTTTTAAATAATCAGGCAAAAACATCCTTCGAGAGAACTGAGACGATGCTAACACCGAAAGGGGCTTACATATTAAATCTGAGGGGTGCGTGGCCCAAAAGTTAGTCCGTTTTTCCTACACACGGGCGACTTTTGGGACACCCAGGGCCTGCGCTCATTTCTTTTTTCATAGCACTAGTTTTACTTCGAATATTACGGCAAATTAATCTGAGCAAATTTTTATTTTTTTAAAATCTTTTTCTGCGTATGGCGACCTGCGGAACTCTATTTCACACCTTAGTTTGAAAGTTGACTTCCATCGGATGAACGGCAGGGTCCTGGCTTGCGGCACACGCACGTAAGGCCCTGAAAGGTCACCAAGGGTTGGCACTTTCCCAATCAATTCCTGACAGGAGAAAGGAAACACCCCGGAGCCCCGGCGGGCGGGAAGCGCCGAGTAACTGCGGTGATCCGCGCGGTTTTTCCACGTCGGGTCCCCAGTTTGACTCAGTCTCTCCCCCTGGAGACGCGGGTGTGGACGACCCGGAAGACTCGGGAAGCGGCTCCTAGCGGCAGAAAGAAGCTACAGGTGGTCCCGGGCCGGGCAGGGACGGCGCCGCCTTCCTCCCGCGCTTTCGGTGTCCGACGCGTTCCAGACCCGGAAATGGACTTGAAGTCGCCCAGCGGGCGGGACGCCGCTGCGCCCGGCACGTTCCGGCCGTCGAGCTGGCCCCGCCCCCTCGGCGCCGGCTGCAGAGCGACCGACCGCGCGCCGCTTTACTTTCATATTTAGCTGGGCGCTACCCACAATGCATTCGTAGAAATAAAATGCAAAATATGCTGGAGGTGAACATACTTCTTACCGTCACTATTTAAAAGAGAGTAATTTTGTTTAATCCTCATGATAGGTACTATGGGAACGTTACGCACTTTATTTTTCATGGGTGTGACACTGCCCATGGAAAAGTCTCCTGACTGTTAAAAGATTCGCGGTGAGAAGCTTAAATACTCTGAGAGCCACTACAAGTCCCAGTTGGTCCGAAGGTTGTGGGTTATTGTTAAGTTGATTTAGCATTGTCTCCCCCCACACCCGCGCTCGACTAGCTGAGATTTTTTTTTTTTCCCTGAGCGTGCTTAACTCCATGGCGTTTACAGAAACCTGCTAAGATGCTTTGCGAATTTTTTTTTTCTTTTTTGCGAATTTCTGAATGGTTATTTCAGTAGACTTTCAAGGTAATCTACTGAGGAAGTTACCAACTTTTTAAATAAAGTTAACTTCCCTGCAGGATGTATGCATGATAAAGCACGTGGGAAAATCTGCACAAGGCCAAATGACGCTTTCAGTTCGCCTTGAATTTATTGAAGAGTATATTCGGTTTTTTAAAATCTTATCAAGATAAGCCTGACATAGGGGCTCACGCTTGTAATTTCAGCACCCTGGGAGTCTGAGGCAGAAGAGTCACAGGTTCGCCACATACTAATAAAAAGAACAATGTGGGCAAATACACAATAACAAATTAGAAAAAAATGCCAATTTCCAGGCCAGGATGGGCAATTTAGCAACTTCAACTGTGTCGGCCGAACAAATAAGTAAACAGAGCTGGGAATGTAGCGCCACGGGAAGGCCGTATCTCCCGGAACAGGACACACGGACACACGGACACACACACACACACACACGTACACACGTACATTCACACGTACATGTTATCAAGATAAATTCCAGCAGACAGCAATGCTCTTCCCGGGGTGAACCAGACGGGGAAGACAGACAAGCCCCGAAGACAGCGCGCGCCTGTGGATCTGTGTGCGTGCACATACACGTGTGTCTGTGTCTGTTTATGTTTTGTTTTGCTTTTGCAGCAGGGTCTCTGTGGTCCAGGCTCCCCTGGAGCTGCCGGTGGGACTCCGGCTGGCTTGGAGCACCCTGCAGCCCACGCCCCCACCAGCGCTGGGATCACAGCTGCCCCCGTGCCCAACTTAGCGGTGCAAGGTGATCGGCCCCAAGGGATCGGCCCCAGGGCCTTGTGCTCACTAGGCCGGCGCTTTAACCTCTCAGCTGTGACCCCAGACTCTGCACTCGTGTGCGGATAGAAAAATAAATAAATAAAAGGACAATAATACACCAAATTATGAAGAGTGTTTCTGTGACTTTGGGGAGTGTTACTGCAGAAATCAAGGGGCGGTTCAGGATAAAAGATGCAGGAAGCTCGCTATGAATTCGGTAATTACGTGGCAGGGTCCTTTCCTGCCTAAGCCTGTGTGTTCCCCTCACATCTTAAGTGTGCAGGTTGCCAGCTCAGGACCACCGCCCATTCCCGCGCAGGTGGTGAGGGACAGGTCCCCCGCGGCTCCTCTGCGGGAGGCCTTGAATGCAGGCTGCAACTGTCGCCGGGAGCCCATTTCAGCTCGGTTACCGACTCACGGCCTCCAGCGACAGTGCCCGCCTTGTTGAGAAGCACGCAGCCTCTATTGTCAGTCTGCTCACACAGAGCCTTCCTTGTGGAGCTTTTTTTTTCTTTTGTACTGGGGGACCTCCCCACTTTGCTAGCTTTATTTCGAAACAAGGTCTTGCAAAGTTACTAAATTGCCCAGGAGGGGCTATCCTCCTGCCTCAGCCTCCTAGAGTCCTGGGTTTACCACCACCGGCCCCAGCCCCTCGGCTAAATCTTGACAGACAGACCTGAGGCCTTCTCTTAGCTGAGAAATTTTTCTTTCTTTCTTTTTTTTTTTTTTTACCCAAGAGACTTCTCCAAAAGCCACAATCCCAGCCTTTTCAATTTTTTAAATTTTACTGGGACTGGAGGAATAGCTCAGCAGTTAAAGCTCTTGCCTAGCAAGTACAGAGCCCTAGGTTCAGTTCCAGGTGAGGTGGCACACACCTGTCATCCCAGCACCTGGGAGCCTGAAGCAGGAGGATTGCCATGAGTTTGAGGCCAGCCAGGGCTAGTGATTTCAGGACCAGCCGGGACCACGTAGTGAACCCATGTACATAGGGATTCCATGTGCTTCAGAGAGGGCATATACTAAAAGCGCACGCTCTCTTCCAAGTGAGGCAAAAATGACTAGTCCTTTCTGTGAGGTGCACTTCCAACTGCAGGGTTTTATCCTGGGATACTTGTTTTACTTAAAAACAGCAGGACAATCCTCCTGCCACCACTTTTCCTCCAGCCGTTGATGCTCCCCAGGCTGCGCTTCCCGGTCTCTCTCTTTTCCTCCCTCAGGCAGTGCCAGACACTTCCCTTGCTTCTGAAGTCCTCCCAGGTAGACTCTGCAATCCCTTCCCCTGGCTTAGTGATCCAGGAATTTAGTTTTCTCGTCTAAATTTGGCCTTAGGGAGCGCACCCGGCTGAGAAATGTGAATTCAATAATTTCTGGGGCTTCCAGAAGTGTCTGTGTCTCAAACAAATCTGTCCCACCACATTTTCCCTATTTGGAAATTTCTCCCTAATTTTCTTTCTCTCCTCAGCTCACTACACACCCAGGACCTGGTTTCTACTTATTCTTGTGCTGGCTGGCTTCTTGGGAGTTTCACCTTCCTGCTCCCGCCGTAGGCACATTTTCTGAGGTTTGTCCCTAAAGATGTGTACTTTGCAAACAAACATCTATATTTGCCATAAATATATCAGAGACCAGCAGAGCCGAGCCACATGTATTCTGTGTTACATGTTCAAGTTCTTTTATTTTAGAAAGAATCCTGCTAAGTCACTACGTTGCCCAGGAGGGGCTCAATTTTGCAATCCTACTGCCTCAGCCTCCTGGAGTGGTGGAATTACTGGTGGAACCAGCACGGCAGGCTTGAACTCTTAGTATTTAAATTCTGAATTTAAAAATGTTGAGATACATAGGCTCCCTATTCTCCAATGGCCGCTGCTCTAGAAATGTTCGAACCCTAGAATCTTGTTTCAATGTTATGTGACAGACACTTCAGTATCTGCTTCACGTGCCAAAAAGTTTACTGGAGATGACGAGTGATGAAACTGACAGAACCGTGGGACACTCTTGCGTGTGTGACATTAACCCTTAACCCAAGCCCGAGAGTGACCTGACTAACATCACAGTTTAGTGTCAAACAACGTTTTCTATGTCATAGAGAAAAAGCATCATCCTCACAAAAGAGTGAAAAGTTCTAACAACAATTACATAGCATTTGCCCAGCATTAGCAAGGCCCTGGATGCGATTCCCCAGCACCACAGAAGAAGGCATGGTAGCCTACATCAATAATTCCAGCACTTGGAAGGCTGAGGCAGGAAGATTGCCATGAGTTCTGAGGTCTGCCTGGGCTCCATAGTGAGTGTTCAGGACCAGCCTGGACTATAGAAGCGAGATCCTGTCTCAAAAAATATTGTATATATTTTATGTATACATACACACATGCACATGCACACACACATGAATGAGAGAGAGATCTTGTTGAAATGGACGCTGTTGTCAGCCTTGTCATTTCAGGGAACTGTGCCAAGATCCTGCCTTCTGTTACTCATTATTCATGCCCTTGTGTGATCCCCTGTCCTTGAGTGAGGCCTGAACCTACTGACTCATTTCTGAGGACAAGGAGAAGGCAGAAGCGAAGTCTCCCCTCTCCTTTGCTCAGGGAAAGCCAGCTGCCACGCAGCCAGCAGCCCCCCAGTAAAGCCAGGAGCTCCGTGTGCAGCCAGTGCCCAGTGCCCAGCAGCCAGGGGCCACGTGAAAGACCCTCCCCACCCCTTCCCCCACGGAAGCTCCCATCCCAGTCCCAGTGGCTGCCCCTGCGGAGCCCCTGCTCAGCCTGACCTCCAGCTAGCCCTGTACACATTCCTCCCTCATAGCTATTGAAGAAAACAAACGCTGGCTGTCTTAAGTTGCTAGGTGCTGGGTGAGCTTTCTGCAGCACCCATTCAGGAGCTTGCATGTACCCAGAGGCACCGTGGCTGCCTAGGCCACCTGGAGCACGTCAGCCGGGAAGTCTCCTTCCTTGCGGGGGAGGGGGGGTTGGGGGGACGGGTACCCGCAGGAAAGCGGCCCTGGCCCTTCTGTCCCCTCCTCTGTCCCAGAATGCACTCCCCAAACATGTTTGCTCGGCTGCCAAGCCCGTGGAGGACCGTGGGCTGTTAGAGAAAGCAACTCTACCTCTGAAGAAGGAAAATTCAGGGCTACAGAACCGATGACTCCAACCGTACCTACTTTTTTTTTTTCAGTGCTAGTGATGGAACCCAGGGCCTTCACGCTACACCACATTCCCAGCCCAATTTTTGGTTTCGATTTTGAGACAGGGTCTTGCTAGGTGGCTTAGTTGCTTAGGCTGGACTCGAACTTTCCATCCTCCTCTTTTAGTCTCCCAGAGTTCTGGGATTCTCCAGGTCCAAAACTACCTCAGCATGAACCCCCTGCAATCCTAACCCTAGCTGCAATCCTAGCCCCTCACCCCTAACCCTTGGACCAAAACTGACCCTAACCCTAACCTGAACCCACAGCCACAAGGCCCTAACCCCTAGCCCTAACTCTAGTCTCTAATCAGACCTAGGCCACATGGAACACTAACTCCAACCCCAATCCTGATTCTAACCCTCTAATCCCTAACACTAACCCCAATCCCTAATCCCTTTACCCTAACCTCCAAGTCTTAAGCCTAACAAACCACCCAAGAAATATTAACCCTAAACTCTAACCCTACCCCTATAGCCCTCAACCCCAATCCCTAACTCTAACACACTATACAAAAGATACACCATACAAAAACTATTAACCCCAAACCCTAATTCTAACTCTAAACCCAACCCCCAGCCCTAACCAACCGTCCAGAACTCGAACCTCCTGCCTAACCCTAACCCTAGCCCACTGCGCTAAGCCATAAATTTAACTCCACCCACCCATGAACGAATCAAGACCTTCTGAAACTGTAAGCTACAATAAATCTTTCCTCCCTATGTTGAGGAAGTCAGGTATTGAATCATAGCAACAAAAAGGTGACACCTGTGCAGATTTATTGTCACCTGGAGAGGCCTGGAGCTACGTCATGGTCCCCCTATGTCATCAACATGCCAACTCCTTGCCAGGCCAAGCTTAGCGAAGGCCTCTGGTCGCATGGTCTTAGGATGGCTTTTCCAGCTTTTCCCCAAACTCCATTCCAGGCAGGAGAAAGGGGACTCAAGCATGTCCTCTTTCTCTCCACCCCTTCCTAATATTTCACATCAAATTTACTTAGAGTTAGAGAAGGAATTCAGATATTCTTAGTTTTGACTTGGAGACAGCGTCTCAGATTGCCCAGGGCGGGCTTGAATTTGTGCCCTTCCTGCCTCATCCTCCCAGAATGTTGGGATTACAGGCCCATGCCACTGGGCCTGGCGCTCTGTTCTTCATTCAGCCTTTCACTCCTCTAAACCTGGTTCTAAAATGAATATAATTCTCGTTCCAATTACTTAAAAATGTTTTCCTATGTCATAGGAAGTGGGTTTTCCTAAGTGACTAAGTTTATCATAATTTTAAACACACGTTTCCTTTTGTCAGTTGAAGACGTTCAGGAAACTTTGATGTTTAGTACTTTTTAATTACAAATGGTTTAAAACAGGATAATTGAGATGTTTCTGGAAAAGAAAATAATAATAACTAAGATATATTGATCATTTCCTAATCCTTTCTGTTGTCTTCTGGTTAATGTGAAATTTCTTACCTGGCGTTGGTGAGGATGCTTACACTTAATCCCTGGTTGGATGGTGGGCTTCCAGTGATAAAGCCAGCTGTGGGATTTTTATGGCAACCTCTGTGCATTGGCTGCCTCAGAGGGGACAGATAGGTCACATCATATCAAACTCAGCATGACCGTCAGACCTTACAAGAACTGCCCGAGGGGGGAAAAGAACGAAAGAAAGAAAGAAAGAACAACCAGAGGTGAGGGGAGCAGCCCGGTGGCAGGGCCTGCAGTCCCAGCGCTCTGGGAGGCTGAGGCAGGAGGATCACAAATCTGAACCCAGCCTGGCGACTTAGAGACTTAATAAGAGCCTGTCTCAAAGTTAAAAATAAATAAATAAATAAAATAATAAAGATGAGTGAGGGGTGTAGCCCAGTGGGAGGGCGGTGGGTTGGGTCTCCAGCATACTACCCCCCACCAAAAAAGTAAAAAGAGGAGTCCAGAAAAAAAAAAAATCACATGTGATCGCTGGCGGTATCCTCTGGGAGCAGTCCTCTCGCGGGAGCTCGGGCAGCCGGGGTGGCTGGAGATCCTGGGGTAGCACTGCCACCTGCTGTCACCTTGCTCCAGAAGGCCATTTGCTGGCCGCAGGGAGGAAAACGGTTAAAATACTTGAAGCTAATTTTGTTGACATTAAATGTGTAATAGTTTTATGGCTGGCCATTTGCAACGTGGATGCTCCTCTCTGGGGTCTTTGCCCACGAGTGTGTGCAGGTGCTTGTGAGGGACAGGAGGCTTCCATCTGGTAATTTGCTTCTATTTCCCAGCATGCAACGACATTCATTTTGAATATGAGTCTAGGTTAAACTCCTTCAAAGCCAAGGGAAAGAATCAGGAAATGCGTTGGTTTCTGCAGAGTTATAGGGAAGGGCGTATGCAGGCGTAAGCCTTATTGAAAGTTATAAAAATGCCTCATCCTAAGTTGTTTAGAGTAGCTAATTCAGTGACTTATATAATGAAACTGAAAGAAGCTGCCCTGGCTGGTCCGATGGTAGTGGGTTATCAGAACTTATTAACATTAGTGTCACTAAAGTTGGCATACAACCCCCCACTGCTAAATTTGACTGGCTTTTTTCCCTATAGAATTTGGGAAATTTTCCAGGACCCTGTCTCAGGATTTTAAAACCTGCTCCTATAATCTCAGCACTCCGGGAGGCAGGAGGTTCCCAAGTCTGTGCCCAGGGTTGGGCAATTTAGTAGCCAGTGCCATCACTTGTCCCTTGTCAAAATAAAAATGGAGTTGGAGGCTGGAGAAATGGCACAAAGGTTAAAGCTCTTGCCTTGCAAGCTCAAAGCCCTGAGTTCAATTATCCTAACACTCCATAAGGCTGGGCATGGTGGCACATGCCTGTAATCTCAGCACTCAGGAGGTTGTGAGTCCAAGAGCAGCCTGGGCTACAGAGGGAGACCCTCTCAAAAAAAAAAAAATATATATATATATATATATATATATCCTAGGATTACTCTGACACACAAGCACACACATAGGCCAACTTTATGAAACACTGACCTTTGGGAAAAACATTCCCTTGGGTACATACTGTTAATGACTATGAATGTTAATTCTTTTCCTAATTGTAATATATGTTTTATATATGTATATATACATATATAAAACCATATATAGATATCAAGAAAAGGTATTCTGCAGATTTGACTCTTTTAGGGGTGGAAGGCACCCCTCTTCCCCAGACGGCTGAGCAGGCTGAGATGGAGCCAGCGCTGCGCAGGGTCCCACCTCCCAGGCGGCCTGGGAAAGGGCCGCTTCCAGGGAGCCCGTGTGGGAGGGTCTCAACGGGCCTGGGAGGCAGGAGTAGTGTGCCAGGGTCTCCACCGCCTTGGAGAAGCCCCCCTTGAGGTCAGCACCACCTGTTACCCTCAGCTGCCGACTGTCACCTCTCTGGGGTGGCGTCTCTGGGTCCCCCAAACCTGGCCTCCTTGCTTAGTGGGACTTGGGGGTTGGCAGGGGTGAAAGGAGTTTTTCCTGAACCCTGTTCTGCTGTGATTTCAGTTTAAAATGGTAATGATAGGGGGAAATCGCAGGTGTTTCCTAGAGGCTGAGATTGGCCCCAGAGCCAAGCAGCGGCACCCCTCTCCAGAGCTCCTGATTAGTGAGTGGTGTTTGTTCATATATTTATTTACTTATCTTTGTGGCATTGAACCCAGACCCTTCACTCTGGGCTACACCCTCTGCCCCTTTTTAATTTTTTATCTTATTAGACAAGGTCTTGCTCTGTACTCCAGGTTGGTTTTGAACTTAGCAGCCCAGTTCAGCCTCCCCCTTTTTTTTTTTCAATGTTTTATTTTAAAGCAGGATCCTGTTGATAAGTAGTAGTTGGGCTCATAGTGCTGAGATTACAGGCATGGTCACCACACTTCGCTCTTTTTACTTTTTTCTTTTTTTTCTTTTTAGTGACTGAGTTTCTGGAACAGAAACAGTTCACATCCCCAAAGAGCCCACATTCGATGGCCTCTAGTGAGGAGCGAAGAGTCACTCTGCCAAGATGGCCACCTGCCTCGGCCTCGCACAGCGCCAGGGTTACAAGTGTGTGCCACCCTGCCCAATGTGCCAGGCATAGGTTTCAACGCAAACTTGGGAGTGAGGGAGCTCCCAGACCTTAGCAGGGTTTTTGGGGCCGCAGGGTTTCCCGCAGTTTCCCTGTTGGGACATCCTGGCAGGTCGCAGCACCCCTGGCCGAGTGTCTTGTTGAAGAATACAGTGTAGCTGGGACTTGGCTGGTGTCTCCCTCGTGGCGAGCCAGGGCCACCCAGCATGGGACGCCACGGTTCGGGGTCAAGGCCATAATGTGCTTGTCGTGAGGAAGGAAACTGCCATCACTTGTCCCAAGTACTGCCTGGCAGCTTTTTCCTCCTGAGCTACTGTGCTGGGCACGAAGTCTAGTAGGGTGGCATTTCGTGGCTTTCCACGCTCATCTTGGTGCGTGCAACTCCTGCGAACGCGGGACTCGGTGGCTTGGCGCTGCCAGAGCTGGGGCGCAGCTCCGGGTGGAGGGCCAGGGTTGGAGGTGGCCTCCCAGCACCACCACCACCACCAACACCACCAAAAAAAAAAAAAAGAATTTGGTAGGTGGGCGTCGCTGAAGTTGAGCACACAAGCTCTGTGACCCCGAGTGACAGGCCGGAAAGCTCCCAGCTGTGACACCCACTCCAGTCAGTCCGTCTGTCCCGTAATTATCTGCTTGGTCAAAACATCCGGCCCGCTGGCAAGTATCATTAAGTCTAAATTGGACCCCGGGGCGATGTTCCAATTACCATGTTTGGAGTTTTAAAATGAACTCTCGAAAAATTGGTTTCATGCTGTAATCACTGATTTCCTCCTGTAGGACGGTACGACCGGCCAAGACACACCCTCAAAACTAAACCGCCACCCCCTCCTTGGGCCACGGGGCAGGCCTAGGCACGCGACTTATTAATTACATCTCATCTCTTGTTAAAAGACATGAGAGTACATTAGATTTGAATTATGTATTATATAAAATAAAGTAATATATGTAATTGTAATACACTTATGTAAATATATAATATAGAAACAGATATAATAAATATAAGATTCAGACAAACATAAGAACAAATTAGATATTGTGTAATTCCCTTTTTTTTGAGACAGATTCTTGCTCTGTAGTCCAGGCTGTGGTAGGACTCACAGCAATCCTCCTACCTCAGCCTCCCCAGTTCTGGCTGAGCTATGCCTTCAGCAAAACCCTCCCCCCTTTTTGGTCTCATACTGTAGCCCAGGCTGGTCCTGAACTCACTATGGAGCTGGCCTGGGACTCAGGGCAATCCTCCTGCCTCAGCCTCCCAAGGGCTGAGATACAGGTATGAACTACTAACCCCAGAATAATAATAAACATCAGATTTTTGAGATGGCTTGATAGATTGATTAATTGAGACAGGGTCTCACTCTGTAGTCCAGGCTGGTTCTATGCTCACCAGGGAGCCTAGGCTGGCCTTGAATTCCTACCAATCCTTCCGCCTCAGCCTCCTGAGTGCTGGGATTATAACAGGCACTGCCACCACGCCCAGCTTGTACGACGCTGGGAAATCGAACCCAGGACCTTTTGTCTGCTTGGCATGTGCTTCAACCACTGTCCTATTCCTCCTGCCCAGTTTTCTACTTCAGAGCTTACCTAAAAGTGTTATTTTCCAGCCCACTGAGCTCTCTATGATGCATTTTCCCCCTCAAATACCGGAGATGGAACCCAGGGCCTCACACTGAGCGACCCTCCCAGCCCTTCCTAAATGTTTCATTTTGAGGCAGGGTCTCAGTAAGATAGGAAGTTGCCCAGTCCGCTCTCAAGCTTTGCGTCCTCCTGCCTCTGCCTCCTCCCGCCTCGGCTTCCCAGGGCCCTGGGATTTCAGATGCGCAGCAGGGCGCTCTGCTTGTAGAAGACATTGATCATCTCTAGCAGAGATTCTCCGTTTGCAATTTGAGCAGCCTGACTTCACAGGAGCGAACCGTGAATATTAAAAAGCGCCCGGAAGCAGGACCTGTGAACGAAGGTTTGCATTTGTCCATGGGCACTTGGCCGATTGAAGTTTTTTAAAAGACTGAAACTGTGTTTGGCAGGTATCTACTGAATTTACATAAATGGCCAAACTGGCAGAGAGCCTATGGGAAATTGCTGAGTTTGTAGCTCAATTTTTGCTCTAATAAAACTGCTCAAAAAGAAAAAAAAAACTTGATTAAAAAACAACGAAAAGGCTAACAGTGTGGTAGGGTGGTTAGAACCATTGCCTAGGACGCACCAGGCCCTGAGATTCCCAGCACCACGTAAGAGCCGGGCTGTATGGTACACGCCTGTAATCCCAGCACTTGGGCGGCTGAGGCAGGAGGATTGCCTGGGTTCCGTAGTGAGTTCAGGACCATCCTGGATTACAGAGCGAGATCCTGTTTTCTAAGTAAAGAAACAAATAAACGAATGAAAATAAAAATAAGTCAAAAAATATGAACAATCTAAAACCTCCAGAGGACGAAGATTGTGCAGACAGGAAATGGAACACGAGCGGCTTTGCTTTTGTCCTTTGATGGCCTCACTTGGAATTTTTACTTGTTTAAAGCATAATTTTAGATTAAATTAATTTTGAAGTCTTCAAACATGCATTTGAAGTGGTTTAACACTTAAAATTTAAAAATCAGTCTTTAGAAGAGACAGAGGACACTGCAAAATGTGAAAATATGTGGGTTTTTTGGTACGGGCAAATTTGCATTCCTTCATGACATATTTTCCTGAATTCGAAAAAAAATTATAAATGGAAACTTCTTTATTAAATGGTTAGTTTCTTGTTTTAGGACTATTGAGAAAACAAAGATTGTTACTGGCCGTGATGCGAGTTTTACTGAAATTATTCTGTGCCACGGAGGGCGCTGGCGGAGGTCCGGGGTCCCCGGGCTGAGCTGGGCCCACGGGGGCCTCACGCACGCCTACTCCCGTTGTCCCTCCTGAGCCGAAGACCCCCGGCCCAGCGATGATGATCACGCGTGACACCAGGGGCTGGGACTTTTTTTTAAAGAGATGGGCGTAGGGCAGAACACCTGGACGCGCAGCTCCTCCACTGGGGACCCCGATGGAGACACGTGCCACCCGGGAAGCCAAGCGATCGTGGTGGCATCGGTGGCCCCAGGACCCCCGAGCTTGGACGGGGCGACTCGCACCCGAGAGGCGACGCTGCCTAGGTGCGCATCCTTAGGCATCGCTGGCTTGCCGCTCGCCCTGACCCTTCAGATCTAAACCATATCGCACCAAAACGACCAGAACCGCGGCGACCCACCTTGTGGGGTCTGGTTACTGCTGGTTTGCATGCAAATCACCCACAATGCTCTGAGTGGGTATGCCGAAATTCTTCTGATTTCATTGAAGAGACAAAGATTTTTAGCGAAATCAAGGTGTTTAAGGCTTATATTGTTAAAGCGTATGGTTAGATTTGAAATATGCATTCATATATTTGAAAGATCAACCTGTTATGAGTAATCACCATAACTATGAAAGAAATTAAATATTGAGTTCTTATATAGGAAGCATTAGCTCCCATTAGCTTGGCTGGTCCGGGTGCAGTGGTGTTTACAACTAATTGATCACAAGCAGTTACAGATTTCTTTGTTCCTTCTCCACGCCCACTGCTTCACTTGACTAGCCTTTTGCTCTTGGAAAACAGGGTGGGCCTGGACCACAAGTCCCAAATCCAACCCGGGCGATTTAGTGACTGAGAGAGACCCTATGTCAAAAATCAAAAACATAAAAAGGAGCTGAGGATGTAGCTCGATACCTATGGCTAAGGTATGTAATTAGCATACAATTGAATCTGTAGTTCACTCGCATTCAAATTTTAAAAAGCAATTTGTCTGGCATACTTCGATTTCACTCTCCGTAGCAAAAGACTTTGTCTAAACTCATCTTAGCAGAGTGAAAGCTGAGGAAGAAAATCCCAAAAATTGTTCATCTATTAATAGAGGTGATGCTGACCCTGTCTTCTTCGGTTAGCATTATTATTTTGGAATATTTATTTATTTATTTTCCAGTACCGAGGCTAGATCCCAGCCCATTTTTTATTATTTGAGACAGAATCTTGCTAATTGCTAATTTGCCCAGGGTGGGCTGGAGCTTGCCTGTCTCCTGCCGCAGCCTCCCAAAGTGCTGGGATTACAGGCCTCTGTGGCCTGGCCAGCTTCGCCTCCTTTCTGAGCAATGGGCAATTCGTCCTGATTCCTCAGATTCCCACTGGAGGTCTTGGCGGTAAGAACTGGCTTCCTTAAGCTTTGTCTTACTTGTAAAAACAAAGAGTTTGGTGCTGAAAAATATCCCCTTTCTGTTCTCGAGTGCCTGGCATTGGCAAATCAGAAGTATTTTGCCTTCAGGCCACTGTGCATGCTACCTTAGCAGGTTACACCGCGCACACCATGCGGAAGCTTGGTCTATATAGACAGTCACGAGTTACTGTTACGCGACATGCAGATCTGACTAGTGCCGTGGTCTGAATGCGTCATACCCTCAAATTCATGTGTTGGAAACTTAATTCCCAGCCCAGAGCTGGGCCCGGGGAGGTGACCTCACAGGAGGTGTCCAGATCAATGAGGGCTCTGCTGTCACAAAATTTGGGACAGGCTTTCTGATACAGGCCTTAATGCAGCACTCTGGGAGGCTGAGGCAGGAGGATGACATATTCAAGCCTAGCCAGGGACAGTTTAACAAGAGTGGGTTCCAGGGCTCCCTCTCCTGCCATGGGGGGCACAGTGGTTCACCCCACTTTGGCACATCCCGCCCTCGGGCACTATGAGAAAGCACATTTCTGTTCTTTGGACATCACCAAGTCGGAGGGTGTTCCATTATGGTAACACAAGATGTTTATTCTAAGACAACCAGACATCCTGCATTTCACCTGGCAACCGGCGTGGTCATACAAGTCCTAGGAATGAAAGGACCCCAAGTCTCTACTTTCTAGACCCACTGTATTACTGCAACGTGGCTTTCAGGGTACCACTAGCTACTGTTTCTGCTTTGCAGAGAGTATTACTCGGGTAGGAATCTTCTGGAGGTGAGATATGTATGTCATCACAGCTGATGGAGTTGGCGCGGGGGTGCAGGCCTCTAATTCCAGCCCTGTGGGCTGAGGCTGGAGGATCACAGATTCAAGTCCAGCCTGGGCAAATGAGCTAGACCCTTTCTCAAAATAAAAATAAATCAGGGTTTGGGGCATAGCTCCACGGCTCTGTGGCTCCGTAACTGAAGTGCTTGCCTACTGAGCACCAGTGTAGCTAGGTGAGAAGGCCCTGGAAAGACAGGCGACGGTGGGAGGAACCTGCACTTCCATGGAGCAGGGGGACAGGAAGATCACCCCGGTGTTGAGCATTATCACCCCGAATGGCTCCCTCTGCGCTGAGCTCTCACCTGGGTGTCCTGCGGGGCACTTGGTCTCTGGTTTCAGGCTTGATTTTCCTCCCTGGAAGGCTGTCTCCATGAAGGATCCCACCTGGACCTGTAAGGCAAGCGCGCTGTCAGCTTGGCCGTCGCTCCTGCTCTGGTCTGTTGATGCCTGAATCTGAGTAACTACGAGGACATTCTTTTCTCTCTTCGTGCTAATGATTTTGTTAATGTAGAAATTGAATACGACTCGCAGCGTTAGGAACGTTGCGTGGGGAGGTTCTAGTCTCCCTTTTAAAATAGCTTAGGACATGTACTATTTTTAACATCCATTATTATTATTTTCCTGAGACGGTGTCTTTCTCTGTAGCCCAGGCTGGTCCTGAACTCACTATGCAGCCCAGGCTGGTCTCGAACCCACGGCGATCCCCCTACCTCAGCCTCCTGAGTGCTAGGATTTGGTACCAGTACCTTTACTTTGATCTGCAATGGGGTTTTCCCAAATTTATGACTAGCCCCATAGACGGGAAAGCCTGTAGTTTCCTTCCTTTTTCTGTATTCCCACTTACCTCAAGGCTACACACTATATTCGTGGCGGTGTTTTTCAAAACACGTAAGTTTAAGATCAAAATCAAACCAATCTGGGAAGTCAGCTCTGCAAAAAGACCAGTCAAGTGCAGTAGTGAGAAGGGGGGAAAGAGTAGAACAAGGAGTTCAATCTGTAACTGACTGTGAACAATCAATTGAGATAACTCACTACCTTCGGACCAGCCAACATGCAAAGATGCTGTGTGAGCTAAATAAAGCTCAAATATTTTCTTCTTTGTAGCTTATGGTGATACTTCAGTTAGCGTACTTCTTTAATCACACTCATAGTGTCGAAACCTCACGTCTTCTAAGAATTTCCTAAAACATCTATTCATCAAAAGTAAGACAAATGTATTTAACCATAAGAATTGAAGCTGCTGGGTCCTGCTGAGCATCCTGGGAAAGACTCATGCAAATTTAGCGTTTCGTCAACAGGGAGTCTGTCCATCCTGTGGAAGGTTCCGCCTCCACAGGAGAGCTGCCCAATCGGTGCCGACCTCCTTTGTCTGGTCAAAGATCCTTGGAAAGGCGGGGTGCAGCTGAAGGAAGCGGAGCATGCGCAGATCCCTCCAGCTCCCCGGAAGCCCTCGCTTTCCCCGGAGGCCAGTCGGCTCCCTGCCTGCCTGAGCTGCTTCCCCGATTGCCCACGATCCCTGTCTAATCCCGAAACCCCAACAAATTAAAAAGCAAATCAGCAGCCTCATAGGATGAGGCGACGCCTGAAACATTCAGCTGGATGCTCCCGAGGACTAGAGACTTGCCGGGGACCGGAGGCAGAAGCGGATCGGCGCAAAGGCAAGTGGAAGCAATGTCCGGAAAACGTCGGAGGCGAAGCTCGAGAGGCCCGAGCACGGGGACTGCAGGGGCGTGTGGGGGGCCGCGAGGCGAGTAGCCCGTCTGGGCGAGTGCGGGGGACCAGCAGCTGCCCAGACTAACACACCCTGAGGATCCCGCCGATGGGAAGGCGGAATCGCAGACTGACCCCTTGGTACCGACCCCCAGGCCAGGGCAGGTGCCCAGTGAGTGTTGAGGGGCACGAATGACTGCGACTGCGACCGAGGGTGTGATGTACCCCAGAAATCTAGATGTGGAGCTAAGAGGGAGAGAATGACGGTAAAGGCTTCATAAATCACAATCTCTAAACTGGGCGTGGTGGCGCCCAGCCGAATGCTGGGATGACAGTCTTGTGCCACTGGGCCTTCAGTTTACTTTTCCCACTCCAGATGGCTACACCAGCCTGCAGTGGGACACTGGGCCCTACACTAGAATTTGGGACACACATAAGTCTGTGGCCTCTCCCTTGCTCCCTTGGTCCATGGCTTTGCCAGCCTTCCTTTCCATCTTTCAAAACATGAAAAGTTGGCCGGCATTCCTGTTCAGATCTGGAAAGTCCCCCAAAGCATCAAATATCTGGATATTAGGGACTATCTACAGGTTCCATGTGCAGCTACAAGGTGAGGGTTGATCACAGGCTTGCAAGCACAAAACTCTGCATAAGATCTGTCAGCACCACATAAAGCTGGGTGCCTCGGTTATTCTTTCGTTGCTGTGACTCAATACCTGACACACAAATTTAGGAAAGGAAAGGTTTATTTTAGCTTACAGTTTCAGATGGTCACAGTCCATTCAGGGGCGGCCAGCAGCAATCGAAGTACATGGCAGAGACAGAGGTGGAGGCAGCTTCTCAGGACATCACACACAGGCAGACAAGTGAGACTACTTGAGACTAGTCCAAGTCCCAGTCTTAGTATCTCCTGCATCAGTGTATCGAAGGTGTGGCCACTACATACCTTTTGTCTTAACTCACACGCCCCTAATCCCAACAACTGCAATCCACCCCTCCAGACCAGACCCCAATCCACCAACATTACATGGCTCCATAGACAATCCATAACATTAAAATGCATGAGACTTGGGGGACACTCCAGATCCTAACCACAACACTGGGCATGGTGGCACGCACCTCTAATCCCAGCACTTGGGAGGCTGAGGCGGGTGGATTGTCCTGAGTCCAAGGCCAGCCTAGAGTAGATTAGTAAATTCAGGGCCACCCTGGGCTACAGAGGTCACTGAGGCTTGACCTGGAAGAATACAGGGAAGCTCTGCCCTTCCTCACCCTGCTTCCTGCTACAGTGTTGTGATTCCTCTGCGTGCTTTCACAGTTGCCTGCCATTCACAGGTGGACTGAGACCTTCTGAAACTGTTGGAAAGTCTGTCCCAGTAATGAAAAAGTAACTAAGAACTTCTTCTCCACTGTGCTGCTAAGGTGCCACTGACCAGGAGGGTGTATGGTGACCTCAAGGTGACTTTCCCACGTTCCCTGACAATGTACAACCCTTCATCTCAGACAGCACTTGCTGAGTCACAGAGGAGAATTTAGAGCCTGTAGAAACAGCCCTGCACTGACTTCTGTAGGGTTCGGGTAGACCTGCCTGGCCGGGCCACCTTTTCTGGGTTCTTCCTGCTCCTCTCTTTCATCAGGAGTTCCGTTCCTCTGTCCGCACTTCCATTTTCCTTACAAATAGTGTCTCACTGAGACCCTGGAGAGGCTCAAGGGACATGGTGCTCCTCCCAGCCTGGCCCTGGCATCTTTTCCCAAAAAAGTAATTCTGACCTGGGAATATCAGGAGCTCAGGCTGGTGACATCAAAGGGAATGCAGGGCCTACACTTCGAATTGGATCAGCGAAAGTGAAGAGCCTGGAGAGCCCAAGGCCCCGTCCCTCTGCAGTTCCGAATAAAGGTGTTCCACCCTTATGTGTAGCTTCTGTCACCCTGGCCAACTGTAATCCCACAATATTAAATGGAAAATCCTAGAAACAGACTACTATCAGTTTTAAATTACATGGGTAGCATGATGAAATCTCATGCTGTCCCCCTCTATCCCACCAGGACACAGATTATCCCTTTGCCTGGACAATCCCCCCCCCCCCACACACATACACACTCTACTTGCCCATCCATCACTGTGGCAGTTAGGGTGAAGAGTTAACTTGATTGGCCTTGGGATCCTCCCAGGGTATTGGCAGAGCACATTTCTGCGTGTGCTTGGGTGGGGCACAGGGGTGTGGTCTAGAGTACTGTATCTGGTACCCTAAGTGGGGTTCCCTTTCTCAGCTTCTAGCCACCTTTTTTTTTTTTTTTTTTTTGAGACAAGGTCTCACTTTGTAGTCCAAGCTGGTCTGGAACTTGCTACATAGTCCAGGCTGGCCTCAAATGCATGGCAGTCCTCCTGCCTGAGTCCCCCAACTGCTGGGATTAAAGGCATGTGTTACCACACTTGGCTTAGCTATGACATTTAAAAATTGGCTGATTTTACAAAGGCCCAGTGGCACAAGCCTGTAATCCTACCACTCTGAAAGGCTGAGGTGGGAAGATTACCAGTTCAAGCCCAGCCTGGGGAACTTAGCAATTTAGCAAGACTAAAATCAAAACTAAGAAATGGGCTGGGGTTTAGTTTGTTACAAAGGCCTGGGCTCCACCCCATCACCGCCAGAAATGTTCTATTGGTGTCATATAAAATGCCTGTCTTTTCCTGAAAATTCAGAAGTAACAGCAGATTCAGACACCCCAGGACGCAGCACCCTCTCTAGGGAGGACACAGGAGCTCAAGGGTGCCCTGCTCACTGGCATTCTGTATAGCCCCTTCCTGCCCTTACCTGACCTGCCAGGTCCCTGAACACTGGAGATTTCTTTTTTGAGAGAGGGTCTCACTCTGTTGCCCAGGCTGCTCCTGAACTCACTATGGCACCGAGGCTGACCTTGGACTCACCACAATATTCCTGTCTCAGTCTCCTGAGTGCTGGGATTACAGGTATGTGCCACCATGCCTGGCTTATGTGGTGCTAGGGAACCTGGGTGCTTAGGGCTTGACTTAGCACTCGCTAGGCAAGCACTTTTAACCGCTGAGCCATTCCTCCAGCCCCCATTTTGATTTTTAATTTTGACACAGGGTATCATTAAGCTACTAAATTGGCCAGGCTAGGCTGAAACTTGGGATCCTCCTGCCTCAGGCTCTGGAGTGCAGGGATTTCTCCTTCTGATGAGAACACTTGTGTAGCAGGCAGGGAAGGAGGATCAGCAGCATCACAGCTCCCCTTCTGAGTGGGGAACACATTTTCTTTTAATACATGGGAACACTCAGAAAAGGTGGGTAATCCCCTTTCCCTTCGAATTCCTCCACCAGGTGCAGCCACCAGCTCCTCAAAGGCCCCTGCTACATTCTTATTAACTAACAAGCAGCCCTCTGTCCCCTGGTCTTCTCAGAATCTCAGTGATCTCAGATGGGCCACAGTGGGTGGAGAACTATGCTCACGTGGCTCTGTGCAGAGCCAGCAGGCCTCTGGGGACCTGCAGGTCACTCGGAGGTGCCGAGGGCCTGTGCTGGGCCTAGGTGACCTTTTTCAGCTCACGTGGGCTACCCAGCCCCCTGTGTACTGCAGTCAGCAGTGAGCATGCCATGAAGACGGCTTTGTTTCATCCCCCAGAGGATGTATTTTATATTTTTACTGGTATTTTTTTGGGCCCAGGACCTCCACACTGAGTCCAATCTCTAGCATGTTTTCATTTCTAATTTTTAGAAAGGGTCTCACAAAGTTCGTAAGTTGCTCAAGCCAGGCTTGAACTTGCAGTCCTCCTGCCTCAGCCTCCCAGAGTGCTGGGATTGCAGGCCCACACCACCAGGCCCAGTTTAGAATGGAGTTCTGACTCCAAAATTCCTCTGTGGTTTATTATATTAGAAATCAAATAATTGCACTAACTGCATCCCCTCAGGGTTTAATCTTCTGCTTTACTGATGGAATCTCTGGAAGCTGGGTGAGAAATACCTGTCACCTGCTGGCTGAGGCCAGCTTGACCTGGGGGCTCCTGGAGCCCCTCCCAGTCCTCAGCCCTTGCCCAGTGGGCTGTACCTCTGATGCGTGAGGTGGGAGGGGGCCTGGGGGTGCTGCAGAAAGCGCCTGGGCAGCTGCATTCTGGCTCAGAAAGTCCACTGGAATCGGCAAGGCATAGCACTTGGACAGTTGGATACTATGAACACACGGGATTTCTGGGAAAAGTAAAGGCTCTATTGTCTCCCAGTGCTACAGGCCTGAAGAGGTTCTTTAACAAAAAGCCCATTTAACTATTTTTTTCCCCCCAGTATTCCTCTAGTATTTTTCAAGCCAAAGTTCTTTTCACTCCAGGTGCTAAGGATTGAGCCCAGGGCCTCCTGCATACTAGGCAGGCATGCCACATCCCTGTCCTTTTTGCTTTTATTGACTTTGAGAGAGAGGAGCTGACTACATTGTCCAGACTGGCTTTGAACTCATGGTCCTCCTGCCTTGGCCTCTCAAGTCACACACAGAATCTGGTTTAATGGAGCACTTCCTAACCTTCTAAGTGTTCTGCTGTCCTCATCAACTCTCTCGCTGTCACTGAAGACCACAGAGGGGACATTTATGAAGAATACAGGCTCATTCAGCCCATGATTCTGTTGAGGAGCTTTACCTGGTGAGAGCCTCTCGCTGGCGGGGACGCACTGCCGAATTTCTCAGCAGCACAGGGCCCAGTGTGGGGAGAGGACGTGCTGAGACCGGGCTAGCCAGGGTTGGCAGTGGAGGGAGGCTAAGGCAGTAAGATCCCAGGTTCAGGGTCAGCTTGGGCAACTTAGCAAACTCTGTCTCCAAAATAAAAGGGAGGGGGCTGGGGATCTAGTTCAGCAGCAGAGCAGTTGCCTAGCAAGCAGGAGGCCCTGTATTTAATCCCTAGTTTCAACCCTCCAAAAATTAAATAAAGAAAGTGGGTGGTTTTGTGATAAACTCACACAAGATAATTCACTAACCGAATAACCCATTAATGTGTGGACAGATAACCCACTCAAAGCACAGAGGCTGATGCCTCTTCTCCTTTTAGTAAGTCCCAGGGGACTGTATTTCAACCTCTGGCAACTGCCTGGGGAGATGCTGGTGCCATGGAAAGAATGTTTTTTGTTTGTTTGCTTTTGTTTTTTTGGTGATACTTTGGATCAAGCCCATGACCTACACCCTGGTCCACACTTTTTTTTTTTTTTTTTTTTTTGATTTTTGAGGCAGGGCCTTGCCAAGTAACCTTCCTGCCTCAGCCTCCTAGAGTGCTGGGTCTAAGTACAGGCCTGTGCCAGGGGAAATTTTCTAACATCTGGCCTCTGTTGCTTTTTTCCGTGATGGAGACGGTATGACCTGTCCTGCCGACATTACAGGGGTAGAATGTTGTGCTGAGTTTTGATACTCCAAGGCTGCGGCTGATTCGGTAGGTCCTGATGGGTGCACTGGGCCTGCACTGTAGGCACACGACCTCCACACTTGTATTAGTTTGGGTTCAAAAGACAGAATTGTTAGGTCTTAGCACAAAGGGTCTATTAGAAAGGCTTACAAGTCCGGTGATAGAGGTGTTCCAAGATGGCTGCTCACCCAAGCAGTAGATCTCAGGTGAAGATTGTAGAATCTGCTGTAGATCGCAGGTGAAGATCGGGGACTGAAGATTAACGGCGACTGAAGGGCAGCTACAGACAGGCATAAGTCGAGACAGGGACGAATTTGTGCTGACGATCTGCTGCGTCCATAGACAATCGCGAAGGCGAGAGCTTTCCCAGAAAGAGCCCCGGCAATTGTCCCTCTTCCTCCCTTTTACACCGTTGGAGTTCCAGTTGGCCCTCCCACATCTGGGAGGGCGCTCCTCTCATTGGCCAGCCCACAAATGACTCACTCCAATTCCTAGAAGTTCTTAAGCCCCAGTCTAGGTGTGGGTCTTACTTTCATCAAGTTGACATGATCAACGGACACAACCCGCACCCAGGGGGTGTCTGTACAGCGTCCATCAGAGCAGGTGGGAGTGAGGGGAGCTGCGGCGGCAGAGGCAGGAAGCCTGCAGAGGCCAAGGCCTGGTGTCTGCTGGTCTGTACACCAACCTTCTGAACCCAGGACTCACGTCACTAGCTCAGCATAGATGAGAAGAAAGCCATTCAGAAGAGGGGGAGAGGCCCCGTTAGCCAGAACACCAACCCCGGGACCACAGTGACCTCCTGTGGTCTTTCTTGATACCCTGCGAGGATTGCAGCAGTCACACACAGCTCAGAAGCTAAGGAATGGCCCAAAGTCACACTGCTCTATGGTAGAACCAGCCTGGACTACATTTTGATTAAAAATAGATGCCAGCCCAGACCTGTCATCCCAGCATGCTGGGAAGCTGAGGCAGGATGACTGCCAGCTCGAGCCCAAACTTGGCAGTTTAGTGGTTTAGTAAGACCCTGTCTCAAAATAAAAATTTAAAAATGGGCCTGACATACAGCTCAGTGTGAGGCCCTGAGCAGTCCCCACTACTGAGAAAGAAAAAAAAAAAATACATACTGACTCCCTCATATCTGAAAGGCTCTCAGGTGACTACTTCAGAGTTTCATAATAACAAAAAGTGTGTCAATTTGTGTCACTTTTGAGGTCCTTACCCTCCCCCAAAATCTGACTGACTGCCAAGTCCTGGGGATCCTGCCGGTTTGCCCAGGAGACCATGTCCACCCAAGCGCAGTGACCTCTTCCCCTGGCTACCAGGGGCTGGAGGAGCCCAGGCTGGGGCTGACCCTGCACACCCCAAGCTCCCTGGGTTCTTAGCCCCAAGTCACCCTTCCCTCTCTCTCTCCAGCCCTGAACACCTCGTCCCCCATCTGCACCCTCCTGCTCTGAGCTACCTCTCACACCAGGACTGGTTTTTGCTGAGTACCCTGTGAGCATTACCTGTGGCTCTCACTAAAATCTCCCCTGCTCACAACCATTAGTGGTTCAGGCCCAACACCTGACTTCTGCAGGACGTGGCCACTTGCACCCTCAGGAGCTGCCTTCATACCTGTGCCCTCTTATAGGCAGCTTATGCCCTGGGCTCCCTCAAGGGTGTCCACCTGGGCTCACTACCCTCTGTACGTAGCTTCTTCGTGGCACTGATGAACCAGTGTGCTTGCCCGTCTCCTCTACAGATCTGTGAGCTCCCCCACAAGCCTGGGGAAATTCCTTCACAGGGTCCTGCCTTGTGCAGTCAGTAGAGGGAGATTATTCAACTAGGACACTGGGGGCAGGGAGCATACTACTGTTTTCAGCATGTCTTTCAGAAGACACATTGTGACTTTGGCCTCAGGGCCTTCACACATACTGGATTATACTCCTGGTGTTTGTCAAACTTGGATGTGCACGTGAATGTTCTTGAGAACTTCTGGAATGCTGCACTTCTGATAAACACGCAAATAACGCCACTGCTGCAGATCCCACAACTTTCTCTTGTTCTCTGCCCGGCTCCAGCCAATTCCCTTTTGGTGACTAGTTCAAGTCACTTTACAGAGGGGTTCCTTACACCCACATGCTGTCCTGGCTTAGACTGTGCTCTTCTCCCTAGCTCATCCTACTGGAAGCCTACCTGGAGAGGAGCCATTTGGTTCTCTAGACAGTGCCAAACATGACCTCTGCTTCGAGAGGGAGCACCAGCTCATGCTCAAGCACCCTGTGCCTTTTCTGTCACAAAGTCCCTGAGGGAGAGAGGACATTGGGAAGAGAGGGCACAGAGGGGTAACTAGATTTTCAGTCACACTGAGGACAAAGCTTGGACACCAAGGCCTACCCAGTTTCCTGTATGTCCTGTCCAAACACAACTTCCTCCTCAGCCCCACCCCATCATGGTTGAAGCTGCAAGACTCTGGTTTGTCAAAACGAGGAGCACGTGAACGCCAGATGCCTCATTATGGACAGGCTTCTGGTTGAAAACTCCCCCAGATCCCGCTTAGCACCTGTGGCCTGCAGCCCCCTCCCAGCCCCACCTTATCTTCACCAAACATCCCATCGCCAAGGGATCTGCCACTGCTCAACTGCTGCGTCCCAGCCGCCAGCCTCTGCAGGCTGTTCCCGGGAGGAGAGGCAGCGTGCACTGTGCTGGCCTGGCGCCCCCTGAAGACCTCGGCCCTGCCCCACCTCCACTCAGCAGGAAGCGCCCTCCATAGAGCACAGGTTTCCTAACTTGGGTTTTTGTTTTGGGTCTTTGCACTGAGCTTCATCCCCAACCCATTTTTTAGTTTTGATTTTGAAGCAGGGCTGGTATCACTAAGTTGTCCAGGCGAGGCTCAAACTCACAATCCTGCCTTAGTCAGTCTGCCGGTGTGCTGGGATTACAGGTTTGCATCTCTCAGCCTGGCTCTGGTAATGGGATGGAGCCCAGGGCCTTCACAATGAGCTAGATCCTCAGTCCCTTTCTATGGTCGTTGAGAGACAGGGTCTCGCTGGATTGCCAAATTGCCCAGGTTGGGCTTTAACGTGCCATCCTCCTGCCTTAGCCTCCCAACTGTTGCAAATACAGGCCTTTGCCACCAGGCGCAGCTGAGATTAACTTTATTTTCTTTGGAACAGCCTACACTTATCTTTTCAGCCACTTGTAGGCGTCTGTGTCTGTCTGAGGTCACTTCTACTGCAGCAATAGGATGGGTCTGAGAAAGTGGGGCCACTGAGGCCTGGGCTGTAAAAGGAGATGGCCCAGCGAGATCCAGCGCAGAGATGTTGTTGCTGCCTGAATGGCAGGAGGCTAAGAGGCCAGAGTGAAAGGTCATGCTGGCTGGGTACGTGCTTGTCCACAGCTCTTCCCCGTGTGCATCCTAACAAGACACCAACAGTCACCCTACCTACACAGTCCTGTGGACATGGTAAAATAAAGGGCAACACCATGATTTGGCAAAAGTTTTTTAAACTTTAAATTAAAAAAAAATTCTCACACAGAAGAGATTCAACTTATGTGCTTGGAGGAAATATTAAAGTAGAAGGTAAAATAAACAAACAAAAAAAACCAGACCCCCACATGATAAAAATAGGTATCCTCCATAAAAATCTGGTCTAAACTAGTCATTCATGGCTATTCAGTATTCAGAGCACAAGGTGACATACCAAAGTAAAAAAAAAAAAAAAAAAAAAAAAAAAGGCAGAGCCACTGCCTTGGCAATGACCTCAGTCCCCGGGCTCGTGTGGTTCCCGGCCCCCGATCCCGCACCTGCGGCTTCACAGCTCTTCCTTGGTCCTGCTCCACGTGGTGGCATGTTCATCTACAAACTTGCTCAAATGCTCCAGATCTCTGTCTCCACCCTCGAATTTAATCGGGTTCTTTTTGTCCCCACTGGGGGCAAAGTAGATGGTGGGGAAGCCCTCCACCTTGTAGCGGTCACTGGGGACATCGTTGGCTGTGGCGTCCATTTTGGCGATGACCAGGCCTTTCTGGCCTTTGTACTTCTTGGCCAGGCTGGTGTAGACAGGCTCCAGCTGCTTGCAGTGGCCACACCACGGTGCATAGAACTCAATAAGGACATCCTTCCTGGGGTCCATGACAATGTCATCGAAGGTCTTCCCCACAACCACCTTGACAGGCCCCTTGTTGTTTTTGGGTACAGGCTGCGACTTGATTACTGGCTTCAGTTTTCCTGCCAAAAAAAGGAAGTCGGGGAGAGATTAGTGCTAAAGCATTAGTCCTGGCAGTATGGTAGCCTTATGTAGGGGACGGGATGGCCCTCAGAGATGGTGAGTCACACTGGCAGGAACAAGAGAGGCTTCACTGCAGCAAGGGGCATGCTGTGGTTACCTTGGATCTTTTACTCTCCTGGTCCCTACAAAGGCTGGAGGGTACAGAGCAGTCCTACCCCTGGCCTAATGGGCCACCTGGACCCTGTCCATCCAAGGTCATCGTGACAGGAATGCTGCTGGTGCAGAGGAGTTACTGACAGCACTACACTGGGGACCCGGCAGCCCCAGGCCTGATGGATACTGCGGTTTGCAATGCCGTGGCCAGCACGAGGAACTGGATCACTTCCTCAACCCAGAAAAAACATGCTTTTGGGTAAAATACCAAATGGAAAACTTGAAACACATCTAAGTCCAAAAGCCTGTTTCGAAAAGTGATACTGGATGTGGTAACAATCTAATTACTCTGGGAGGCTGAGGCAGGAGAAGTTTGAGCCCATCTTGGGCAGTTTAGTGGCTTAGTGAAAGCCTATCTCAAAATTAAAAATAATAAAAAATAATGGTTGGGGACGTAGCTCAGTGTGAAGGTCCAGGGCTCAAAGATTATTACCAAAAAAGAAAAAAGAACCAACCAACAACAAAACGCAGGTGGGCTTGTGTTATAGACCTGTAATCCCTGCATTCTTGAGGGGCTGAGGCAGGACAATCAAGTTTGAGCCCAGCCCTGCATCTTGGCAGCTTAGTAAGACCCTGTCTCAAAAAGTTAAAAAGGGGTTGAAGATATACCTCAGTGAAAAGGCTCTGTGCTCACTGTACAGTACCAAAAAGGTGAAGTGTTTTTAAAATGGCTTCTTGAAATTCCTAAAAGGTACTGTTTTTCTAAAGGAAAAAAGAGAGGGAGGGAGAGAAGAAAAGGGTCAGGCTCATTAGAACAAGGAGTTGGAAGGAAAGTTTTCCCTGTGGGGCTCTGCACCCAAGGGCATTAGCTTTGCCTAGACTGCAAACCTCATCCTGCCTAGGCAGCACCTGCCCTTGCCTCTCAGCCTGCCCCCATGACACCCCTGAATTTCAGCCTACTGAGGCTGATGCTAATTACACCCTAAGATGTATTCCCAAATGTTACATGCAAAGGAAACAAAGAACTGCCTAAAGGAAATAAACATCCTTGAAAATGTTCAAAAATTTCTAAGTTACCTGGTCGCCTTGGAGTCTAGGGCCATAAGTAGCCCCTCCCTGAAGGAGTCTGTGTCTTCTGGGAAGGCACAGGCTGCCAGAGACTTCCACGTAGGGGAATACTGATGCCCTTTCAGCCTTTGCCCTGTCCTAGCTCACCTTTTTTAAAGGCTGTGACAAATGCCCGAAGGGTTTCAGAGTCAAACTCCTCAGGCTCCATGGCGTACTTCTTCCCGCCTTCATCCAGGATGGCTGCATTGATGTCCTCCCCACTTTCGCTGAGCCCCAGGTCCTTCATCTCTGTGGCATAGTCCTCCTCATCAGCGATGGCAAAGGTGTACTCGGGGAAGTCCACAGCCACCTCCAGGACTTTGTTCCGCCAAAACTGAGTGGCTGAAATGGAGCAAGACCTGTGAGCTGAGCAGCTTAGACTGAGTGAGGCTTAAGCTTCTACCTAGGAGCTGCAGGAGCAGCCCACTGTTGTAGAAGGCCCTGGATTCTATTCCCAGCATCCTGTAAGATAGGCAAGGCAGCACACATTGTAATCCCAGCACTTGGGCAGCTGAGGCAAGAGGATTGCTGACAGTTTAAGGCCAGCCTGGCTACATAATAAACTCAGGACCAGCTTGGATTACAGAGCGAGATCCTTAAAAAAAAAAAAAAAAAATTGAAGAAGGTTCTAATGTCTTTCTCTTTAATTGGGGGTTGAACCCAGAGCTATAGCCCCAGCCCATATTTTAATTTTGCTTTTGAGATGTCTCACTAAGTTGCTAAGGTGCCCAGGCGGAGCTTACACTTGGGAACCTCTTGCCTCAGCCTTCCAGAGTGCAGGATGACAGGTGCTCCCACTGCACTTGGCTTTTTGCTAATTCAATGATACATAAGCCCCAAATGTACCAAGTGGGGAGAAAGGCATTTCTAAGAGAGCCACACTTTGTAGGCAGGTAGCCCAGGCTGTAAGCCCAACAATCCCCAGAAGACCTATCTGGTGGTTATGGTTTGGATCTGGAATATCCTCCAAAGCCTCATGTACTTGGATGTAGTGGGATAACCGTGGGACTATGTTCTATTGGAATTGGAAGATAGTGCCTGGATGGAAGGGGCGGATGCCTGGGTCTTAACCTGAAGAAATATGTAAACTTGTTGAGATTGGCCTGATGCCCAGGGCAGGGCTTTCAGATGTACATTATTAACTTTGGGGCCAGGAAATGAGAGAGGGCACCCACACTCCGTGGAGGACACAACTGGCAGCCTGAACTAAGTAAAGGAGGAAGAAACACTGTTACAGCTTCTTCCAGGGAAGGACCCAGCCTTGCCTTAGTCTCCAAAGATCAACTCTTGTAAACATGGCTCCTGAATCACTTGGCTTTCTGTCTGCAGTGCTGTGAGCCATGTGCCTCCACCACTGCTGGCTGCCATGAAGGGACTGTGTGAGCCCTTCTGAAACTGTGTGCTAAATAAATCTTTCCTCCCTTAGACTATGGATGTTGGGCATTTTGTCACAGCAATTAATAAGCAACTAAGACACCTTGTAACACTGCACTGCCTGGGACAGAGGCCAAGCTGGTTCCAGCCTTGCAGCCTCATCTACAAGACTATACTAAGACCAGACTCGAAGCTTCCCTATTGCTAAGGTGGTGAGGAAAAGGTATAGAAGGCACCTATGAGAAAGTGGCCTTGAAGCCCTAACAATGCCCCTGTGGCCACGAACCTGCCTGCAAGGGCCCCAGGGCAGGATGCCTAAACACCTAAGTCCCACCTCACCCCAGCCACCGTGCTGAGCCCTCACCAGCTCGGTAATCAAAGCTGAAGTCCACACTGTAGTAAACCACCACCAGGGGACGCTTGGTATACCGCTTGGCTTCATTGGAGGTCTTGCGGTGGCCCACCAAAGGCAGGGAGTACTTTACCACGTGGTCTTTGATGGCTGATGCCTCTGTGGAGCCCTGTTTCAAAGAGGGCAGAGGTGACAGTGGGCCCAATAAAAAAGGGGTTTTTGCAGTTCTGGTGACAGGCCTGTAATCCCTGCACTTGGACAAGTTTGGGCCTAGCCTGGACAATTTAATAATTTAGCAAGACGCTGTCTCAAAATCCAACATAAAACTGGACAGGGACCATGTACTCTGCATCTACTCTCCACCAAACAGAAAGGTTTAAGGTCTATACCTAAGAATCCTTCCAAATCTAAGGATATCTGTTGAAGCAACTGGATCATTAAGCAGGACCCAGGCACAGCTTGGGCTGGGAACCCTACCTGCCTTCTAGAACCGTTAGTGTCACACACTTTGGTGATCAAGGCAAAGGGTATCTGGGGTAGGAGGTAGTGGAAACAAAGGCCAAAGTTATGAGCTAAGCGCGCCAGCTCCAACCAGGCTACTGCGCTGGACCTCAGCTGCCTATGCTCCTGTTGTGTGCCTTCTAAGTCTCCGGATGGGTAGCACTAGGGACTGCGGAAGGCATTCCAGGTCCCCACTTACCTGAATGTCCATCATGTGGCTTGTGGGCTCGTACTTGGATTGGAATTTCTCAGGCTGCTTTACGACCAACATGCCAGGGGATGCCTTTAGGAGCTTAGTGATCTCAGTGCTGAAAGTGTGGTGGAACTTGTAATCTTCTCTCAGATTGTTGGCTGGCAAAGTGCACAAAAGATAAAATTCAACTACCGAATTGCTTACATGACTGAGGTTTAATTTGTTATCCTTATTGGGCTGAAGCCCAGGCCCTGAAAATACTGCAACTGTGTAAATTCTCTGTATACAGAACCAAGAGCTGAAACACTTGGAGGGAGTTTGTTTTCAAAAGCTCAGTACTTTATACTATATACATTAATCCTGTATCTTGGAATCTGTCAGGGGCAACTACCAACTGCTATGGATAGCAATGAGCTACCAGACACTCAGGCCAACAGTAGGTCATAAAAGACATGTAAGCATCACACGTTCCTATGTCCCTATGCTAAGCTTTCCTACTCAGTGTCCCAGTGCCTTGTGGGGGTTTCGGTCTCGCCCTCTGTGTGGGATGAGCCTTGAATGCAATTTTTTTTTTTGAAAGTGAAAGCCCTGGATAGGCTGGGACCCCTGGCAAGTTTCTTCCTGACTAGACAAGAATGAGTATCTAAGAGCCTGTGATGGCGCTGGCCTGTAATCTCAGCATTCAAAAGGCTGAGGCAGGACTAGGCCAGCCTCAGCTACCTAGTGAATACAAGGCCAGACTACAATACCCAGTGAGACTCTATCTTAAAAACAATAAAAAATCCAGAATTATAAGTTCACCTTATCAGTGAAGACTTCAGAGATTTTGGCACTAAATGACACCTGGTGCATTTAAAAGTTTGTAATTAGCACTTTAAAGTAGAACAGCAGCTGCCTGGTGTGGGGATGGGGGCACTCAGGAGAAAGCATTAAAGAAGGAGAGAATCCCTGAGGTCCGAGACCCACTTTCCATTCACCCCCAAGGGCTCCCAGGATGGCCAGCACCTGGTCCACAGGCATCAGGAGCCAGACCTGGGAAGACAGTGGGTTTTCGGATGTATCACCTATGGGCCCAATAAAAAAGGGGTTTTTGCAGTTCTGGTGACAGGCCTGTAATCCCTGCACTTGGACAAGTTTGGGCCTAGCCTGGACAATTTAATAATTTAGCAAGACGCTGTCTCAAAATCCAACATAAAACTGGACAGGGACCATGTACTCTGCATCTACTCTCCACCAAACGAAAGGTTTAAGGTCTATGCCTAAGAATCCTTCCAAATCTAAGGATATCTGTTGAAGCAACTGGATCATCATCGGATGTGCCCTCTCTCAAGAGAACATTCCTGCTGACAGCCGCTCACAATCAATTCATTCCTCAGATGAGCCAAACCAGTATTTGCTGTATGCACAGGCTCCACAGCAAGCACTGTCTGATGCTTCACCTCCATCTTTACAACAAGACTCTCTCCAAACAAAAATGATTGTGTGGCTGTCGGCCCAAGAACACCAGGCTAGAGTCATGTCTGTGGCCACTGAGCTAGTAACTGGCAGAGCTAGGGCTAGAAGCCATGCCTGACTCAGAGGCCCTCGCCTGGTGGTCAGAGCCTTTCTGACCTGCACAGGGGATGGAAGGGAGGAAGGCAGACACCCTGATGGTGTGTGTGTGTATGCCTGCTCCTCTCAGAGCAAAGGGGGAGATGGCACAGGTGGCCTTACTCATTCAGTATGGTTACCAGCCACGCACCCTGTATGTTTTCTCTTAGTCCTTTGATTTTTAGGTAGGGTTTCACTAAGTAACTAAGCTGTCTAGGCTGGGCTCTAATTCATAATACTCCTGTCTCAGTCTCCCAAAGTGCTGGGATTATAGGTCTATACCACCAGGCTCAGCTGAGGCCTCTCCTAACCAATGCCCCAGGAGATGTACATCTGGCAGGGCTCACATAGTCAGATTGCTCTGGAGGGCCAGGACTTACCAGCCTCCTGATATTGCTGGTAGGCTGGGTCACTGTCCCCCTGAAAGACCCCAATGATGATGACATCGTCCCCATCCTTCAGGAACTCTTGGACCTGCTTCAAGGTTGAAACCTCCTTGGAGGGAGGCCCGGATTGCTCAATCATGTAGTCCACAATGCCTGGGAAAGAAGCATATACCTAAGGGGAAGGCCTTTGAGGCTGTCGCCTCCATGAGCTCTCAGACCATCCCAACAGGAAGCTGCTCTTCCCCACAGGGCAGAAGAGCTGGAACACCTTACCATATTTTTCTCGTGGGCCATTGTAGTCAAAGGGCCTTCCCTTGCGGAAGATTTTCAAGGTGGGGTAGCCAGAGACATCGAACCTCTTGGCCAGGTCTGTCTCTGCGATGGCGTCTACCTTGCCCAGGGGAATTGGGGGGGAGCGCTTGCTGAGCTCCTTGGCGGCCTTCTCGTACTCGGGGGCGAGTTTCTTACAATGTCCACACCTGCCAAGAGGAAACCAGCTCTGTACTGTACCAGGGTGGTCTCATCCTCTAGATAAATGACATATAGACACCAACCCCATGTTCCTCAGCAACCATACCAGCTAGCAAACCTGGGGATGCCTCCTAGTGAGGGCACTGAGCCAGGCCCCTGATGGATGCCAGCAGGAGGGAAGTGTGAGCTTCCTGCCACGGCATTCACACACGTGTCCACATGGATGTATGCAGGCAGAAGATACATGAACTGGGGCACAGTCTGAGAACAGGAAAGACTAAGAGAATCTTAAGAGGGTAAAGGGGGGTGGTGTATAGCTCAGTAGTTAAAGTGCTTGCCAAGCAAGCACAAGGCCCTCGGTTCCATTCCCCAGCATCACATAAGGTGGCCATAGTCGTGCATGCACCTGTAATCCCAGGACTCAGGAGATGGATGCAGGTAGATTTCACTGGGTTTAAAATCAGCCTAGACTACAGAGTAAGATCATGTCTCAAAAACAACAAAACCAAAGAAGGGAAAGGAGCTGGGCATGGTGGCACACACCTATAATACCAACCCTCGGAAGGAAAGCGAACGTAGAAGAACTACAAGTTCAAGCCCAGGCTGGACAATTTAGCAAGACTTGTCTCAAAAAAAAAAAAAAAAATTCTTCCTAAGAAAAGGGCTAGGGAATATAGCTCAATGTGAGGGCCCTGGGTTCAAAGCCCAGTAATGGGGGAGGTAAGAGGCTTTTCCTGGTTTGAATGCTGGCAGCTGGCAAGGGTACAGGGCAGAAACAGAAGGTTTCGTAGAGGAAGTGAAAATGACAGCTGAGCTGAAACATAAGCCAAGGCAGGAGTCACACAGGAGCTCCTGAGGGTGGGGCATGGTTACACAGTGTGAACCAAGGCCCGGAGAGTGGAAGAGTGTGACAAACTGCTGCCCCACTTGCCAACCATGGCAGGAGAAGATGGGACCAAGTCAAAGGTCTTAGAGTTAGGACGACTGGAAGCACGTCTACATGCTACACCTGGTCTCATACATCATAGGCTCTCAGGTCTCTGTTAAGGTAAAACACAGTCCTGTCAGGTCCTGAGGACCCCAAATGAATTAAGTGAGGCATTAAGCACCATGTCAACTAGGCACAAGTACACGGATCACTGTCCTCTGACAGAGCCTGTGAGGTGCAATGATCTGTAGGACCTGACCATATCTGCAGCACTGCAGCTGGTCAGAACTACACTGTCCACCTCCTTCCCTCCCAGGCCAAGCAGGCCCTTCTGCAGCACACAAGGGGACTTCCCGGGGGCCACAGATCCATCTGCTCCCCTCCCAACACCAAGGTGTTTCCTTTCTTCACCCTAATTCATTTTCCTACTGCTGCCCATCTGTCTTCTCATTTCTTTTGTTCACCCAACAACCACCAAGGCAGTGTTTTTCTGGGAGCAAACAGCCTCAGACCTGGGCTTATCCAGGCCCTGCCAGAGGTACCCTGGCCCCTCGCCATGGAGAAAGTATGACCCCACTGTGCAAGTCAGCATGGACTCCACCTGCTCTCCTCAGGGGCTGAAGGCAGACACATCAGGCCACTTTTGTGGGTTTGGCCTTATAATCATATTCAAAAAAAATTTTTTGAGACAGGGTCTTGCTCTATAATCAAGGCTGGTTCTGAGCTCAACCTAGACTGGCCTCAAACTCACAACAAACCTCTTGCCTCAGCTTCCTGAGTGCTAGGATTACAGGTGTGCACCACCATACCCAGATTACATGGGCTGGAGAATAGAACTCCAGTACTTAGCACTTGCTAGGCAAGCACTTTAACTTGCTGAGCTATTCCTCCAGCCCCTGATTCAAAATTTGTTGGCTTCTAGTATAGCTTTCACAGCACCTCAGAGGTAAAGTGGTATCACAGTTCATTTCCCAGGATGGCTGATGGTCCTTCTAGGAACCACACTCGTCTCCTGTTTGAAATTGTTCTCCAAATTTTTCTGACCACCTCAACCACCCCACCTTGCTGGTTGTCCATGAAATTATGCCCCCTTCCTTCTCCATAAGACCAGATCACAACAGTCACGCTGGCCCCGAGTTCCTGGGAACCTCAGATAAGCCACAGCACACTCTCAACTCTCCTCCCTGGGGCATTTTCTTTCCACCTACCTGCCCCTTGCCTCCCACCCACTGCACTGGTGGCCCCTTCGGATCACCCTTCTTCCAGAAGACGTGGGGCCTCGACTTCTCCCTGCAGCCTACATCTGCTGTGCTGTTGGTCTCTGACACCCTCCACCCACATCTGGTGCTGAGTCACCAAAATCTTAATAACATAGATCTGACCCCATCTTACCATGGTGCATAAAATTCCACCAGAATGATGTCTGCATTGTTCACAACTTCATCAAAGTTATCTTTGGTCAACACGAGGGTGACTTCAGGTGGAGGCGTCCATTCAGGCTGGGAAACTTCTCTGACCTTGGCAACAATTTCTGAAACAAACTAATAAGACTGAGCACATGGAGACCCAAACTGGAGGGTTCTTGGGACCACTGGCTATTCCAGAAGGAGAGGGGAAGGGAGGAAAATGTGGCAGGGCCCACAGGACAGCTGCAAAGATGGGACTTCCCGAATTACAAATGCATCTCGAGATACTTGAGCAGTATTTTTGTTTTGTTTTTAGGTACTGAAAATCACACACACGGGGTTCTACAACTGAGCTACACCCCTGGCCTCTTTGACTGTGGTACTGGTAACTGAACCCAGGGAACTTACATCCCCTGCTCTTTTTATATTTTGAGACACAGCCTCATTAGGTTGCCTGGTGTGGACTCAATTTATAATCCTCTTGCTTCAGTCTCCCAGAGGCATGTGTTACCAGGTGTGGCTCCTTTTTATTTTTTGAGATAGGGTCTTGCTAAGTTGTCCCGGCTAGACCTGAACTTGTGATCCTCCTGCCTCGGTGTTCTGAATAGCTGTAATTATAGGTGTGAACCACTGTTCTGAGGACACAGTATGTCACAAGGGTGCCAACCTCAGTGGCTGTTGGTGGCATTTCCACTGCCACCCATATGACCTATAGCTTCCTCAAGGTGTAAAATTTACTTTACAAATGACTTCCTTTATTCCCAAACTATGAACCATTGCAGTGAACCTTGAGCAGTCATCTCCCACTGGTTCAGATCAAATATGCTTATTAAAAACCTGTGGCACACCTCCATGGGTACAGGTCATGTGCGCATTTAATCACCTTCTTCTCACTCTGGTACACTACATGCATCACAGAATGTGTGCAAAGATGGAGGAAAATGTAAAAGAGGTGAGATGCTCCCACAGCTCGGGCTGCAAGGCATCACCTGAGAAGGTGCTAAGAGGTCCTTTTTGTGGCCTCAATCCCCAGGAATGGGGTCAACAGTTGGAAGGGACACAGAATATAATTTTATAAGAAACTTGCCAGGGCTGTGGAAAAGGCTCTGTGGCAGAATGCTCACTTAGTATGCATGAGATTCTGGGTTCAATCCCAGCACAAAACAAAAACAAAATGGTCTCTCCTTCAAAAAAACAAAAAGATCTTGGCATCTTGGGCCCTCTGAGGCTCTTTCTTACTAAAGAGCTCTTGGGGGAGCTGGAGGAATGGCTCAGCAGTTAAAGCGCTTGAGCAAGCTCTAAACCAAGCACTAAGTACCCGAGTTCGATTCCCCAGCACCACATAAGCTGGGTGTGGTGGCGCACGCCTGTAATCCCAGCACTTGGGAGGCTGAGACAGGAGGATTGCCTGAGTCCACTGCCAGCCTGGGCTCTGAAGTGTCAGGACCAGCCTGGACCACAGAACAAGACCCTGTCTCAAAAAAAAAAAAAGAAAGAAAGAAAGAAAAGAAAAAAGAAAAAGAGCTCTTGGGTCAAGTCTGAGAACTACTGCCAAGTGGCAGTTTTCAGATTGCACAGTGCATAACCTACACCTCTACACATACTCACTGTTATAAACTGCCTGCTCCTCATGCCCACACCCAAGCCTGCGCCAGTGTATCTGGGGGAGCTCAAGGTAGAAGATTGTCTCATTAATCTACACCTCAATAATGAAGCACAGGGCTGGGGGCTTGGCACAGTGGTTAGGGTACTTGCCTGACATAAGAAAGACCCTGTATTCAATTCCCCAGCAACAGCAACACATAATAAGAATTAGCCAGGTGTGGTGGTACACACCTATAATCCCAGTGCTCAGGAGGCTGAGGCAGGAAGACAGCCTGTTTGGTGCCAGCCTGGACTACACCTTAAGTTCAGGATCAGGGTGGACTAGAGAGCAAGAGACTGTCTTGAAAAGAAAAAAACCCACCTAAGCAATTTTACCTCATCACCCAACAGACAAAAGCCCTGGGAAATTAAGCATCAATGAAGGTGCCTACTTTTTCTGTGTTCCTACAAGGGTCCGGCTGCTTAAAACAGCAAAACAACTCACACTGACTTGAAGGAATTTCAAGGTCACATGCGACTGACCTCATGTTCAACAGACTCGAACCTTAGGCACAGCAAGAGGAATGCCCGGGTCTGGGCCAGGTACCAATGTACTTCACACCTATGAAGATCTGAATCACAGCCAGGTCCAGTGGCACGAGCGGGTACTGCCAGCACTGAGGGGCCAAGGCGTGAGGGTTGCAAATTTAGGTCTTGTTGGGGCAACTGAGCAAGACTGTCTCAAAATAAAATACATAAAGGGCTGGGGTGCATCTCAGTGGTAGAGGGAGCCCCTGGCTCAGCCCCCACTACCACAATCAAAACACCTTGGCTGTAGCTAGCGTTTCACCCTAATGTACATGGGAACAGACACCACAGCTGGTACGCATTGCGTGGGCAGCACCAGGGATGAAACCATAGGCCACTGCCTAAACCACACTCCCAGCCCTTTTTCACATTTTTAATGTTGAAACAGGGCCTGCTAAGTCCCCAAGTTCCCAGGGCTGGGCTGTAGCTCACGCTCCCTTGCAGGAGGAGCAGCGCTGCTGGGCAAAGAGGTCCTGAGTCGATGGCCTTTCCTTTCTTGCTCTTCAGGAGGCACCTGCCGACTGTCTTCACTTTTTTTCCTAGGGAAGGGTGGGGTTCAGGCTGCGGCAGCCCCACCCAGCCCAGGCAGTAGCTCACCTTCCTGAGTCCTGGAGCCCTCATAGTCCACAGCCTGGCCCTTCTTCAGTATCTTGATGGTGGGATAGCCGCTCACATCAAACCTGCTGGCCAGCATGGATGCCGCGGTTGCATCAATCTTAGCAACAGCAATGGGAGGATCGTTTTCCTTCAAGGCACTGGCAATCTTTTCATATTCTGGAGCAAACTGCTTGCAATGTCCACACCTAAGAGTTAGATTTAAGTAGGGAAGGAGAAACAGGTTAGATGCACCCATGGAGACTGAAGGAATTTTGCAGGACTGGAAACTAAACCTAGGGCCTTCACACTTGCTGTATCTATACCTACTCCTTTCCTTTTTTGAGACAGAGACTCGCTCTATAGTGCAGGCTAGTCTGGAACTTACTACATAGCCTAGACTAGCGCTGAACACAAGGCAATCCTCCTACCTCAGTCTCCCAAGTGCTGGGATTATAGGCATGCACCCCATGCCTGGCTTAGGTGGTGCTGCGGAATCAAACCACTGAGTTATGCCCCTGGCCCTCCAGCCCTCTACAGCCCCCCGCCCCTTTTTTTGAGACAAGGTTTTGTCTTGTAGCCCAGGCTGGTCCTAAACTCACTACCAAGTCCAGGCTGTCCTTGGACTCATGGTAATCTTCCTGCTTCGGCCTCCCGAGTGCTGGAATTACAGGCATTAGCCACTGCACCCCGCTTACATGATGCTGGGGAATCCAACTTGGGCACTTGGGTACTTGGGGCAAGCACTTTAACTGCTGAGACATTCCTCCAGCCCCCTACAGCCCTTTTTATTTTTGACTTTGAGACAGGGTCTCACTGAGTCACTAAATTGCCTAGGCTGGGCTTCAACTTGCAATTCTCCTGCCCCAGTCTCCCAGGCCTGTACCACTTGGCCTGGCTTGTAGAGATATATCCAACAAAAATGAAAATGAGGGCTGTAGTTAAGAGACACCATGTAGGCAGCTGGAGGCACAGCTCGGCAGAGAGCACTTGCCTAGCAAGTGTGGGACTCCAGGCTCGATTCCCCAGCACCATATACAATGAGTGTGGTAGCACACACACCTGTAGGAAAATAAATGAATAGAAAATAAAGGAATAAAGGACTGTTCCATTGAGCCTGGTTCAATTAAGAGAGAGAAAGATAGAAAGCGAGCACATATAACAGGAGCTAAGAAGTTAGGCAGACCTAGGTTTGAGTTCCAGCTCCAACTCAGGTAGATACTTTCAACACTAACTGATTTTTTTTTCCATTTATAGTTGACTGCCCACATGCACAAGTTCCAAAAACTACAACTTTACTGAACATGAGCAGACTTGTTTTCTCAATATAACCTGAATGGTGCAGTGCAACAGCTATTTACATAGCACTGATGTGTTAGGTATCGTAAGTAATATAGAGACCATTGAAAGAATACTGGAAGGGCCCAGTGGTACAGGCCTGTCAACCCAGCATCCAGGAGGCTGAAGCAGGAGGATAACAAGTTCAAGCCCAATCTGGGCAACTCAGCAACTTCACTAAGAAGAGCCTATATTAAAAAAAAAAAAAGAAAGAAAGGAAAGAATACTGGAAGACGTGTGCAGGCCACATACAAATGCCACACCATTTTACAGAATGAGCTCGTGCCTCTGTGGATCTAGGTATCTGGGAAGATGGGGGCTAGAATTCCCCCTCAAACATCAAGAGACAGCTATACCAATCTATCAAATTTGATCCTGTGACCAACTGTAGATGGCCTATGTGGTCTAGGTGAAAGTAAGACATCTTTTACAAGCATTCTAAGCCACAGTGGAATTTCTCTGAGGCCCCAGCTCCTAAGGACACAGCATTCTGATGCTAACAGGTAACAGGCTGCTGCCTAAAAGAACAGGGCTGGGGATGCAGTTCATTTATGAGGCACTTCCCTGGCCTGTAGGAGGCCTTGGGCTCAAAAAAGTTACTACAAAGGAACTAATAAATCCATTATTTTTCTGTTTCAATTTCTAATGTAGTAAATGCTGATAAACATTACTCACATATCACATAAAAAGCTCTGTGGAGCCAGGAATAGTGGCTACCACCTGGGAGGTCAAGACCTAAGGATTGCTTTGAGTTTGATGCCAGCCTGAGATACAAAGTGAGTTCTAGACCAGCCTGGACTACAGCCTGGACTACTACTGCTAGCAGTACAGCCCAGCAGTAAAAGTGCTTGCTTACCAAGTGCAAAGCCCTGGGTTCAATTCCCCAGCACCACATAAGCTGGATGTGATGGGGTACACCTATAATCCCAGCACTCGGGAAGCTGAGGCAGGAGGATTATTGAGTTTGAGGCCAGGCTGGACTACATAGTGAGTTTAGGACCAGCCTGGAGTACACAGAAGGACTCTGTCTCAAAAAAAAAACACAAAATAAAAAACCTCTTTGGTGGTCTTCAGTTTAAGAGCATTAAAGGATCTTATAATCAAAAAAAGCATGAAAGCAGCTGACCTATAAAACATTGAGGCAACCTCACAGATCTGTCAAAAAGACTATTTAAGTGTTTGCTATAAAGCACTCACACCATACTTAGACATTAGGTGCTGGGGAAGCAACATGCGGATACACTGACCATTGTGTCAGAAGTGAATCTGGGGGCTGGGGGGCATAGCTCAGCGGTCAAGTAAGTACAAGGCCCGGGTCTGGATTCCCCAGCACCACATATACCGGTAAGGTGGTGCACACCCATAACCCCAGCACTCAAGAGGCTAAGGCAGGAGGACTGCTGTGAGACCATGACTAGCCTGGGCTACATAGTGAGTTCACAAAGAGAGAGGGCAGAAGGAAAAAAGGACAGGACAGAACGAGCCAGGAGATGTGAAACAGCAGAGGAGAGTTAAGGAACAAGAAATACAAGAGTTGCCATGGTATACAGCAGGGGTGAGAGAGGGATGAAGGGGGTGTTTTCCCCCTAGGGCCTGGGGATATGCTTAGTCAACCTACAGTCCAAGAGCCAAAAACATGAGGAAAATGCCTGCCAAGAGGCTGGTTCAAAACTGCCCAGCACCAACCGGAGTGACAGTAGAGTCCCAGTACTCCTAACCTAGGAGCTGAAGCTCCTATAGCCAGATCCTCCCACCCACCAGGGTCTGAACAACCTTGGTGGGTTAACATGCTCGTCACAGGAAGTCCCACTGCACGAACTAGAATGCTAGTCCTTACCACGGTGCATAGAACTCCAGCAGCACAGTGTCTTTGTCAGCCACAAAGTTGTCAAAGTTTGCATCATTCAGGACCAAGACACCATTTTCTTCCTTAACTTCCAAGTCGTCTTCCTCCTCTTCATCTTCCTCTTCTTCATCTTCCTCAATGGTATTTTCTTTATCAGAATCTGAGTGGAAAATACCCAGACCAGTTAGAAAACGAAGTCTTCAACACTTTTCCTTAGATTGCACACACTGTGCCATGTGCCCAAGTGGTTGCTGACGCTGGCAATTCTACTGGACTCTGTGCATTCCACTTAAGGGAGCTGTGGCTAACACATGTTCAAAACCCTCCCCCAGTCTACACTTTGAAGTCTAGATACTCCAAAAGAACTGGCCCCCTCCCACTGGCTCAGACACTCTGCCTTGCTCTGCTTTCTACAGAGTCACAGTAAAACCTGCCTGGCCCCCAAACAGCACCAACAAGAAGCAAGGACTCATTCTCAACTTTTCACTCTGGAGGGCACCATGTGGTAACTGTTTCTGAAAAGCCAGTTGCATTTTACCCCAGACTCATAAGGAACAGTCCCATGGCATTATCCTTCAGGGAAAGGCTGTAGAGGAAGAAGGTGGGAATTGTGTTTCCTAGAAAGGCAGCTGGTCGTGGTGGCACAGCCTATAATGCCAGCACTTGGAAGGCTGGGGCAGAGAGAATGAGTTCAAGGCCAGTCTAGACTATATAGTGAAACTTTGTCTCACAAAGAAAAAAAGAAAGTCACTTCTAAGTAATATCCAAGGCAGAAGATATTTTGAAGTATTTTTTGAAATTTATGGGGCCAATATACATAAAAATATAATACAAACTTATACCCTTGCTCAGAAGCAAGGCTGTCTTCCCAGATAGCCAGAAACTAAGTATATCCTATTGTCAAGTTTAGGTTAATTTTTGTCAAACTACAGATATAAGTGATCACACACCCCCAGTTCACCAGTTTCTCCAAAGATTGTCACTGCAGTACACAGAACAATGCAGCAGGCCCAGTAATTTTATTAACTCTGAAGCCAGAATGTTTCAAGGGGCCAATTACTCCTTCTGAAGCTGCTTCCCAGGAGCTCAATCAACACTGCTGGTTACTGTTTGGGGCCCTGGGTGGGGTCACAGCCTGAAATCCTGCCCTCCAGATCCTGGGCCCCAGAGAATGGCCAACTCTAACCGAGCCCCTGTTGGCTCTGCAGCTGCAGCACAGGAGCCCTCGGCTGTCCCCGCAGGGCCCACCACAACACTCTTTCAACTCGCTCTGAGGCTCTGGAGGCCTTGAAATCTGCCAATCTGCAAACCAATTGCAAAAAAAAAAAAAAAAAAAAAACCAGAAGACCCACCTGCACCTCCTGCTAGTCACATTCCACTCACCCTCTTCCCAGCCTCTGCCCGCCTCGCACACGCCTCTACGTTAGGGCTGTGCTTGACCACTTCCAGGTGTAGCATCCACAGCGGCTCTGATCCTCCTGCCCCTGATTTCCCCTGGCAGCGGGATCCACTGCACACTATTAGCAGGCACTACGGGTTGGGGAAAGTGCAAAGGGCCAGGCTCCCAGGATGCACAGGGGCCGCAGAGCATAAAGGAAGTCAACTTGGGGCAGGCACCGTGGCAGAGGCTTGTAATCCTAGCACTGTGGGAGGTTGGGGTGGAAGGATCACAAGTTCAAACCCAGCCTGGAGAACTTAACCACTTGGCAAGACCCTGTCTCAAAAGTTAAAAAAAAAAAAATTAAAGCTGCATGGGGTATATGTAGCTCAGTGAAAAGGCTCTGGGTTCAATCCTGAGTACAAATGAAGGAAGGAGGGAAGGAGGGAAGGAAGGAAGGAAGGAAGGAAGGAAGGAAGGAAGCCAGCTTGGGCTGTGTGCTTGTGACAGCACAGAGGCGGTTCGTACAGCTCGTGCTCTGGGGCATCTCCATGAGGAAGAAGGCAGCCTCCGGCCCTGCATGGCCCAGTCTTCCGAAGGTTTCTGACTCCCTAGTCAAATCTTCCTAGGCCACCTTGGCTCTTGACCAGAAATCCTGCCTGGTCTAGAGTCATATTTCTTTGAAAGAACTGTGGGAGGCCAAAATACACACGCTGCTCTAAGGTTGTTAGATAAGCCTGAGGAGTAACTAACCCTGTCCCAGGGCCAGTGGCCTATGCTTGCTCCTTCACACAACCATAGGCGACATCCCCTCCTGGTCATGAATGGCAGCCCAAACAATGTGGCCTGGTCCTCCTTTGTTCTCAGAGCTCATGCCCTAAGACCCTCTGCATTAGTTGCAGTGGCTTTTCAGAAGGGTAACTGGATATCCCTCAGGTGAGAACTTCCTGGCCAAGCGACCTGAAGGCTTCTCTGCCTCAGCTGGGAGCCTGGCAGGTACCCCACCTCTCCCCATCTGAGGCAGAGTCTGTGGGCCACCCACACGCACCCTTGTTGCCTGGCTGGCTGCTCAGTGCAGTTTACTCACACAGATGGGAAGGCCCGAGAGAAAGGCAAGTCGCCAAGCCAGCAGCGGGGAACCTCATCCACTCTTTCACCCAGAAACTCTGGCTACTAGGAGGGGAAGGGGAGTTCTGGCTACTCAATTACACAGGCAGAAGTTCACATTTACAGTGAAAATTCTAAAAACAGTCACAGAGCTGGTGGCACAGCCCAGTGGCTAAAGCATCTGCCTAATAAGCACAAGGCCCGGAGTTCAATTCCCCAGCACCACTTAAGCTGGTGTGGTGGCACACGGCTACAGATGAGCAGTTGGGAGCCTGAGGCAGGAGAACTGCGGTGAGTTCAAGGACAGCCTGAGGTACAGAGACCATGTCTCAAAGAAAATACCACAGTGCTGGAGGAATAGCACAGCAGTTAAAGTACTTGTCTTCCAAGCTCAGGGCCCTGGGTTCAATTCCCAGTAGCACACAAAACTGACCATGGTGGTGCACACTTGAAATCCCAGCACTCGGGAGGCTGAGACAGGAGAACTGCTATAAGTCCAAGGCCAGCCTGGGCTACACAGTGAGTTCAGGACTAGCCTGGGCTACAGAGCGAGACCCTGTCTCAAAAAACAAAACAACAGAAAGTAAAAGACATGGTCCTTTCCCGGGTAAATTTTATAAAAAAGGAAGTGTGAACGTGTTTCTTTGCATAGCCTACTGCCGACTCTAAACGCTTGTAGTGATGGAGCCTATCTGATTAAAAGGGTCAGGATATTCCTGAGGCAATTTATTTTGACACTTTAAAAGATAAATTTAATTGTGTTTTCTAAGGATAAAAAAGTGAAAGAACATTTCTTATATAATTAAAGACCACTACTGGGCATGGTGGTGCATGCCTATGATCCCAGCACTTCAGCACTAAGGCAGGAAGATCACAGGCTAATAATCTGGGCTACAAAAGAAGTTCTAGGCTAGCTGGCCTCCACAGTAAGAACCTGTCTCAAAACAACGTGGCATGGCTTCTACCTTTTCTTTCCTCCCAACTCAAGCCAAGCCTGGTTCTTCTGCTATTAAGGAAGGCACAGAAGCAAGGTATGGTGGCACACACCTGTAGTCCACCTGTAATCCGAGCACTCATAAGAGGATGAAGCAGGAGGACTGAAAGTTTGAACCTAGCCTGAGCAATGTAGTGACAACTTGTCTCAAAATCAAAACTAAAATATGGGACAGGGATGTAGCTTAGCGTGAAGACACAAGGCTGGATCTTCAGTACCTCAAGATGAGAGTGTGAGAGAGAGACAGAGAGCAACAGTGCTTGTAAGTAAGCTGATTCTAAATTCCTATCTGCTGGAAACCCACACATCTCTGCGAACTAAATACCCCACATCTTAATGGAAAGACGACTGTTCATTGCGCTTCACTTTTTCCCCCAGTACTGCAGACTGAACCCAGGACCTTCACGCTGAAGCTATGACCCCAGCCCCTTTTTTATTTTGAGACAGTCTCGCCACATTCTTAAATTTCCCTGGCTGAGCTCTCACTCGCAGTCTTCCTAGTGCCATGTGCGATTACAGATGTGTACCACTACACCCAGCCTGGACTTCTCTTTTAAGTTGAACAATCCAGGATAGAAGAGATCTAAAACGTACCAGTGCCATGTGAAAGGGCAAGATCTTCCTCTAGAGGAAGCAAACATCCCACCCCATATCCATACTGCCCAGCCTGCACCATTAAGTCCATCCCTGAGGTGTGAGGATCCTACCAGGGCAGGGGCAAACCAACAGCTCCCCCAAACACGTCCAAGGCCTGCCCAGCCCAGGCACAGGCACTTCCTCATGCTACCTCCTCAGCAGGCTACCCTCCAATCCCCACCAGAAATGCCTATGCCAATGGCTATTAACAGTAAGGTAAACTCTACTAGGCAATGCTCAACACTTTACGGTGGATAGCAAAGAATTATTACCAGAGTATTAACAGCTACATTATTACTGCTGATGTTTATTACAGGCTAGACTCTGTACCAAACTATTTTTTCCCCCAGTGCTGGGAGTAGAACCCTGGTTCTTACAAATGGCAGGCAAGCACTCCACCACTAAGCTATATCCACAGCCTTGCCAAACTCTTAAACTCATTCTTTTACCTTAAGGAAAGTACGTCACTTGTACAGGTGACAAAACTAAGGCACAAGGAACTCTGATCACCTGCCAGGGTGTCACAAAGCTATTGAGTGGAAACGGATGGTCCTGCCGTGCTGTTCAATCTTCCCAACATGCCCAGTTTTAGGTGGAATCCCTTTGGTTTTTAAAAGGTTCAAAAATACGGGGCTGGAGGAATGGCTCAATGGTTAAAGCGCTCACTTAGCAAGTACCTGAGTTCAATTCCCCAGCACCACATAAGCTGGGAATGGCAGCGCATGACTGTAATCCAAGTACTCAGGAGGCTGAGGGAGGCAGATTGTCCTGAGTCCAGGGCTAGCCTGGGCTCTACAGAACAAGACCCTGTCTCAAAAAAAAAAAAAAAAAAGACATGACGAGTCCAGGTAATTTCTCATGTGAGACATGAGGAGCCCTGCAATTCCAGGCTTAAAGTCTATTCAGTAACCATGGGAGGAGGAATCTAGGTGGTTAGACACTTCTGCAATATTGACTCTAAAACATCCTTAAAAAAAAAAAGGCCTAAAGACTTGGTACATTTGGAGTCAGAGTTGGTGGGTCATGTTACCTGTGACACAAGCTGTGAAGAGGGAGGGCCTGAGATGCCCTCAGGAATGGAAAACGGCCAAGGTTTGAGCCACTCAGAGGACCAACACTAGCATTTCTGGGTTCCCCCCAGAACTTTAAGGCACTAGTGACCTGTAACACACAGGACAACATGGCTGGGCCCAGTGGCCCTTGAAGACCACCCAAGTGGCTCCCAGAGCTCTCAAAAATCCCACCAAAATAGACCACTGGATCAAAACTAAAACACTGTTATTGTGCTTTTCAGCTATAGTCACAAAGTACACACCCACCACACTGGTCCTCAAACTTTCATGTACTTCTCAAAGTCTATTCTGCCCAGGAAAATGCAAAATACTTATTTAAAATGCAGACTATAGCGTGCACCTCTGCATTCTGCTTAAGTATATTTTGGGCAACTGTATTTAAATAAACGCCCCTAAAATTTGGATAACAGTGCCAAGACACTGGCACATACAGCCCCGATACCTGGCTCCTTTCGGCAGGTGTTTTTTTCAGAGTGCTGGTTCTGACTTCCTTTCCCACTTGGGCAAACACTCTTTTAAATCAGTGATCCACACGGAAGTTACTCAATCTGCTTCCAAGAGTATAAAGTTCACATTTCCCCTGCACACTAACATATTAGAAAAAGGGGGTTTATTTATATTGGAATAAACTCAGTAGGCAAAAAGCTAGTAGTTAGAAGAATGAACAGAAAGGAACATGGTGAAGACCAGCACCGGATGCCCTGTTTTCAAGGAATAACAATCTCTTAACTAGCACTTCCGAATTTCCAAAGTTGTGCTTACAGCTGGCTGATTTCGAAGAAAAAAACGCCCAAGCGATAAACTGGAGCACTGTTCGTACTAGAAGGCAAATCTGGTGGGCAGGACCCACGCTCACCGAAACCCAGAGCAAGGACCGACTGGCACAGGGTAGAGGCCGAACTAACGCTGACAGAACGATGTCTTCAGTTTGTATAAAAGATGCAAGTTTCCCTCAAACTGGAACGCTTGCGTTATTTTCCCATCTAGAGACTACCATCTTTAAGAAGATGCCGGCTGAGCCTCTCACCAGTTCCTAAGCTCCTCAGCCCCTTCTCTAAATCCTGTTTTGGAAAGTGTCCTACCTCTCCCTTCACACTCCCTGGGCGTGTTCGTTTGGAAGTTTAACTAATTCCACGCCGTCCTTTCCAAGGAAGACTGAAGAAGATCTGAGCAGACGAAGGCGAAGAGATCTCCAAATACGATCCTAGGTGCCCCCTCCGCAACCCCAGCATCCGGCACCAGCGGCTCCCCTGAGTAGGAGCGCCGGAGGCCCCAGCCGCGGCCTCTCGACCGTCACATCTCTGGAATCCCCCAAGCCATCCTGCCTGAGACCCAAAACTCCAGCAAGTCCTCAATGGACTAGTCCTGCAGGGGATTTGGGCGACGCCCGCCAGGCCGAGGGGTCGCCCCACCTCGAGCCTCTCCGGGCTTCCAGGCCAGCACGCTCACCTTCCTCAGCTCCGCCGGCGCTCGAGGCGACTAGCAGCTGTGCCAGCGCCAAGAGCAGGACTAAAAGACAGGTTTTCCGGAGCTTCATGGCGGCAGGTGCGTGGCGCGGCCTCCTTGCGCGGGCCGCCGCGGAGCACGGCTGGACCTGCGAAGCGACACCCCAGCACAGGAAGACCCTCCAGGAAGTCCTCCCCGGCGATTGGCTACGCGTGGAGGAAGCCGCGGGCGGGCCAATCCCCGCGCGCAAGACGCCGCGACTCGCTCGCACCCAAGGCCACCCCGCCGGCCCTGGGCCCCCTACTATCCTGCGCGCGCCTCTGGGGCCGGCGTTTAAAACTCCGAGCCCTAACGTGAGGTGCCCCCTTCTGATTGGTTGCGTCGCGAACACCAATCAGCGGTTGCCACTCGGTTTTCGCCCAGCGCACAGGCCGAGACCGGGAGCGGGGGAGAACAAAGGCGCCCGGCCGGCCCCCCCGGAGGGCGGGGCCTAGGTCCACTGCGGGACGCGATTGGCTGGCTGCGCAGTGGGCGAGCCTGGGAAAAGGTGGGTCTCCGTGAGCTCGGCTTCCTGTGGCTGAGCTTGGCATGACTAACACGTGTCCTTAGCGGGCTTAGTGGGTGAGTTTCCACAGCCTAGTGGGTCTCGGGAGTCTGGAGTCCAAAGTGGGTGAAAAAGCCCTGTCAGTTTGTTGGTGGGAGAAGGAGAGAACGGGACCCCGGAGTCGACTTCATGTTTGTGGGCTTCTGGGTTTCTTTTTTCGGGCATATAAAAGTTGGCGTCTCCAGCCCAGCGTGGGTTACACTTGTAACTCCATCGCTGTGGGAAACTGAGACAAGAGGCCTCAAGTTGGAACCGAGCCTGAGCAATTAAGCAAGACATTCCCTGTCCCAAAACAGCAGACTGGGTTCTATTCCCACTACTTGAAAGAGTTTTCAATTCTGGCTGAGGTGTTGGGTTGCGAGCATGTTGTAGGAGAGGGATAAGCATACACTAAGGTGAATCCAGAACTTTAATTGCATAATTTCCTCAATGAGCAAGTCGTCAAATTTTTTACTAAATTTTGCTTCATGTTTGTTTTTCATTATTTTCTTTATTTATTTTTGTTGAGACAGGGTTTTGCTCTGTAGCCCAGGCTGGTCTTGAACTCACTATGGAGTCCCGGCTGGCCTTGGACTCACGGCAATCCTCCTGCCTCAGCCTCCCAAGTGCTGCGGTTACAGGTGTGCACCACCACGCCCAGTTTATGTGGTGCTGGGGAATCGAACTCGGGTGCTTAACACTTGACATACCACTTGGCAGGCAAGTGCTTTAACCACGGAGCCATTCCTCCAGCCCCCATGTTTGTTTTTCATTTTGATGTAGTGTCTTGCTCTGGTCTTCATCTAACAATGTCTCCCATGCTGGCCTTGACGACATGGCAATTCTCCCGCGTCAGCCTCCATAGTGATGGGATTACAGGCATGCACAACCAGCCCCAGCTATTATGTGGTGCTGGAGAATCAAACCCTGGGCCTCATACTTCTTAGGCAAGCACTCTAATCACTAAACTGTGTCTTCAGCCCTTGCCTCATGATATTTATCTCTTCCAGGAAATGAGAAATATCAATTAGATAATTTAGTGGTTTACATACCTCCAGATAGAGTCTTGAGGTTTTTCCGCTTGACTGTTTTGGAGAAGAAAATTAGGTTTTTATGTCAGAAAAGACCCTGTAGTGTGTACTAGGACTTGAGATTTTTTTAGATTTTATTTATTTTGAAACAAGTCTAACTCTAGCCCAGAATAGCCTCAAAGTCAAGGCAATCCTTTTGCCTCAGCTGAGTTCTGGGATTATAAGTATGCACCACCACACCTGATTTTTTGTGGGGTTTGGAGAATTGAACTCAGGGCCTTGGACTTGCTAGGCAAGCGCTGTAACCATTCTGCTATTTCTCCAGCCTGGGGTTTTTGTGTTTTTATTGGTTTTTGTTTTCTTTTTTTGTTTTTGAGACAGAGTCTTGCTCTGCAGTTCAAGCTGGTCCTGAATTCACTCTGTAGCCCAGGCTGGCGTTGAATTTACAGCAGTCCTTCTGCCTCAGCCTCCAAAGTGTTGGGATTACAGATGTGCACCATCACACCCAGTTTATGTGGTGCTGGGGAATCAAACTCAGGGCTTTGGGCTTGCTAGGCAAGCATTCTCACCACTGTGCTATTTATTCCTCCAGCCCACATGGAGATAAGTATGCCTGCAGTTACAAAAACCAGGGGAAAGGAAAAACGAAACAAAAAACTCAAGGTGTTAAAGTAGTGTTTTCTTGTGTATACAGATAATTAAATAAAAAAGAAAGGCACCTCACCGATGTTAGCAATTTGGAATTTTTAGTTAAATAAATTTTTATTGAACTCTTATAAATCCAAATTTTCCAGATTAAGTATGTAGGGCAGAAAGACCACTGTGCAACTAACTTTAACTCCATCGTACACATGAAATGATTGGTAAGCATCCTATGAATGTAGACTGCCAAATAGTTCAACTGTCTTTTTAAAGAATTATTCAAAATTGAGTCTAGACAGATTTTTTTGTCTTTATTCAGAGTCCTGTAAATTTTTAGTAAATTGAGAGTCAGAGAGGCCCCATCTGTTTGGTTACAGGACAGATACAACCAATTTCACTAAAGCCCTTTGTTGATACAGGTACTGGAGGAAACCTATTGAAGTGCAATCTAGGTAAACATATACCTTGTGAAATGAGAGTAATATTGTTTTTGAGACAGGTCTCAGTCTGCAGTCCATTCCAGGCTGATCCTGACCTCACTATGGCAAGTCCAAGGCTGGCCTTGGACTCACGGCAATCCTCCTGCGTCAGCCTTCTGAGTGCTGGGATTTCAGGTGTGTGTCACCATGCTCAGCCTATGTAGTGCTGAGGAATTGGAACCAGGGCCTTAAGCTTGCTATGCAAGCACTTTAATGGCTGAACTATTCCTTCAACCCTGTTTTATTTTTTAAGATGGGATCTCACTTTTTAGTCCAGACTGGTCCTAACTCATTATGTAGTCCACACTGGCCTCAAGTTCACAGCAAATCCTCCTGCCTCCGCCTCTTGAGTGCTGGAATTAAAGGCATGTATCACCATGCACCATTTATGTGGTGTTACAGAATTGAACTATGGCCTTATGCTTGCAGGGTAAAATATTTAACTACTGTGCTATTCTTCTAGCCCCAGTAATATTGTTTTTAAAAGTGTCTAAAGTATGGCAGTAGAAGGTCATTCAACACACACACACACACAGGAAGCACATTCAGGGCTAGAGGTGCAGCTCAGCAGTCAAACACTTGCTAACAAGCTCAAGGCCTGCTTCAAACAGAACATGGTGGCGGAGTCCTGCAACCCCAGCACTCAGGAGGCTGAGGCAGGAGGATTGCCATGTGGCCAAAGCCAGCCTAGGCTACATAGTGAGTTCAGGACCAGCCTGGACTACAGAACGAGACCCTGAACCCCACTCAAAAAATGTTCACTCAACAGCAACACGTGAGTTATCAATTTGGGAAGCTCCTTTCTCTTTATCTCTTAGTCTCATCTAATTTGATTTGGGGATAGCAAGGCTGGGAAATGCCTGTGAGAATGATCAGAGTGGACAGCCAATACTTTCCTGAGTATCTCCACTGATAATAACTGGTTATAAAGGTAGAGAGAGGGGTTAGAGGAATGGCACAGTGGTTGAAGCTCTGGCCTAGCAAGCCCAAGGCCCTGAGTTTGATTCCCCACCACTACATAAAGCCAGGCATGGTAGCAGGCACTGTAATCCCAACACTCAGGAGGCTGAGGCGGAAAGATTGCCTTGAGTCCAAGGCTAGCCTGGGCTACATAGTGAGTTCAGGACTATCTTGGGCTACAGAGCAAGACCCTATCTCAAAATAAATAAATATGGAGAGATTAAGTCATAGAACTAGATGCTGGGAATTTCTTCACAGAAATTAACTTTGCCCTGTTTGTCCCCAGGGCAGCCACTTAATGCCATTAGGCTAGGTTTATAGGTCAATTTGAACATACGTTTTCCTCAACTCTTGTACAGCACTCCACAGAGACATGGCCTATGGCAAATTCGTTTTCCCCATCTAGATCATCCCCCAGTGGATATGCGATGCTGACACTTATATCGGCCCTGACAAGCAGAGCCGATTTGGTTGGAAAAGTGAACTGAGAGCAGACAGCGCACAACCCGCATGCTGTGTGTGGATGAAGCTGTTGCTCAGGCCCATCTGGGAATTAAACCATGTGGGATGAACCAGTTTCCTGCGTACCCTGGAGAACTCAGGGTTGGGCTTACCTGCCCTTGATTCTGATTCATTTCCCTTTTGGGAAAAGAGGAAGAGCCAAAGCCTGCAGAAATGAATTCACTTTCAGAAATCTCTGCTTTTAGCCAAGCAAAATGGTACTGGGGATTGAACACAGGACCTTCACACTAAGCTATGTCACCAACCTCTCCTTCCTTTTTCCCAGGGTAGCCCACACTTGCTGTACTGGAAGAGCTTCTCTGGTCCAGACCTCCAAATCTTGAAGATCCACAAGCTCCCTGGGTACTTACAAAGATGGATCACCGAGTGGCTGTTGGAGGGTTCATCAGTTGACTGTGCAGGAATTTTCCTTACAGGCGGTGAGAAGGATGCCTGAGCAGCCAGAGCCTTAAGCCTGTGTGCTTCGTAGAGACTGAGCTGGGTACCATAGGCCTGTAATCCTGCATTCTGGGAGCCTGAGGCAGGAGGATCCCAAGTTTGAGCCCAGCCTGAGCAATATACTAACTTTTTATAAGACTGAATCAAGATTGAAACTTTTCTAAACTCTGTAGTCCAGGCTGGTCCTGAATTTACTATGTAGCCTACATTGGACTTGAACTCACAGTAATCCTCCTATCTCAGCCTCCTGAGTGCTGGAATTAAGGCATGCGCCACTGAGTCCAGCTTATGTGGAGCTGGGGAATTGAATCCAGGGTCCTATACTTACTAGGCAAGCACTTTAACAACTGAGCTGTGCCCTTAACTTCCAACACTGAAAATTAAATAATAATAATAAAAAAAGGCTGGGGATGTATAGCTCAATGCAAAGGCTCTGGACTCTAAACCCCAGTAACACGGGGGGGGGGGGGGGGGGGGGGGAGAAAAAAGAAAAGAAAAAAAAGTAGGCGCTTGGCAGGCCAGGTCCTCTGTTCAGATAGTTGATTAGACTTTGAACAAAACTGACCTTTTGGCTTTAAGCTTTCTAGAGGAGCCCCGCCTCTGAAGACCACCCAAAGGGAAGCCCTCATCATTTGTTCCTGGATGTAAAAAGAGCATCCAGTTATTATCAGTGGCAGGCTGGTATTAAGATGAAAGGATACGCCGGCTGGAGGAATAGCACAGCAGTTACACACTAGCAGTGGATCGAGGAGATGTGATGTGTGTGCACACGGAGTTCCATGGAGACAGATGTGAGTCATTTGTGGGTGGATAGATACAGCTTGGGACCTTTGTGCTTGGTGAGGAGAACTCAGACTCAGACGACTGAATATCACATAGGTTCTTTAATATGAGAAACCTTGAGTGTAAATAAATAATAGAGGAGCTAGAAGAATAGTACAGTGGTTATAGCACTTACCTAGAAAGCAGAGTCCCCAGTTTAATTCCCTAGCACTATATAACTAGGGCAGGTGGCACCTGTAATCCCAGCACTGGGGAGGCTGAAGCAGGAGAACTAACAAGAGTTCTTGGGTTATGTAGTGAGTTCAGGATCAGCCTGGACTATAGATGAGATCCTATCTCAAAATAAATAAATAAATAAATAAATAAATAAATAAGAGTCAAATAAGTGAGATGTTGGGAGGAGTCACAGAGGATGAGGAAGGGGGCAACCAACACAGTGGGGAAGGGAATGTGAGGTTGTTGTGATATATATATGTGCACAAAATTCTCAGGTTTAATGTTAACCATTGTGTATCATATATACGTGCTAATAAAAATGGGGAAAAATAGCAGGAGGAACAAATATCACTTTTTATCAATGGATGGGAAATACAATGATGTTTGAAAATAAAAAATTCTGTTTCCCATATTTCCACTTTGTATTACAATTTTTTATTTTTGAGATGGTCTCACTCTGTAGTCTAGCCTGGTCTTGAACTCACTATTGAACCCAGGCTAGCCTAGAACTCATGACAAACTTCCTGCCTTGGCCTCCCAAGTGCTAGGATTACAGGCATGCACCACCATGCCCAGGTAGTATGTGGTGCTGTGGGATCAAACCCAGGGCCTGGTGCTTCCTATGCAAGAGCTTTTATCACACCCCCCAGCCCTGTTTACAATTCTTTTGTATTTATTTTTGTGGAAATTGGAGATCAAGCTTTGGGCTTTCACACTGAGCTACATCTGGTTTTGAGAGGAGAGCTCACTAAGTTACTAAGTTGCCCAAGTTGGGTAGAAGTTGCAGTCCTGCTGCAGCCTCCCAGAGTGCTGGCCTGTGCCACCCCACCCAGACTGTATTACATTCCTGCCAAGGGAGGGCCCCCTCTTCCTGCATCCCGCCAGCCGGCCTGCCCAGAGCTGCTGCGGATCCTGGCAATGTCGGTGGGTGCTGCCCGCGGCCCTGATGTCTCATGGGGCTCAGCTCCAGTCGGCCTCTATCATGGCATAGAGCTGGCTTAGCCTCTTCTGGATGTCAGGCTCGCGGCTGGCGGGCCGGCAGGACTTCCTGTGCACTCGCATGTGCTCGGCCAGCTTAGACCTGTAAATGAAGCCCTTCCCACAGTCACCACAGGCGAAGGGCCTCTCAGGCCTGTGGATGCGCTGGTGCCTCAGCATGTGCCCCCTTTCCCGGAAGTTTTTGTCACACTCGGGGCAGTGGAAGGGTCTCTCCCCCGTGTGCAGACGCTGGTGTCTGTGCAGCTGGCCCTTCAGGCGGAAACGCTTGTCACATTTGGGGCACTGGAAGGGCTTCTCTCCCGTGTGCGTCCTGATGTGCTCCACGAGCCTGGAGTGCTTCGCAAAGCCCTTCCCGCAGTCGCAGGAGAAGGGCATCTGCCCGTGGTGCACAAGCTGGTGCGCCTTCATGTCGCCCTTGGCGCGGTAGCTCTTGTCACACTCTGGGCACTGGAAGGGCCTTTCCCCCGTGTGCAGGCGCTGGTGGCTGAGCAGCTGTCCCTTCAGACGGAAGCTCCTGTCACACTGAGGACACGGGAAGGGCCTCTCCCCGCTGTGCACGCGTAAGTGCTCAGTCAGTGTGGACTGTCTGGTGAAGCCCTTGCCGCACTGCGGGCAGGGGAAGGGTCGCTGGGCGCTGTGGGTACCCTGGTGCACCTTCAGCGTGCCCTTGAGGCGGAAGCGCTTGTCGCACTCGGGGCACGCGAAGGGCTTCTCCCCGCTGTGCACCCGCAGGTGCTCCCGGAGCTTGCACTGGTGTGTGAAGCCTCTGCCGCACTCGCTACAAGAGAAGGGCCTCTGCCCACTGTGTCTGCACCGGTGGGCCCGCAGCGCGCTCCGGCGACGGAAGTTCAGCCCACACTCCAGGCACGTAAAGGGCTTCTCGGCAGAGGAGTGCAGCCAGTGGTGCCGCAGCAGCTGTCCCCGCCGGCAGAAGCTCTTGCCGCACTTGGCGCACCCGAAAGGCTTCTCCGCACTGTGGCCACGTGTGTGCTCCTTGGTGACACCCTTGGTACGCTTCCTGCAGGAGAACGGCCTCTCCTCCCTCCCCTCACCACGTGTGCCCTGGCAGACGTGCTTGTCACTATCTGGGTCCTGGAAAGGCTCCTTTCTCAGGTGTGCCCTCAAAGGGCTGGTCAGCTGGAACCTTGGGAGCAAGGGCCCACCTTTCTCCCAGCATGAGCAGGGCCTCTCCTGGCTGTGACTGCGATGCACAACTTCTAGTCCCCCCTCTGGGTGGCAGCGCTTCTCCTGGTTCAGGTCTGGGCCTGGCTCCTGCACGGAGTGCACCCTGGAAGCTGTCCTATCCTGCGGGAGTGAGCTTTGGGAAACCTGAGCACTGTCCCTTAGGAGGAAACTCTGGTCACATCTGGGGCAGTGGGAAGGCTGTTCCCCCTTGCACATGAGGCCATGGCTGAGAAGAGCTTGCTCATGACGGAAGTGCATTTGGCACTCGGGGAACTGGGATGAGCTATTCCCCATGTACCCATACTCAGGACACCAGGCATCAGAGACACCCTGCTGTGGCTGCATATCTGCTTGCTGGCTGAACGTCTTCCAGGCCCCGTGAGACAGGCCCTTGGCGTGGCTCTTCTGGTGCTCTGCTAAGTGGTCCTTCTCCCAAAAGCTTTCCTTGCAGACAGGGCTTGGGTGCTGGGTGCTCTGCCAGGAGGGGACCTCTGGCAAGCCAGGGGGACCCAGGGCACTGTGACCAGGAAGTCCTTCTCTGTGTGCAGACTTGCTGGAGCTGCGGACTACTGCTGCAAGGGCCCAGGGGTTATGTCCCTTTGGGCTCATGGGGGTGATGACTTCGTCGGGCCTGAAGCAAACATCTTCCCTTTCTCCTGCAAAGGCTCCAAAGGAAGTCTGGCTCTGAAGAGGATCTAATTGGAAATGACATTTAGTTTCCTTAGATTTCACAGCTGGCTGGCTTCCTGAAAATGAAAACAAAAATTCAGTCGAGCTTCCTTTCTGTGGCACAACTAAAAACTGTTACTAGTGAAGTAGTCTATAACAGTCACTGGGACATCCTGGGACCCCCTCCATTGGCCTCCCTACCCAAGCAGTGTGCTTCATGTTTATGACCAAATGAGTGTGGAGAGTCTGCTGAACTACAGCGAGCAGAGCCATTGCATGGCAGCACTGAGAAGGACAAAGCATGGGTCACAAACCCAGGAGTGGTGGCGCCCGTCTGTAATCCCAGCACTCAGGAGGCTGAGAGAGGAGGTTTGCTGTGAGTCCAAGGCCAGCCTGGGCTGCATAGTGAGTTCAGAACCAGCTTGGACTACAGTTATATACAGGTGGGTGCCACTCTGGTCACAAGAATACCCAGTCTCAGCTTTAGTTGTTTCGTATCTGCTAAGAACAACTTCCATCGCTGAGCCCTTTCTGTGGCCAAGGACCACTTCAATACTGCTTATGTTAAACTCATTTAATCCTACAATGTAGATACTTTTACTATCTTCATTTTTAAGACCACAAATTGAAATACTGAAAGAACCAATACCCTGCCCAACATCACCCAGATGGGGCAAATGCACCCTCAAGCTCTGGAGGCCACATTACCAACCACGAGGCCTTACTGCCTTTCTCTAGAACATAAGACAGGAAGATAAGACCAGAAAAGAAAACCTAAGAAGGGCTGGGGGAATAACTCAGTGGTTAAGTGCTCGCCTTGCAAGCTCAGGGCCTGGGTTTGATTCCTTTGATTCCCCAGCACCATATCAGCTGGGTGTGTACACGCCTGTAATCCCAGCACTGGAAAGCTGAGGCAGGAGGACTGCTGTGAACTCAAGGTGAGCTTGGGCTACATAGTGAACTCAGCAAGACCCTGTCTCAAGAGAGAGAGAGAGAGAGAGAGAGAGAGAGAGAGAGAAAGAAAGAGAGAAACTAAGAAATTAGAATATGCTATCTTAAGATCAAACCCTAATACTCACCCTCAAATAGCTGACTCTCGATAACTGGATCACAGCGCACATCAGCAGAGGAGCATAGCACATTCCCGGGTTTCCGTGACTCTCCCCCAGGGCTGAAGGGCTCTCTCCCCTGTTCAATACAGGAAATCAGCTCCGGTTTGCGAAGTCCACCATCTGCACAGGGAAGTCAGGCTAGTTTGGCTTCTTTGAGTAATACATCCAAAGCACACTATGTTGTTTCTAAGTGTCTCAACATTCATTTCTAGGACAATATATAAGATACCGACAAGCAGGTTATGTGTTTACACGAGGAGAACCAGAACTGCCACCATCTAACCACGCTTCCCAGCCTGTCCAGCTCTGTGAGGTCAGCTGTGCCGTTTTAATTTTGTCACTGTCCTCATTCATCTAGCAATGCTATATTTTATCCAAACAAATAGTAAATGCTTTCTTTTCTTTTTATTTTTTCTGGTACTTGAGATGGAACCCGAGTCTTTGCCCTGAGCTTCACTACCAGCCCTTTTTCATTTTTTATTTTGAGACAGGGCTTCACTAAAGTCACTAATTTGCCCAGGGATGACAAACTTAAGGAGGGTGCTTCATACTCAATCTTTTAGAGTGGTGAGATTACAGGTGTGTGCCACCACACCTGGCTTAATGCCTCAATATTCTTAATAGTCTTTTTTTTTGTTTTCCAGATAGGGTCTTGCTGTACTGTCCAGGTTGGTCCTGAACTCACTACGGGGCCCATTGAACTCACAACAATACGATTGCCTCTGCCTTGTGAATGCTGGGATTACAGTTTATCTTCAGAGGTAAGCACAATCCTGAATTTGTATTTACCACTCCTGTGCAAGTTTTTACTTTTAATTTTTCTGGAGTATTGGAGATGGAATCCTGGGCTCTGCGCAGCTAAACCACCACTAAGCTACATCCCTGGCTCAATGTTTGTGTTTAAAAAATATGTAAGTATAAAAAAATTATATTCATGGTTTAAAACTTTGCATAAACTGTCCACTATGCCATTTTGTAACTTGTTTTCTTTCCTTTTTCTTTGAGACAAGATCTCAGTTTATAGTCCAAGCAGGTCCTGAACTCACTATATAGCCCAGGGCGGCCTGAAACTCATGGCAATCCTCCTGCCTCAGCCTGGCCAGAGGAAGGAGTGTTAACAGTTACCAAGAAAATGGGCTGGTATTACAGGTGTGCACCACCGACAAATTTTTACATAGTGAGCAGCTTGTGGTGTAGGAGAGGACAGTCAAGCCCAGGGTCTTACACAAGCCATACAAGGCAAGCACTCTAACTCCTGAGTCATGGCCCCAGCCCATTAAGTTGTATTTAGTTATTTCTGGCCATCTGGCATTCCATGTTGTTCTAAATATTCTCATATTACACCTCAAGTGAGGACCAGAAATGCTCACAGAGTGTTAACAGAAGATCTCGATGTAAAAAGCTTTTTGAGTGAATATCAAGGAATCCTACTACCAGGCAACAAAAGCATCTAGGGATGAAAATCTTCAGCAGAAGCCAGCTCTGTGACTTAGGCCCAAAATGGAATGTGTCTTACCTAGAGAGATGAGAGTTTCATAATTGGTTCTCATGACATCCTGGTAAAGCTGCTTCTGCCAGGCCTCTAGGATCTGCCATTCTTGCTCGAAGAAATAAATGGCTACATCTTCAAAAGTCAGAGGTAACTAAAACAACACACATAATATGTCACTGTGACTCTGTCCGGCTCCTTCTCCCCATCAGATGAAACTACTTGTGGGGTGACTGCTTTGTTTGCTAGCAGCCTCTTCCTGGTAACTATTAACACGCTTCCCAATCAGTCATGCAGCTATGCTGTAACCACAACCCCCTCAACATGCTTAGTCATACTTCTTCAAGCTATGTATCCCTATGTATCAAATGGATCATTTTCTTTATAAAAAATACAAATAAATCATTATGTAATTCCATTTGCTTAACACATCATAGCCATTTCCCGGGGCACTACAAAGAAGCAGAATCTTTTGGGGTAATGTAAGGAGGTTGCTTCAGACTTAGTCTTCTAGAGTGGTGAGATGACAGATGAGTGCCACCACACCGGGAATGGGCAGGCCTCCTGATGGGATATACCCACGTTGGTTCACTCTCTTTCGGAACTACAAAAATGCTTTCACCTGCTTCCACCTGGATCAGTGCTTCTGTTTTTGCAGGATAAAGTCTAAAAAGAAGACTACTAAGGGTACAAATATCTTTAGTCTCATTTTTTTTTTTTTAATGATGCTGGGGATTAAACACCCAAGGCCTTACAGTGGTTAAAAGCACTTGCCTTGAAAGTGCATGGCCCTGAGTTCAAATCCTCAGCACCACATAAAGTCAGGTGTGGTGGTACACGCCTGTTAATTCTGTTATGCCCAGATTTCGGGGAGCCCCAGATAACCAGAGGTCTGGTCACTCATGCAAGAACAAAGCTTTTATTCGGACTTAAGCATGGGCTCTCAGATATCACCAACGCTGTGGATCCATGCAGAGAGTCCGCAACAAAGGCTGAGCAGGGTTTTTATGAGATAGGGGAAGGGGAGGTTATAGGAAATGTGACATAGGTACATCATCATTTTACATCATAAGTATATAGTTCCCATAGTAACAGTGTTGACCACTTAACTTTAGCAGAGTGTCCAGGGCATTTGGCAAACCCAATCATCATTTTTAAAAGTCTTTTGAAAGTCACCAATAGTAAACCATGTTTTAGTGATCTAGGTGGAGTTTGGAAGGGCATCAAGTGATTGGTGGGTCAGAGCTGGGCAACTATCTATAGTTTCCTGACTCTACTCCAGACCTCAGGAATGCCAGATTTGTTTTTAACCCTTTCTGATTGGCTGTAACTATGTAACCAAGTGGCCCACGGCCATTCCGGCCTTGGGCATTGTGTGGTCTTTGCTACAATTGTTTCACTATTCCGGGAAGCTGAAACTTAGTTGAAGCCTGTCATGGAGTCAGTTCAGCCTGGGTTCTTCAATTTCCAGCAATCCGGAGGCTGAGGCAGGAGGACTGCTTTATGTGGAGGCCAGCCTGGACTTCAGAAAGAGACCCTGTGTTAAAATAAAAACAAAGCAGCAAACAAAAAACCCGCCAAACAAACCTGAACCATTCATTTTTTTCCTCTTGGACACAGGGTCTTACTCAGCAGTCCAGGGTGGTCCCCAACTCACTTAATGTAGCCCAGGCTGGCTTCGACCTCCCAGCAATCGTCCTGCCTCAGCCTCCGAGTGCTGGATTGCAGGTGTGTGCCACCATACCTGGAGTAAGTGGTGCCAGAAAATCGAACCTGGGGTCTTAGCACTTGCCAAAGAAATGCTTTAACGGTTCAGCTACGGCCCCTGCCCAAGTCTTAAATCTTTGTAAACATTTGTGCGAACTCAGCGCCTAAAATAATGAAACGAAGGCAAGTTAGACCCTCATCTCTCTCGCCCAAATCTGCCGCTGTCCACGCCGGCTTCTGCATCGTGGTTTGGCTAACGACAGACCCAGATGCCGAGGCCTCCGACCGCGAATCCAACTTCCCACCGGAGCCACGGCGGGCTCTACACCGCGCCCCACTAGGGCTCGCGGGCCGTCCGCCAGAGTGGCAGCACCTTACCCGAGCCGGCTCGGCCATCACTTCGGGATTCAGCCCCGGCTGTGGCGGCTCTGACAGTCTCCCGCGCCTCGGCGAGAAATACCATCACCACCTGAGCCCGCAGCAACCGGGGAGCAACAGACGCCCCAACCCAGCGCCGGCCGCAGGGCACGCTGGGACTCGGCGACCCTAACGCCAGCGACCGCCCCGGCCCACACCGCTCCCTGCAGGCGGGAGGAGTGGGTGACGCCGCGCCGGTTCTCACCCTAAAGTGAGGTCTCCAGGGTGCTGTATCCAAGGCCTGCGCAAGGACCTACTTTCCTAGCTCGTTTTTCTTTGTTTCCTTCATATTTGAGAAAGATCTTGTCCAGTTGTCCAGGCTGAGATCGGTCTTGGAATCCTCCGGCCTCAGCCTTCCAGAACCTGGGATTCCAGGTGTGTGCCACTATCCGCGGCTGACATTAGAAATGAAGTGTCCCCCAAAGTCATGTATTGAAAATTTGATTCCCAATGCAGCAATGCGCTGAGGTGGGATCTGGGGAGGTGATCAGATCACAAGGAGTAAAGGCACCGGGGGATTAATCTGCTGATGAGTCAGGGGTGCGGCCTAATTGGGGGAAATGGGTCCCTGAGGCTGTGTCTTTGAACAGTCTGTCTTGCTCCTAGTCCCTTTTCTTTCCAGCTCGTTTTCTGTGCTTCCCGGCTGCACTTAAGTGTCATCATCTCTTTCCCTCCAACCTGTTCCTCCAGGGTGTTTCTGCCTCATCTTGGGCATAAAGCAATGGTGCCAGCTGACCAGAGACTGAAACCTATGAAAGAACACAAATAAACCTCTCCTCTTTATTTTCTCAGATATTTTGTGATAGCAATGGAAAATTGACTAACAGGGGGCTAGGAGCTTAGCTCTGTGATGAAAGCCTTTTCCTAACTAGTGCCCTGGGTTCCCTAGGAAGACATAGGCTAGACAAGGTGCTGCATGCCTATAATTCCAACATTTGGGAGGCTGAGACAGGTGGATTGTCTGTGGATTGAGTCTGAGGCCAGCTTGGGCTACATAGTGAGTTCAGGACCAGCCTGGACTACAAAGCAAGACCCTGTCCCCCTCTGTGCCTGTACCCAAAAAAGAGAGAAGAATGAAAAAAAAAAGAAACCTAAGAACCTGTGGAATCCTATACACTATTTTATTGTTTAAGAAAAATCATACAACGAGCTCTTTGCCATCTTTCTTCTTTTCCGCCGCGGCTGCCATGAAGGTATAAGATCTGTCCTGGACGTGGGGGGCGGAGAGGAGGGAGGTGCAGACTATCTGGAAGGTTTTCCAGTTTCTTAATGCAAAAATGTGAGTTCGCATTTCTTTAAAGCACTAAGAGACAGTCAGAAGGGAAAAGGACATGGCGTGCGATCAAATTTCAGAGAGCCATGACTGGTGCGTCCCCTGCTGATATAATGGCCAAAAAGAATCAGAAACCAAAAGTTTGAAAGGCCTGATGAGAGAAAGCACCAGGGCCGCCGGAACCTACAAGGCCAATCACGCGTCTAGAAAGACAGCAATGGCTGCACCTAGGGAGATTGTGAAGCCAGTGAAGGTTTCTGCTCCCTGAGTTGGTGGGAAACAGTACACTGGTAGGTCTATTTTTTAAAATAAAGATCTGTCTATAAAATATCATACAGTGCAGGTGGCATTTTGGGGGGCATAGTGCTATAAATTTTAACCCATGTTTACATACATGTAGCTGAAATGATAATCACACACTACTGAAGGCATCGTTGTCCCACAAATTAATCTTTGTGCTATCTCTGGTTCCCTTCCCTTATCTATAAGCCCCAAAAACTGATTTGGTTTTCTTTCAAAATGTCATACAAGTAGAATAATATTACTTTTTTTGATAATTGACAAAAATTGCATACATCACTAGGACCAGTGGTGCAAACCTGTACCCAACACTCTGGGAAGCTTCTTACTCTGAAATAATTAGTTACATAAGTTGTAGATAGAAGGTTGTCACCAACTTCTGCCCACTATTTATTATTCACAGAGGATGACACTGGTACAATATTGTTTATCAATACTTTACTTCCTTTTTATTGTTGTATAGTATCCCAGGATGTAGATATTCTAATCTGATTAACTATTCACCTACTGAGGGATATTTTTTTCCAGTTTTGGGCTAGTACCGAGAAAAAACAAAACAAAACAAACAAATAAAAAAAAAAAACTGGAGCGAACAACCATTTTCAAGATGTTAGGTATTATTCTGCTTTTCTTGTATGACTCCCAAGCACTACAGCTACTGTGTTGTATAGTGAACATGTTTGGTTTTTTGTTTGGCAGAGCTGGTGATAAAAGCCAAGGCCTTGCATGTTAGGCAAGCATTTTACCACAGAGCTACATGTTTAGGGGTTTGTTTTGTTTTCTCTATGCTTAGTTTTTAAGAAACTGTCAGTGTCCTCCAGAGTGGCCAAATTATTTGACAGTGCTGGCAGCAATGTTTAGATCTGTCCGCACCATGGTCACTAGCATCTGGTGATGTAACTAGTTTTTAACTGTAGTAATAGGATGTAATGACATTCCATCACAATTTCATGTTGCATTTTCCTAACGTTGTAATGTTGACATCTTTTTATGTTTGCATTCCATGCAGACATTCTCTTCAGTGAAATGTCTCTGTGCCTGTTGCTCATTGTCTAATTGGACTTTTCTGTTCAGCAAAGTTCTTTGCATAGTCTAGATACGAGTCCTCTGTCAAAGAGGTGGGTTGCAAATACTTTCCTTCAAAATCTTCACTCTTTCAATAGGATCTTTCATAGAACAAGTTTTTAATTTGAAAATGTCCACTGCACCACCAGTTTTCCTTTATAAAAGATGGGGCTTTTGGTGTCACACCTGCAAACTTTTCACCGTACCCTAGGTCCCAAAGATTTCCCCCATGTTATTCCTCAGGTTTTACTGGTTGGTTGATAGGAGGAAGCAGAAATGTATATCATATGCAAATTATCCTGACTGTATGCATCTTAGCAGCTAAAATTCACCCTTAAACCACAAGTGGTCCAAACAAAACATGTACCGGCCATGATTAGATCAGGGACCGTTGGTCTACAGTCTATGACGTGGACTGGCTGGCCAGGGTCACTCCTAGGGATCTGAGGACAGATCCACTGTGGCAACAGGGAAGGAATAGATACAACTTCTAGAAGACCAGATTTGCTAAGGCCATTTAAAACAAAGATTTCAGTAAAGTTGCAAGACTTATCTTCAAAAATATAGTAAGACTAAGGAAGAAGCTCAGTGATTAGACCACTTAGAGGCCCTGGGTTCTGTCTCCCTGCACCACATAACAGCTGGGATATAGTGGTGCACACCTGTAATCCCAGCACTTGGAAGGCTGAGGCAGGAGAACTGTCATGAGTTCAAGGCCAGCCTGGGTTACATACACAGTGAGCTCAGGACCAGCTTGGACTACAGAGCAAGACCTTGTCTCAAAACAAAACACACACAACAAACCTAAGATAGACCCTGAAAGCTTCAATACCAGCTATTCTAATGTGTTTTCATAATGGGATTTCAAGGAAATTACCGTTTTCGTGTACTGCACCCACGATTTCTCTATTTAACAAAAGATTTATTCTTATCTTCACCGTGAGCATCGAGCCACTCCACAGAATGAGAAATAAGGACAATGATGGTTTCTCCTCACCCATTTCAAATGTAGTCACATTTTCTGTGGACTCAGAATCTGTAGCCAGAGATACACTACAGACCACCAACTTTTCGTAGAACAGACAAGGATCTTCCAGGAGGTCCCCAAATGCTTACAGAAATGGGGAAGGAAGCCCACCCAAACCACCCGACGTGGAATGCATGGGATCTGCAGCTGTCCCCAAGGAGCCCGGGGAAAGGCAGGGAGAAGCAGACGGGGAAATAAAACGCAGATCAGCAGGTTTTCTGTCCTCCCGGAGGATGCGGTCTCCCAGGTCTCATTTTCAGCTCCTCTTCCCCGACTTCTCACTCGCGTAGACAGGAGTGCTTCCCCAGAACGGCTTCCAGCAGCAGCGCTGGCCACAGCCGCCCGCGACGTGGCAGCCCGCAGACGAGAGATCCCGCACGTGTCCACCCGGCTCACGTCCAAGGCCGCGTCACTCCTCCACAGGGCAGGGCCCGCCTCCTCCGGCGGTCCTCCGACCAAAGCTTGCCCATAGCGGCTTCGCGGGTACCGGCGGGGAGTCGGCCATCCACGACGCCAGGCGGAACCCGGGTGGCGCAAGCGGAAGGCTGACGGCGCAAGGCATGCTGGGACGCGGGAACGCGGCCGCCGCGGCCAGTCCGGCCCCCAGCGCCCCCAGCGGGCGGGAGGAACAGGCGGCGCCGGAGTCGGTCTCCTCCGGAGGATCCCTTGGTCCCAGCTCGCTGGCCTGTGTGTGTGACAGAGCTTCCACTCCAGAGATTAGAGAGGGAAGGACGCAGCTCGACATTGATGGAAAGAGCTGAAGAGGCGGTGGGAATGGAGAAAAGAGAGGGGCGAGGGGAGGAGAGACCGAACAGGGACCCGGACTCAGACGCCGAGGGAGAGCTGTGTTTTGCTTGTCCGCTGGGATTCAGGTCTCCCGGAGGGCCGCCCGTTAGTCAGGTCTGTAGTCCCAGCACTCTTGGAGGTAGGTTGTAGTCAGGTCTGTAATCCCAGCACTCTTGGAGGTAGGTTGAGGCAGGAGCAGCGCAAGTTCGAGCCTAGTCTTGGCAACATAGAAACTTAGACCTTGTCTCAAAATCAAAACCAAAAAAAAAAAAAAAAAAAAAATCCAAATTGGGCTGGGGATATAGCCAATGTAAAATTTCTCAGGTTCAGTTGCTCTCCAGTACCCAAAAAAAGGTGGTTAAAAAAAAGGTGGTGCAATAATGCATTCTTCCCGTGACCACCAGTGCATTCTAGTTGCTTTACATGTTTGTCAAGCACTTGATGTTGTCGATATTTTTAAAAATTTAGACATCTAATCAACATGGAGTGATATTTCAATGTAGTTTTCACTTAAATTTCCCTAAAGGCTAATGTTTTTTTTTTCATGTGTCATAAGTGTTTTTGTCCTTACCCCTTCTTAAAACTGTTATTATTTTAAAAATTATTTTATTTAAATTATTTTTTGAGACAGGGGCTCGCTCTGTAGCCCAGGCTGGCTTTGACCTCACAGCAATCCTGCTTCAGCCTCCTGAATGCTAAGATTACAGACATGTGTCACCATGCCCAGCTTATGTGGTAATGTGGAATTGAACTCAGGTACTTAGCCTTGATAGGCAAGCACTTTTAACCTCTGAGCTATCCCTCCAGCCCATTTTTTGTTTTATAGTTTGGGTAACTTTTTATATATTCGGTATGCAGGTCCTTTGGGAATATTTTTTGCAAATGTTTCTCTAGGTCTGTAACTTGTGTTTTAATTTTCTTTTTTTTTTTTTTGGAGACAGGGTTTTGATCGGTAGTTCAGGCTGGTCCCGAACTCACTATCTAGCCCAGGCTGGCCTCAAACTCAGACAATTCTCCTGCCTCTGCCTCCTCAGTGCTGGGAATACAGGAGTGTGCCACCACGCCCAGCTTATACAGTCCTGGGGAATTGAACTCAGGGCCTGGAGCTTGCCAGACAAGCACTTCAATCACTGAGCTATTTCTCCATTTCTTAATGGTATCTTGCAAGTAGTTAATTTTGATGATTTAGTTATAATTTATTTATTTGTAGTGTGCTTTTGTTGCCATATCTAAGAATTCTGCTTAACGACAGGCCTTGAAGACTTTGTTTTCTAAAAGTTTCATAGTTTTATGTTTTAAATTTATATTTATGATTTAATTCTGTAAGATTTTATATAAAACATGAGGTTTATATTTAAGTTTTTTTTTTTGCATAGAGAAGCCCAGTAATTGAAATGGCCGGAGGAATAGCACAGAGGTTAAAGGGCTTGTCTAGCAAGCACACACTGTGAGTTCAATTCCCTGGCATCACCTAAACTGTGTGTGGTGGCACACCTGTAATCCCAGCACTCAGGCGGCTGAGGCAGGATTGCTTTGAGGTGGAGGCTAGCCTGGGCTACACAGTGCAAGCTAGGTGGCCACCAGACCATGCCAGGAACCCCAGCTCCAGCCGGGGCTCCATAGTGAGGTCAGGACCAGCCTGGACTACAGAGTAAGACCCTGTCTCAGAAAAAAAAAAAAAATTGGGCTGGAGGAATGGCTCAGCGGTTAAAGCACTTGCCTAGCAAGTGCTAAGTCAAGCATTAAGTACTTGAGTTCAATTCTCTGATGTCACACACCTTTAGTCCCAGCACTCAGGAGGCTGCGACAGGAGGATTGCCGTGAGTCCAAGGCCAGCCTGGGTTCCATAATGAGTTCAAGACCAGCTTGGGCTAGAGAGAGAGACCCTGTCTCAAAAACAAAACAAACAAAAAAACAAAAATATTTAATAATTTAAAAAATTACCCAGGGCTGGAGGAATGGTACAGCAGTTAAGGTGCTTACCTAGCAAGCACACGGTTCGATTCCCCAGTCTCACATAAACTGAGTGTGCTGTTGCACGCCTGTAATCCCAGCACTCAGGAGCTGAGGCAGGAGGATTGCCACGAGTCCAAGGCCAACCTGGGGTGTACAGTCAGTTCAGGACTGGCTTGGGCTACAGAGCAAGACCCTGTCTCAATAAAATAAAATATTACCCGTGATTTCAGCATAGATGGATGACAATCATTTAGATATTTTTCATCCACCAGTTCCAGATCACTGTCATAATTGTTAATTACTTTCATATACAACTACCTAAAAACTACTGAACATCTACTAGAGTAGTGATGTGAGGGGTGAAGACAGATTGACAGAGCCTGGTCAGTCAGTCAATGAGAACGGGAGAGGGGGAGTTCGGATTGAATAATACCGAAGTCTTGGAAGGTACGGTGCAAAAGACGCTTTATTAGTTACATCCTCCCTTTTATCCCCTCCTTGCCTTTCCACTAGTCAACAGTCACGTGTTTCCACTCCTGATGGAAAACAACACCTGGAACCCAAAACGGTCAAAACAAAGAACCATAAACTGTCAAAACAACACCCGCAAATGGTCACGTGACTTAAAGGAACTTGGCCGGGGTCAGCAATGCTGAGGCTCTCGGGCCCTGACGGCCCCAACAACAGATGCAGAAGATTAAGTATGTTAAATACTGCATGGTTTCTCTGATTTGGGAAACCCAGAATGCAGGCATTCTGTAGGACCAAATGGGTGTGATTGTGGGAGTTATTGGAGATTGGGGAGAGTGTGGGAGGGCCAAAAATGGGGAGGGAAAGGGATTGTAATATTGATGTGATATGTATGTGCACAAAATACTCCAAATTCATTGTAAACAATGTGTATGCATATATATATATATATATATATATATATATATATATATATATATATGGTGGGATTTATCCCCAGTAACACACACATGTACACACAAACAGACACACAGAGTTGTAGATATAACTACTAAAGGCCAGCAACCATTTTCAGTAGTTAAAAGAATTTTTTATATTTCCTCAAGTTATTAATGTTGGTTCCTGCCTTAATTACTTCCTCCTCTTCCTTGCTGGGACAAAATTCCTGACAACCACAATTTAAGGGCAGAAAGATTTATTTAGCTCACAGTTTCAGAAAGTCTCACATAGTCCATTCAGCATGTGGCAGAGCCTGGAGAGGCTCACCCCATTGCAGACAGAAGCCAAGTGAAGCCAGAAACAAGTCTGTGTCTGGAGATTCTGGCAAGGCCACAGCTTTCCCAGAAGAAGCTATAACAGTGTTTCTTCTTCTGGAGATTCTGGCAAGACCACAGCTTTCCCAGGAAGAAGCTGTGACAATGTTTCATCTACCTTCCTTTCCTCACTTCAAGCTGCAAGTAGAACCGTACACCCAGGTTATGTACCTCTCCCTTACTTCCTGGCCCACAAATCAACAGCAAACATCTGAAAGTTCTGCCTTGGGCAATTCTGAGTTTCAACAAATTGATACAATCTCTCTAGTTCAAGCGCCATCGGCTCCTCCTTACAGCCAGGTCTTGCCTCTCAATCGCAAACAGTTGTAGTTAATCCTACTTATTGTGGTTCTGGAATGTCCTCCAAAAGTCTCATGTATTTGGATGTTATGGATTATCTATGGAACCATGTACTGTTGGGAGATTGGGGCCTGGACTGGAGGGGTGGATTGCAGGCTGGTGGACTGGATTACAGGCATGTGGTGGGAGTTTAAAAATGGGAGGGGTGGACCACTGAGGTTGGACTCAGAAGAGGCAGATCACCAGGCTGGGACCTGAAAGGATATATACTGTTTCCTGCTTTCCTTCAGGGATGCGTCTTGGCCTTCCCATCTGTAATGCTGTGAGGAGCAACCTCCGCCTCTGCCTCTGCCATGTGTCCACTGTTGCCAGCAGCCCGTGAATGGACTGTGACCTTATGAAATTGTGAGTTAAAATAAACTTTTCCTCCTCTAACTTGTGAATGTTGGGTATACTATCACAGCGACAAAACAATAACTAAGACACAACTACGTTCAAACAACATTTTTTGGGTACACTTCACAGACAAATTTTTCCTTTTTGAGGCAGGGTCTCACTCTGGTAGTTCAGGCTGGTCCTGAACTCACTTTGTAGCCCAGGCTGGCCTCGTATTTATGGCAATCCTCCTGCCTCAGCCTCCTAGGTGCTGGGATTACAGGTGTGCACCACTACACCCAGTTAATGTTGGGTGCTGGGGAATCAAACCGAGGGCTTTGTGCTTGCTAGGCAGGCACTTTCACTGCTGTGCCATTCTTCAGCCCCCCAGTCCATTTTTGACGTTTTGAGACAGGGTCTTGCTAAGGTACAAAATTGCCCAAGCTGGTATGCACAACTGCAATTGGCTAAACTACTACATTGTTAATAATAAAATTAGAAAACAGTTTTGTTGGAAAGAAAATGCATTCTGTTATTGGTGATAGTCTGACTCAGATAAGAATAGGCACTTTATTAAAACCATTTAAGCAAAATACATAGTCAGGTAAACCTCAAATTATTAATATATACTGCATAAACAGCTAGTCTAAAAATAACAGGATGCTGAAGAGCAGGTGACCTAACAGAATGGTTTCATACATTTGTGATTTATAGATACTTTTGCCACCAGGGGTATTGATTGATTCATTTGTTTAAATACTGGTTTCGGAGGTTTGAGCTGGGAAACCAGGGTTAAGTGGTTATCTTACCAGAACAGTGTTAAACACACCACCTCAATAGATAACTTTCTTCTCTCCCTTAACACAACCCACCAGGCCATAACCGCAGGTTTCTTTCTGATGACCTCAAACATCACACTTCCAAAACATGCCCGCAGAGGCAATAACCCAAGTCGAACAGTGCTGGGTGCCAACACGGGCCACGTGGAATGTGAACCGCTTCACCCTGGCGCCCACATCTGTAATTTCTGTAAATTTCCTACCCCACCGGATCGCTCCGGCCTCTATCCCACCTGACCCTCGCTCCCTGCCCATTTCCACTTTGCTAAAACGGGGTGCTTGCCAGCTAGGACTCCATGGAGGAAAAATAAATGCAAAACAACCTCCAAGAATGCGCCCTCGTTTGCGCAGGGCCCTAAACCGTCGTCCAGCTGAGTAGGAGAGAAAACACACGTGGCACGGGCTCCGCGCGGCACATCCCCCCTCCGTCGCAGAAGGGCACCGGCGGGAGGGCAGGCCGGTCGCGGGAGCCGCCAGGGCTGGGCGCACTGACCGTAGGCGCCGCCAGGAGGCGCTGGCCCGGCGGTGTGCAGGCGGCGCGAGCCTGAGGCCCCTCTAGGCCGGCGCCGCCCCAGGCGCACTCGCTGCTCACAGAGCGCCGCGGAGGGGCTGCTGCATGCCGGTAGTCGCTGAGGTTCTCTTGCTGCCGGTTTGGTCGCTCGCCGCGTCTGCCGTGTCCTGAGGCCGCACGAGCCCGGCGAGCTCGGAGAAGGACAGGCCGCCCCGCCCGAGGAGAATCCCGGGGCGGTTGGTCCTGCGTGGGCGGACACTCCCGGGCCGAGCCGGGCAGCGCAGGGTCATGGCCGAGGCGACCGCGGCGCCGGTAAGGGGGCCTGCGCCGAGGAGGAGGGAGGGAGCGCGGGGCATGCCGGCCACGTCGCCCGCCGGTGCGGAGGGCGCCCGCACCCCGTCCTGAGCCTTCGGGGAGGTTTGCAGCGAGAGCAGCCGCTCGGGGGCGCGTCGCCCTGCAGCGGCGGGACTGGGCTCGGTGGGGCCGTGCTGTTGTAATCGCCCGACGGGCTCCTGGCCGTGGAGCTGTTGTCGCTGCGCCGCAGTGAGGGTGGGAGCCAGGTGCGCCGGGCCAGGTGCGCGCCCTCCCCCACCGCCGCTGCGGGACGGCGGCGCCGGAGCCTGGAGCTCGCTGGCGCCCCGCGGAGCCTTCGCCCCGGTGCGGATCGCAGCCCCCGCGAGCCCTGCGTGCGCCGATCGACTGCGGCTGCGGTGGCTCGTTTCCGCCTCCCCCGCTCGGGTTGCCAGGGCCACCGGGGCCAGCGAGCACGGTCCCTGCACACAGCCATGTAGAGTGTGAAGGGAGTGGTCAGTCACAGAGCTGGGGAAGTAGCCCCGGGCTCCGCCGCCGGGCACAGTCCTGAGTCTCCTCTGAAGGCGGCTTGCGTGCGTCCGGAGCTAGGCCGGTCCGCCGAGGAGTGGCTAGAAACGGGATAGGCACGGAGCGCAGGGAACATTCGCTTTACTCTTGGTGTTATTCCCACCCCACCCCGCCTTTTTTTTTTATTTTTAAATATGGTATGTGGCCCGTACCGGTGACTCAGGCAGGCCTGTACGCCTAGCGGTTGAGGCAGAAGGATCGCCAAATCAAGCCCAGCCTGGGCACTTCAGCAACTTACTCTATCGCAGAAATAAAAAATGGTCTGGGATGTAGCTCAGTGAAGGTCCTGGGTTCAATCCCTAGTACCAAAAAAGTAAAGGTGACACATGTGTCTGATAGAAATATTTGAAAGAAGCCGGGGGCGGGTGCTGGTGGCACAAAAGCTCCACACTTAATTTTAAATTCTCTATTAGTCATGTTTAAAAATAAGAAATAGATGATGTGGTGGTGCACATCCATAATCCGGCTACTAAGGAGGCTGAGGCAGGAGGATTGCCATGAGTTTGAGTACAGCCTGGGCTCTATAGTAAGCTCAGACCTGACTGAGACTACAGAGGGATACCCTGTCTCAAAGAAAGAAAACAACAACAAACAAAACACCACAACAGAAAAGAAATAGATGAAATACTATCTTTATTTTATTTTATATTTTGATACAGGGCCTTCTGCTCTCTGGTTAAGGCTCGTCCTGGGTTCACTATGTAGCCCTGGCTGGCCTCGAACTCATGGCAGTCCTCCTGCCTTAGCCTCCCAAGTGCAGAGTTACAGGCATGATCCACCACGCCCAGCTAATTTGGTGGTATATTTTACTTTAACTCAGTGCATACAAAATATTTCAACATAAATATTGGAAAATTCGTTAGGTTTTTTTCATACTAACACTTTAAAATCTCATGCGAACTTTGTGCTCAGAGCACCTGTCAGTTGAACTGAGGACATTTCAACCACTGAGAGGCCACACCTGGACAATGGCTGTGGTACTACTGTACAGGTAAGGTCTGTTTTATGAAGAAAGATAATAGAGATTGAGGAGGTGATGCTAAAAGAAGTTAAGTATCTAAAAAGAGGTGGAAGGGCTCACGTGCAGTGTATCAGTGGAAAGACCGGCTTTAAATAGGAGGGAACATTTTCCCTTGGGAAGAAAGGAGACAGCTTGTATGTGTTAAGCTACTGGTGAGTTTGAAATGGGAAGGTTCACGGAGAGAAAGTGGAGAGAATTTGGGCCCAGTTACCCTTAATTTTCAGAGTAGGCTGGGTCATCCCTGGAGAGTGAGGGGCTGCAGCAGACAGGTCTGACCAGTCCCTGCTGTGTCACCTGAGAGAGCTTCACCTGAGGGCTTACTCAAAAAGACTTTTTGGTATTTTTAACTAGTCCTACCCACCAAGTTCTTACGCAGATTAATTTAGTGTGTGAGTTTGTAATGGCCGCGGTATGGAATGGGAAGAGAAGACAGCATGAGGCCCCCGACAGTGCTTAGGCCCCACTGAGCTGGACACCAGGATGGGTATCATGGGTGGCGTGATCTCCATTAGCAGGGCTTCCCTGCCCACCCACAGGAGCAGGCCCTAGGACTGGGGAGAAGTATTGAAAATACTTGAAACTGTTAAGTGGAGAAGAAAGCAAAGCCAGGAGCTGGCAGGTACACAAGGGACAAATGGAATCATCAAGGGGCAGGAATTCTATTAACAGTTGGAAATGAGGTAAATTGAGAATGAGATAGTATAGACTAGAAAGAGAGGAGGTTAGTGTGTTGGGATCCCCGGGTTCCCTGGCCACTGTTGGCCACCGTTGATCAGGAACCAGCGAAGTCTGGGGAACAGGGTCTCGGGGTGTGAGTACCTACGATGGAATCACATCCAGGAGGCTGAATCAGTGGAACAGCTTGTTTATTGGAGGTGAGGGCCAGGCTTTTAAGCAGTTTAAGGGAGGTGGGTCTGCCAGGTAACAGGGCAAGGGTCATTCTCTGATTGGGGGGATTTTGGAGTCTGAAAGTCGCCTCATTTGCTTGGCAGGTCTTTTGAAACCTGACCACGTGATTTCCGATAAGGTTCTGGAAGCAAGGGAAAATTAGGAATTTGAATATGATGAAATCTGAGCTGTGGCCCATCCTGGGTCTGGGATAAGAGGGAGTGGCCCCACGCCTGCCAGTCTCCTCTGGAGAAACAAGATTATCGGGATATGAGCTGCCGCAACCTACAGTCATCCCAGGCCTAGTCAGGGTCCCACATTATGGTAGGAGTTAAAAAGCTTTGTAGAGGTCGTTCTCGTCCAGCCTCTTGTGTGTTGTAGGAATTTCTTCTTTCTTTTTTTTTTGAGACAGGGTCTCTCTTTGTAGCCCAGGCTGGTCATGAACTCACTATGGAGCCCAGGTGAGCCCTGGACTCCCAGCTATCCTTCTGCCTCAGTCTCCTGAGTGCTGAAAGTAGTGGGATTACAAGCATGTGCCACCACACCCAGTTTATATGGTGCTAGGGAGTCAGACTCAGGGCCTTGCACTTCTTATGCAAACACTCCAGCCACTGAGCTATTCCTGCAGGGCTCCCCACTGCCCTTTTTGAGACAGGGTCTTGCTCTGTAGTTCAGGCTGGTCCTGAGTTACTATGTAGCCCAATCTGTCCTTGAACTCACACCAATCTCCTGCCTCAGCCTCTTGAGTTCTAGGATGACATGGGCATGCAGCACCACACCTAGCTTATGTGGCTCTAGGGAATCTAACCCAGGGCCTTGTGCTTGCTAGGGGAGTGCTTTAACCACTCAGCTATTCCTCCGGCTCCTATTCTGTGTTTCAAAGTATGTTCGGTGATAGAGCATCCTGTTTTGTTTTTAAAACTACATCAAAAACTTACTGGCTAAAGTTTGCCTGCCTGGAAGTTTTTATATGTTGGTTCTAATCTACCCTTTGCAGTAAGTTTTAGATTAAACAAGACTTGTGTTTTATAACTCTTAAATATTAGAAAACAGCCATCATGTCTTCTCTGGACTTGATACTCTCAACTTGATCACCTTTTAGAAATGATACGATTATGGTGTGATAACAGGACTGTGGACAGGGCCAGAGCATAAGTTTATAATGATTTGTCAGATGGCCTGAGCCCATTGAAACCTGGGGAAGGTCCTTGGAAATTTTGCCTTTTCCAGACGGAGAAGATAGTAGCCACTTGATGAGTTTTTGGGCCTTGTATCAGAGGAAACATTCAGACCACTTGTTAAAAAGCCAGTGTCATTCACTGTCTTTCTGAATCTCTCCCAGAATCATAAAATGGTTCTCTTAGCTTTGGTGCCAGTGAGCTGTAGTAGGATGAGGATGGTGTAGGAACTCCAAACCTGACCCAGACTGCTTAGATTCATCCCAGTTACACTGCTCTGTGGTCCTCGCTTCATTTTAAATTGGAGTGAGGAATCCTTCTAACACTCTTGTCCCATCTCTCCCCTGCACAGACTTCTGAGTGGGACTCAGAGTGCCTTACGTCCTTGCAGCCTGTCCCACTGCCGACGCCCCCAGCAAGTGAGGCGCACGTGCCGACCGCGGCCATCTCCCTGTGGACAGTGGTGGCGGCCGTGCAGGCCATAGAGAGGAGAGTGGAGGTCCATAGCCGGCGGCTCCTGCACTTGGAGGGCAGGGCAGGGACAGCAGAGAAAAAGCTAGCAAGCTGTGAAAAGACGGTGACCGAGCTTGGGAACCAGCTGGATAGCAAGTGGGCCGTGCTGGGGACCCTGCTGCAGGAGTATGGGGTGCTGCAGCAGAGGCTGGAAAACTTGGAGAACCTGCTGCGCAACAGAAACTTCTGGATCCTGCGCCTGCCCCCAGGTATTAAAGGAGATATTCCAAAGGTAATGCTTCCACTTCTAATAAAATGCTACCACTAGACCTTGCATTATCAGGAAGGTGGTCATCAGTCACTTAGATTTTTTTCCATTTTAAGATTTCTTAAACTGTCTTAAGTTAAAGGAACTGTGAAGACCTTTTGGGTTTTATCTACTTGGGAAGCATTCTATGTTCAATTTAGTGTTCAGAGTGTTAAGCTTCAGAGGGGAAACATTGCCTCAGTGAAAGTTTTTTTTTTTTGAGAAGAGAAAGTAAAATTTTATTGGGAGGAATACAGGAGGAATGAGGTTGAAAGTAGGCACTCCTCTGTTGGAAGGGGAGGGGCTAGAGTGCCCAAAATTGGTTTTCTAAGAGGTGAATTTTTTTCTTTCCTTTATCCTACCTTTACTTATGCTTTACTTTGTTAATCTGTCTGCTGGAATCTTGATGAGGGAACTAACTTCTACATCATCTAAATCATTCAATTTGGTTTTGTCTGCGATTCTAGTAAAAAAAAGACAAGAGATACACCTTTAATGCCAGTAGTCAGAAGGCTGAGTCCGGAGGGTCGTGGTGAGTTTGAGGCCACAAAGTGAGTTCAGGACCAGCATGGACTATACAGTGAGATCCTGTTTGAAAAAGTGTGTGTGTGTGTGTGTGTGTGTGTGTCTGTGTGTGTGTCTGTGTGTGTGTCTGTGTGTGTGTCTGTGTCTAGGATTATCCATGGCGCTAGATATGATATAGGGTCTGCCTCTTTCACAGGAGAATCATGCTGAGATGGTAGGGCCCATCATCTTTCTGGAGAAAGTAATGCATAAAATAACAGGATATAAACATTCTGAAGCTAAAGGAAACAACCTTGAGGCAGCAGCTAGTTTCCAAAAGTGTCTATTGATTTACTTACTAATTTGTTGAATAAAAAAGTTTTTGAACACTTACCATTTGCTTGATCTACATCGTAAAGGCAATTCACTAACATCTGGAGCTTATATTTTCTGGGGAAAACAAGTAACAAAACCACACACACAAATTCATTACATATTTTGTTAAAACGAAGACTATCTTGTGTTCTGTTTTCAAATGGAGGTCAGAGAAGGTCTTATTAAGGAGCTAATTTTTAAGCTGAATTTCCCAGAAAGACTCGACTGTGAGAAGATTTGTGCAAGAGCCATCTTAGTTACTTTTTTTGTCACTGTAACTCTACCCAGTATCCACTGTAACTCACAGTTTCAGGTTTCAGTCCATTCATGGGTGGGCAGCTGGAAAATGGTGGAATCACATGGTGGGGCCACAACTAGAGCCATAGTCAGGGCTGGTGCTTCGGAGACAGAGATCCTCACAGTATGTCACAACAGAGACATCTGGGAGGAAGGGTGGAACTAGTACACACCCCTCTAGGTCAAGCCCCAAGCATCCATCCCTTCCAGCCATGCCCCACTTTCCAACACTACACAGTATCGATAGGTACATGAGACTTTTGGGGGACACTCCAGATCCAAACCAGGACACCTAAGCAGGAAGAATTGCTAGTGCAAAGTCTTAAACACATGTGCAACACAAAGGTAAAGGAAAAGGGTCATTGAGCTGTTGGCATGCTTGAGTAAGCAGATTGGAGAAATGGGTGGAGGGTCAGAGCACTTACAGCTATATTACTCAGTTCTGGATGTGATGTTGGGGTTTGAGTCTTTGTACTGAGGTGTATTCCAGGACTACTTTTAAATTTTTATTTCAAGATGGGATCTTGCTACATTATCCAGCCCTCAGCCTCCCAGAATGCTGTGTTTACAGGCATGTGCTACCATACCTGTCTTAAGGCATATAATTCTTAAGAGTCCTGACTTGCCCAAGATTGAATGGTTGCTCACTATGAATAGCAGTGTTGTATTTTTAACCCAGTTTGCAGAACACATGCTCTTAACCACTGTGGATTTACAGACTCTTCATGATGGCATTTCCTTCTGGCGAATACCTTGGGAAGGTGTGTCCTCGGAGTGGAAGGGAATGAGTTCCTGGGCAGAGTTAGTTTTTTTTTTTTTTTTTTTTTTTTCCCTTGGGAGACAGGGTCTCACTCTGGGTCCAGGCTTGTCCTGAACTCACCATGGAGTCCAGGCTGGCCTTGGACTCAGGGCAGTCCTCCTGTCTCAGCCTTGCGAATGCTGGGATTACTGGCGTGGGCAGTAATGCCCAGTTTATGTGGTGCTGGGAAATCGAACCCCGGGCACTTAGCTTGACTTATTGCTTACTAGGCAAGTGCATTAACCGCTGAGCCATTCCTCCAGCCCCCAGACTTAGGTTTATGTCAAGTGAACATATCTACAACTGTAGATAGAGAAATATTTGGAAGTCATTGATGTAGAGGTAGTATTGTTAGTTGTGACACTAGAAGGGATTATCTCAGGAAAGGGGATATGAGAGGCCCAGGACCTGGCCTGGCTGCGCGAGTGTAGGAAGAGGGACCCAGTAGAGGGAATGCAGCAGGAGAGGCCTCGGAGGCAGGAAAACCCAAAATAGGTGGTATCACAGGCCAAGAAGAAGAAAAGCATTTCGAGGAGGGAGCTGTCATTTAGATCGAATGTGTTATTGGGAGTTATGAACATGAGGATAGTGACCATAATTTAGCAGCATAGGTGTCAGAGAAGATCTTGAAAAAACTGGCTGCGAGAGAGGTGGGGACAGAATATAGAACAGAGTAATTAATAGGGAACGGGAAAGGATCCTCACCTGAGACCCCCCCCCCCCCCTTCGACCTGTCTTTGAGAACTTTCTCTATGATCCTTTTTCACTTTGAATCTTCCATGAACTCTGACTGATTTTCTTTCTTTCCTTTTTTTTTTTTTTTGAGACAGGGTCTTAGTCTGTAGTCCAGGCTGATCCTGAGCTCACTGTGGAGCCCAGGCTCCTCAAACATTAAATGGCAATGAACTGTGACCTTGAACTAATGGCAGTCCTCAACTCTCAGCCTCCTGAGTGCTGGGATTACAGGCATGTGCACACCCAGTTTGTGGAACCCAGGGTGTAGAGCTTGCTAGGCAGGCGCTTTAACCCCTGAGCTATTCCTTCAGCCCCTGAGTGATTATTATTAATCATATTGAAAGTTCCTGATCCCTAACATGAAGCAACACCAGTGGTGGCATGTAGGAGGCTCATTCTCTGAGATTTGGAAGACTACCAACATGCTGCGAGGGTCACAGTACCTCATTCTGTCCAGCTCGTCCTTAGCCTGCCTGTTAAAGCATTGGAAGAAATTGGATCTCCTGGATCTGAAGAAGGAGCCTCCCTCATCCTTTTCTGTGCTCACACTTGGGGTCTTTTGTACCCCTGAAAAATCAGGAGACATGGGTGTCAGAAGGATCCCTTAATTTTAACACCATTTTACAATGAGATCTCTTTTGCAAAAGAGAGAGGAAATGTATTTGAGCTGCCTTTAAAAAAAATGAGTGTGAGGAGGCAGCCTAAGCTGAATCCCAGTACCGTGTATGCACACACAGAGTAAATGGGAAGAGTAGTGCCTGTGATGATGGCCATTCCTGGGGGTATCCTGTGCAGAGCAGCAGAGTGAGGAATAGGAGGCATGATATGGTCAGTTTTGGGTAGACAGCTCTCCCCACTGTGCATTCATTGGTGTATTGGGGGTCCCTTCCTGATGTTCTTTGTGATCACTGTAGTATTTAATAGAACAACAGAAACAGAAGGTTTTTAAGAAGTTAATAGAACAACAGTAAGGTTAAGTAAAAGTTATTGTCTTATCTAGTTAGCTAAATAGCATTTACTCAGAAGCTGTCCTTTTTTAACCCCAAATCATATATAGAACAATGTGATTGCTTTATGAAATTAAAATAATTTAACTCCAGGCTAAATATGTTAAGGATTACTAGACTGCTGCACAGTTTCAGTCATAACCTCACCTTCAGTCCATTTTTGTTTGCTTGTTTTTTTTGAGACAGGGTCTCAGGACTATAGTCCAGGGTAATCCAGAACTCACTGTGTAGGTCAGGTTGGCCTTGAATTCTCAGCAACCTTCCTGCCTCAGCCTCTCCAGTGCTGGGATTATGAGCATGTGCCACCACACTCAGTTTATGTGGGGCTGGGGAATGAATCCAGGGCCTTGTGTTTGCTGGGCAAGTGCTCTGACCAATTAATTCCTCCAGCCCCCCCAGTTTTTCTTTTTTTTTTTTTTTAAGTTTATAAACTGACAGTGCAACCATGAACTTCCCATCCCTCTACCCTCCAGCCCCTGCAAGCACCATTCTACTTTCTGAGCCCTGTCACTGCGCTAGGGATCTCATGTAAGTGGACTGGTACAGTATTTATCCTTTTGTAGCATAATGACTTCAAAGTTCATCCATGTTTTAGCACATGTCAGAAAGCCCTTTTGAAGGTGAAATAATACTCCATTTCCCTCACGATATTTTCTGTAATTTTTTTTTTTTTTTTGAGACAGGGTCTCACTCTGTCTGAAGCACTTTAAAACCACTGTACTATTCCTCCGGCCCTTAAAACAGATCTTTTTAATAGTGATGTTAAATTTTTAAAAGCTGGACGTGGTGCTGCACTGCTGTAATCCCAGTACTCAAGAGGCTGAGGCAGGTGGATTGTCCTGAGTCCAAGGCCAGCCTGGGCTACAACAGTGAGTTTAGGACCAGCCTGTGGCACAGAGTGAGACCCTGTCTCAAAAAGAGAAAAAGAAAACCTGTTAAATGTGTAGCTCTATACTTCTCAACTCAAATTTAGTTACAGAGCAGGCTATTAAGATGAATAGTTTGTGGTTCTCATTTCCCAGAGACAAAACTTTTAGTTAAGGAGAAAACATTGAACTACAAAATGTTACTAGTAATAGCTATATTATGGGGGGTAGCTCAGTGGTTAAACTATTGGCCTAGCATGTGCAAGAACCTGCGTTCAGTTAAAAGTAGCTAGGCCTGCTAGTACATGCCCATTGCTGTGAGTTTGAGGCCAGCTTAGGCTACATAGGGAACTCAGGACTAGCCTGGACCACAGAGTGACGCTGTGTATCAAAATAGCTGTATTAACTTAATAGTGTTGTGCAGACTTTGGACTCATATGAAAATATGAGACCTATAGGAGCTGGAGGAGTGGCTCAGCAGTTAAAGCACTTGCCTGCCAGGTACTACGTCAAGCTCTTAAGTACCTGAGTTCTCTTCCCCAGCACCACATGAGCCAGGCATGATGGTGCACCCCTGTAATCCCAGCACTCAGGAGGCTGAGGCAGGAGGATTGTCCTAAGTCCAAGGTCAGCCTGAGCTCCACAGTGAGTTCAGACTAGCCTGGGCTACAAAGTGAGACCCTGTTTTCAAAAAACAAAAAACAAAAAAGACCTATGATATGTTAGTGAGTTGGGAGCTTACCTAGTAAGTTAGTATGTAGTACAAATTACAGAGTCTAAAAAAATTGATTAGAGGAGAAGAAAGTATGTATCAGCTGTGTTGAAGTTTGTCTCTGTTTTAGAATAGTTGCTCCAGGGTAGGTGGCAGTTGTATCTGTGGCTATTGTTAAGGGAATTCAGCTCACCTGTTCTGTGTATAAACATCAAGAAACCCTTTATCATAACCATTTCCTAAACAGGCCTGCCCGAGTGCCAGACTAGGTACAGCCCTAGTATACATTAAAATTATATTCATCCTTGGTTAACCTTCCCCTTGTCAGGATGAATTTTGGTTTTAAATCAGATCTATGAGACTTGGGTATCTCTGAGTGAAGAGCCACGCCGGCTGCCATGGGATGTCGCTGCTACTTCCTCCAGGCTGTTCTCGAACTCCTGGGCTCAGGAGATCCCCTGCCTTCGCCTCCTAAAGTGAAGGCCCCCACCCTGTCCTTACTAACAGGAGTAGCTCCTAGCAAGGTGCAGGTGACTGAACCAACCAGCCGTCAGCCTCCGCTGTAAGAAGAGACGTCCGAAGCCAGATTTTCTGCATATACTTCAACCCAAACGGTATATCATAGTAGAAAAAAATGTAGAAACAGATAGGAGAATCCGGTTGTCTCCTTTATGCACAGATATAAATGAGATTTGCAAAAAAGTAAATGCCACTAATATTTTTGCTTTACAAAATAGTATTTCACATACAAATAATGTTATATATTAAATTAGTACACAAATCTGTGAGGGTATTTTTTTTTTGGCAGTATTGTAGATCGAACCAGAGACTTTTGCTGAGCCACATCACCAGCCCAGTTTTTATTTTTAGAATGGGTCTCACTAAATTGCTAAGTTGCCCAGGCTGGGCTGTAACTTGGGATCCTCCCGTCTCAGCCTCCCAGAGTGGTAGGATTACAGGCCTGTACCACCCAGTCTAGCTTCTGATTTTCAGATACAGTAAACAACTGTAGATATATAAATGATAACTGTTTGGAGTTGAGGTTCTTTATAATTTTTAAAGTGTTAAAGAAGTCTGAGATCAGAAAGTTAAAGAGTTGCTGTGTTGAGATTACAGTTTCTTCTCTGATGGCCTGTGCTGGTGGCCCCCGATCCTGCAGTAAAGATGTTCCCTTTCTGCCAGCCACCTTTATTAAGTCTCCCATCTTTCTAAGCTCTGAGTTACACCATCTGTTCTGGCACGTTCTCTCTTTTGCCAGCAAGTTCTTGGTGCCATCTTTCTCCTTTTCTTATCTGAATTGATGGCTTTCCAAACCTGCCGCACAGCTCTTGGCCTGGGACTTCTCTGTTGTTTGTCCTATGTTACAGGTCCCAGGATTTCTCTTGTACTCACTTGTTTTGCTAAAGTGTTTCTTGTTTGTCTTTCTAAGGATGAAGAGGACACACTTGTCTTTGCATGGCCTTTGCTATATTGGATGGATATTTTAGCTAGTTTTAAGGTTTTGTGAAAATATTTCTTCCTCAGAAATTTTGAAGCATTCGTTAGCTTTCAGCACACAATGTTATTGATGAATAATAAGATTTTTGTTCCTCTATAGGTAAATTTCTGTGGAAATTTCGGGAATCTTTTTATATGAAATAGCATAAGTTGTCTAGATTTTTTTTTTTTTTACTTATTGTGCTGTCCGTGCAATATATCTGGAATTTTTTTGGTGTGTGTGCGGAGACAGGATCTTGCTGTTTGGGTCATACGGGTCTTGAACTTACCATATAGCCAAGAGGCTGGTCTCAAACTCAAAGCAGTCCTGCCTCAGCCTTCTGAGTGCTGAGATTACGGTTATTGTGCTACCATGCCTGGCTAATCTTTATGTGGTGCTGGGAAATCAAATCTAACACCTTATACATGCTAGACAAGCAGCTTAACCCCTGTGTCACACCTCTAGCTCCTACCCTGGAAATTTATATTCTCTTGGTAAATGCTTTTTTTTTATTATGAAGAAATTATAATATGTAATTGTAAATTTATTATTTAAAAATGCTTTATTCTCCATTTTTCTTTACTTTCTGGACTCTTATTACTTAGATACTGGATCTCTGTTTTTATCCATTTCTTTTTCTGTGTGTATTTAGAGATTGTCATGACTTTATCCTCCCTACCTTTTATTGAATTTTTTCATTTTGGGAAAAAAATACACACCCATACACATATGTACACATATTAATACATAGATGTTACCAATAATTTTTTTATTTTCTCATGTGTCTCTGTTTTTTTTGGTGGTGGTGATACTGTGCATTGAGCCCAGGGCCTTCACACTGAGCTACATTCCCAGCCCATTGATGTCACTAAGTTGCCTATGGTGATCTTGAACTTGCAGTCTTCCTGTCCTAGCATCCCAGAGTGCTGTGATTGTAGGTTTGTGCTGCCAGGCCTAGCATCTCATCTGACTTTCATGGCATCCTATTTTTACTTTATCAACGTGACTGTCTTCTCAAATATTTATGAGACTACTAATTAGAGATTTAAAAATTTTTAGCCATGCTTCTTATTGTTTTCATGTATCTCCCATGGTTGTATTGTGTTTTGTTTTGCCTTTTGGGTGTGTGTTTTTGAGACGGAGTCTCAGGCTGTTCTCCTCTCATTATGTATCCCAGGCCGGCCTTGAACTCACGGCACTGTGCTTTAGCCTCCTGAGCATGGGGTTAGGTGTGTGTTACCATGCCCAGCTTCTTTATTTTTTCTTGTTCATATCATAGCCCTTTTCTAAATAGCCATTGGTACTTAGTAGTTAGTTTATACTTGGATAAAATAGAGAAAGCTGCCAGGCAGGAGGAGAAGGAGCCAGCCATTGTAGTGCATATCCAGATTTTAAGATAAGGAACTCATTGTGCCTGCCTGAGTGTCCATGGTGGATACCTTAGTTTCCCTTGAGAACTGCCATTTCTTTACCGAAGAACTTTCTGGTTTTTGTTGATGGATAAGTACCTAGCTTTAAATCAGCCTATATTGGGAGTTCAGTTATTCTTTTTGTTGAATGACTATTCCCTACATGAAACCTTGACTCCCAGTTAGCGCTTACAGTTGTCTTTCGCATCCACTTTTCATTTGCCTTTCGCATCCACTCTTCAGTTTTTCTTGCTTGAATGTTTTTCTCGTTCTTGTAATGAGTATTCAGAGTTCCATCCATTTCTTTTATGGTTATCCTAGCCTCACTGACTTTCCTATAATTTCTTTGCTGACATTACGTTATGTAGTCATATGCCTCTCTTGAGGCAGAAACTTTATAGCAGTACTGGGGACTGAGCCCAGGGCCTTTGCACTGAGTTATATCCTTAGCTCTTAATTTTATTTTTATTTTATGACACAATCTTACTAGGTTTCCTGGGCTGGGTTCAACTTTGCAGTCAGCATGCCTTTGCCTCCCAGAATGGCCCCCTCAATCTGGCAAAACCGCATGCTTGTTACATAATTTTTGCCTGCCTTTCACCATAGAATTGGCTAAAGCTGCAAACAGTACATGTGATAGCCTGGACATTGGACTGCTATGAGATTTCTTTCAGATTACATACTCCATTGCCGTTAATCGCAGTTGCAGGCAAAGAATCAGGACAAGAGCAAAATGCCAACACACTTTTTGCCAGGGACACACATGGTTTCTAGACCAAATACTGAAAGTTCTTTTGTTTTTTTGAGGGGAGGAATAGGGGCTTGCTCTGTAGCCCAGAGTCAGTTAACTCTCTTGCTTCAGGCTACTGAGTGCAGGGATTACTGGTATGCACAGCTTTATGTGGTGCTGGGGAATCAAACTCTGCAAGGCAAGTGCTTTAACAAAATGCTGTGCCACTCCTCCAGCTCCCATCTGAAACTTGTTGAGCTCGGCCTTTATAATCCCACTTGTATCAGTATTCTGTTCTGAGCTCTGACCAGACTCTCCTATCAAGCTTGGCTTAAAGCATTTTGAGGCTTTTCTAGCCAGCATCTTCAAACCTGTCCAGAGTCATCCCTCAGTCAAGTTCCAGAGCCTTCTTAATCGTATGATTAGGTAAAACCACAGCAACAACCTACTTAGCTGATATCGATTTCTGTCTTACTTATGTTTCTAGGATATAATACCTGATATGCACAACTTAAGGGAGGAAAAATTTAGCTTACAGTTTCTGAAGGTCTAATGTGGTCGTACAGGGCCAGCCAGCAATGCTGAAAGCACATGGCAAAGGCTGAGGAGCTGCTCATCCCCTTGCAAACAGCTGAGTGAAGTCTACAGACTCAGGCAAGGCCAGAGCCTTCCCAGGAGGAAGCTGTAACGATGTTTCTTCATTTAATTATATCAAGCTGACAGTTGGACCCACTTCCTGGCCATAGCAAATAAATAGCACACACATGAAAACTCTGCTCTTGGATGGATCCCCTCATTTCCAATATTAATAAATTGACATTGTCCCTCCTGATCAAGCCCCAAATATCCATCCCTTCCATCTGGGTCTCACTTCCCAACAGCACATGGTCCCATAGTTTTCCCACTACATTCAAATATGTGAGGCTTTTGGGGCACACTCCAGGTCCAAACCATAGCAGTCCCCTACGGCATACCTGGCAGAACCCTAGTCACCAAGTTTCGTGTAAGGGCTGCTTGTGACTAATTTGTCTTGCCTAGATTCTGCCCTAGAAGAAAATGAGAAATACACTAGGAAAAAAGCAGAGATGAAAACAGTGCCAGAACTTATTTTTACATGAAGTGTGGACACTTCCAGCATTTTCCTCCTCATGGAGACAGATAATAGATTCTTAATCTGAGCTATGTCTTAGTTACTTTTTTGTTGCCATGACTTAGTAAGTACCCAACATCCACAAATTTAGGGGAGGAAAGGTTTCTTTTCGCTCACAGTTTCAGAAGGTCACAGGTGGAGGCAGCTTTTCACGAAATCACAAAAAGGAAGCCAAGTCAAGGCGAGTTGACACTAGCCCCCCCAAGGAAGGCAGGAAGCAGCTTATATATCCTTCCAGGTCTCATCCCAGTGGTCGCCTCCTCCTGGATCCATGTATGGAAGGTGTGGTAAGCCCCCACTACCCTCCTGTAAACCAGTTTACATGCCTATAATTCATTCCTCCAGACTAGGATCCAATCTCCCAACAGCACATGGTTCCATAGATTATCTGTAATGTTCAAATACGTGAGACTTTTGGGGGACATTCCAGATCCAAACCACAATAATTATTTTATTAAAAAAGTTTAATTGAAGGATAAAAATGTGAACATCATAAAACTAGTCTTCAGACTTTGGAAGCTGAACACTCAAGATTGCACAATGAATGTACAAAGTTAGAGAATGACCCAAAGTGTCTGGTAAGTGAAGTGCAAATTAAGAAAAATAACTGCTCTGCTTGGAGTACTAAGAGGAGAATTAGAGAAAACAAAGACTTAGAAGAAATGAAGCTACAGGATTAAAGCTACAAAAATTGAATTGCAAAGAGCACAAATGCAGTAAGAATCAGAAACTTCAGAGAGAAAAAAGTGCCTCTTACATCAGTAAGTTGCTTCAATGACCATTAAAGAACTTAAATATTAAGGCTGGGCAGTGACATATTCTGATAATCCTAGCATTGAAGCTGGCTGATGGAGGAGGATTTCAAATTTAAATGTCAACTGGGCAATTTAGTGAGACCCTCTTTCAAAAAGTTGGAAAAAAAAAGGGGGAGGGAGCTGGAGATGTAGCTCAGTGAAAAGTTTAACCTTCAGTACTAGGGGGAAAATAGTTAAATGTTCAAACTAGATACACCAGATAAATTTGAATGCAGCAAAATCTGGGAGTGAGTTTGAAAGAGAATACGATGGATTGTTAAATTCTCATCAGCTATTGAACACTGTGTCTTATGCTGTTAGTAGAAAAGGAGCTGAGCATGGAAGACCCTGTAATCTTAGCTACTTGGGAAGCTGAGACAGGAGCATTTCTTGAGCCTGTGAGTTCAGGGCCAGCCTGGGCAACATAGTGAAATCTTATGTCTTTAAAAAAAGAAAAAAGAAAAAATACAAAGAGGAGGAGGAGGAGTAAAAACCAACAACAAACTGAGCATGAAAATGAAAAGAAAGGAAAAGAAAAATTCTGACCTGAAGTAGCAAGTCAGTGGTTTGCAGATCCAAGTGACTTCACTTGCACAGAAAATGAATTGCTGAATTCAAACCAACTGCTGAAAGAAACTGGAAAGATTGAAATGGGATGCCAGAATTTAGTAAGCCAAGTTGGAAAAGTACAGCTGGAAGTTGAGAAGACACTGGAAGAGGAACAGACACGGTAGTTGAAAGAAAAGCACAGGCTTCGTGAATACATCATAGAGGAAACATATAATCAAACTAAAGAGAAACTGTCGTGAGCTGCAGTTGCCTAGAAAGAGAATTCTCTTCGTGAAAAAGACTGTTGGAGAACGTGAAAGTCTCAGAGACCTATAGAGAATTGGAAACTGAGTCAGCATTAAATAGCCAGAATGTCTGTCTGAAGAAAGTGCAAGCCTATCCTGTTACGCACTCTGAACTCTTGTACCAAGAGAGGTTCCCAAGTGAAAAACAGACCTATTGTTAAGTAAAGGGAAAATGCATTTAAGACATCATCACCAGATTCTTTCCGAAGGAAGAAGAATGTGAACAGACATCTCAGCAACCAGAATTTCAGGCAAGACCAGAAAGATGACATTTCACAGCCTTTTAAAAAGGAAAATGGAACATGATCCTTGGGACTGTGAAGGCTGTAGTGTATCAGGCCCAGTGGGTCAGAACATGGCAGAAAACGAGAATCATTCCAGGGGTCCTTCATCCACCAAGTGAGGGTTTTTTAGAAACTGGTGATGTGGCAAGGAAAAAGTATGTAAAATATACCACTTGACAGTATAATTTTCAGTACAACGAGGGTAAAAAGCTTGTATGTACCTACATGGGAGAGAATTTATTACTGAAGTGTTTGTTTATTAAAGAAAACATGAGGGTGTGGAGGAATGGCACAGCACTTAAAGCGCTTGCCTAGAAAGCACACAGCACTGAGTTGGATTCTGCAGCACCACGTAAGCTGGGTAAGGTGTTGTGTGCGTGCAATCCCAGCGTTCAAGAGAATAAGGCAGGAGGATTGCCATGATTCTGAGAGCAGCCTGGGTTATATAGTGAGTTCAGGAGCAGCCTTGGCTACAGAGCAAGACCCTGACTCAATAAAACAAAACTATGAGATGTTAAAGAGATGAAAACTAGTCTGTGATTAACATCTACCTCCCTTCTATTTTTTTGAAGACAAAAAATCTTGCTCTGTAGTCCAGGCTGTTTCTGAACTCACTGGAGCCCAGGGTGACCTAGAACTCATGATAATCCTCCTGTCTCAGTCTACCAAGTACTGAGGATATAGGCATGTCACCATAACCAGCTTATGTGGTTCTAGGGATTCAAACTTGGGGCCTTGCGCTTGCTAGATAAGCTCTCTTAACCACTATATTTCTCCAGCCCAAGGCCTGCCATTTTGAACCTAATCACTTAGAATAAGGAAAGTGAAGACTTTTCACATCATTATGTAAGAACAGATTTGGGGGAAATGTTTATAAGAGCAAAAGAGGGTTACACAAGGCTTTGAAAAAAACAAAGGATGTATAAAGAAGACATAGTGAATTTTGAAGTTTAATTTTGGTTCAAGTGTTTCTGACATCCATCCTGTTCACTTCAGCATGGAACTTTCCTCTTAGGCAAAAGAAACAGCATCAAGGAAACTCTTCTCCACTTGGTGAAAAGTAAGGCATAGAAACAGTACAGCACAGGAGCAGGAATGGATTGTTATGGTTTGGTTGGGAGTGTCCCCCAAAGCCTCGTGTATTTGGATGTTGTGAAATACCATTGTGCTGTTGGGAAGTGGGTCCTGGTCAGAAGAGGCAGGACCTGGAAGGGTATGTGCCTTCCTCTCTCACTTGGCTTTCTGTCTCCCATGCCATGGAGGACTTTTCTTTGGCTATAGCTCTGCCATTTGCTTCTACTGTGGGCTGGCTGCCTATGAATGGGCTGTGTGAAATTTAAAACAGTGAGCTTTAATAAATCTTTCCTCCCTTACACTGCATATCAAATATTCTGTCCCAGCAACAAGTAAGTGATACATGGCTCTCCTAGGAAGTGATGCTCTCAGAAAAAGGCAAATCAGAATGGATGAAATGGTCCAAACATGAAGTGCACACCTGTGGTCCCAGCACTCAGCACTGGCTGAGGCTGGAGGATCACGGATTTCAGGCCAGCCTGGACTATATAGCCAAAACACTGTCTCATTAAAAAAAAAAAAAAAAAAACAGTGAAATGAGAAATTCCACAAAGTTTGAAGTTTAACATGTGTGGCATTGAGATGCTTTCTTTCTGTTTACAAAATACTTGAATATGCCTCGAGAAAGGTGCCAGCTACTTGCATATTGTGTGAGTGTCAGGATTTTAGGATTAGACTAAGGACAAGTGCCATATTAAACAGAATATTTTCAGAATATTTACTGATAGGAACTAATTGGGAAGATGTATTAAATGAATTGCAATGGGAGGGTCTAACCCATTGGTTGTGATTTCAGGTGCCTGTGGCATTTGATGACGTCTCCGTCTACTTTTCCACTCCAGAGTGGGAAAAGTTAGAAGAATGGCAAAAGGAACTTTACAAGAATATCATGAAGGGCAACTACGAGTCTCTCATCTCCATGGGTGAGGCTGATTTAGCACCTTTTGAATGAGGGCTCAGAGTCCCTTTCCCTCCAGTGTCCTCGTTCTCACTGTGTCCTCACGTACTCCAGAGACCAGTTCACTGTCAGTACAATTACTGATCACTAGAAATGAGAGTTTCTCCTTTTATAAGATGATGGGACAGAGCATGAAGCTTGGGGTTGTAAGTGCAGCAGGTGGTGGTTTCCTGGGGTGTCCTTCACATTGTAAGGCCCCAGCAGCACACTGCCACTCTGGCTCTGTGGAAGGAGCTGGGGGTGGTGTGGGGACCAGAGCTGATATTGCACCTATGACTTTTCTCATATGTATCTCCTCTGACTAGCTCTCCCAAGTGATACCATTCTTAGCTGGAGAAAGATGGATGGGGAGAAGTGATACGGAATCTAGAACTTCCATGTGACTGTGGACCTCGGAGAGTCAGCTCAGCCTCAGTGTCAGTTAGTTGTCAGCCTCATTTGTCACATCATACCCACTGTCCCTTTTTCTTCTCCTAGATTATGCTATGAATCAACCTGATGTCTTATCTCAGATTCAACCGGAGGGAGAACGTAATACAGGGGACCAGGCCCGGCCAGAGGAAAGTGAGGTTCCTGCAGAACCCAGTGAAGGCAAGTGGGAGTAGAGAGATATGCAGAAGGTTTCAGGAGTCCATGTGGTCCCTCTAGGGTGCACTTAACCATTGGATACTGAGTGTGGATGTGCCCATGTCTGGAAGACTGACTGTGGGAAGAATGCTGGGGGCTGGAGGAATGGCACAGTGGTAAAAGCGCTTGCCTTGCAAGCTCAATCCCTAAGTTTGATTCCCTAGCACCACATAAAGCTGGATGTGGTGGCATATGCCTGTAATCCCAGCACTTGGGAGGCTGAAGCAGGAGGACTGCTCTGAGTTCAAGGCTAGCCTGGGTTCCATAGTGAGTTTAGGATCCGCTTGGACTACAGAGTGAGATCCCTGTTTCAAAAAAAAAAAAAAAAAGAGTGCTAGCCAAAGTCCAGTTGTGGTAGTTCATTCACATCACACCTTTGCTGTCAGAAAATTCTCACTTTTTTTCTTTGCTGGATAGAAATTCACAAACATGACATTACCAGATGAACTTATGTTACAGTACCAAATAGTTAATTTTTCCTATGAATTTGTTCAAAAAGAAAGGTTGAAGTAATTCTACAGAGAACACTTAACTACTCAGCGCTAGATTCTACTACTGACATTTGTCAGCCTACTCACTCGCATGTCTGTCACTGCATCCCTCTTCCATCCAGGCAAGTCATCCAGCCATTTAGGCATGTACTCTGCGAATAAGCTACATTTCCAGCCTTGACATTTTTGCTTTATTTTATTATGAGGCAAGGTTTTCCTAAGTTGCCTAGGCTGGCCTCAAACATGTGATGCTCCTCCTGCCTCAGTCTCCCAACTCGTTCAATTTACAGACAAGCACTGCCTCTCCCAGAATTAATCTAATTTTTGATGTATGTCAAAATAAGTAGAGACATCAGTAGAAATTGAAATGGTTTAGCATGGTTAAACCCGGGGTTAAATTTTTTTTCTTTTGAGGTTAATGTTATATATAATGAAATGTTCTGATCTTAATTATAACTTCCGTGAGTTTTGATCAATATGTACTTCTGCCATACTGTTTTTTTCTGCCTCGTTGTTACTATTTTGTGACAAGATCTTGGTTTGTAGTCCAGTCTAGTCCTGAACTTGCAATGTAGCCCAGGCTACATTGTAGCCTGAGTACATGGCAGTTTGCCTCAGCCTCCTGAATGCTGGGATTACAGGTATGTACCACCATGCCCAGTTGACGTGAAAGAGTGTGTGAGTAATTGCATTAAGGCAGTGTAGCAGGTTGACTTTGAATAATCGATAGTGTGTCTAAAATAATATCACTGATAAATATGGGTAATTGGTAGGAAGTGTATTAATTAACTGATAAGAGCTCTCCACTGTTATACTTGAGTATATCATTTTATTTTTGAGGGGAATAGGTAAAGTAAAAAAAAAAAATACAGATAGCTTTGTTTTACAATTATGTATCAGAGTTTCATTTTTGAGTAGCTAATTGGTAAATATATTTTTACCTTGGTTTTTGAATTTCCATTTCTGGATAGTTAACATATTTTCTAGCTTTTTTTGTTTTTTGGGTTTTTTTTTCATGAAAAATGAACAATCCGTCTGATTTATATACTAATCTGGTTTTATTCTTGTGCTGGTGATTGTTAGCCTACATATTTGCCCAAATGTCAAGTAGGATTCGAGTAACATTAAAAAAAAAAAGTTTGCAGGACTCGGCTTGCCTCATATTCACAGGTAATGCTTCAGAGCAAAAGGCTACAAAGCACCATCAGCAAAGGGAAGAGGCACATAGAGGAAACCAAGGGCACGCTCTCAGCATCCTCTCTAGGTGGAATCTCCCAGGAAACCAGCAGTAATATGTGGCACTAGATACAAAATGTTACGTACCAGAGAAACTCATAAGAGATTCAGTGTCCACAGTTATCATTGGAGGTTGTCACTCAGGCACAGCCCCAAATTCCGAATTCCCAGAAGGAAACAGTGGTCAGTATAAACCAGGCTGGCCAATAGTTTAGGGACGGTGAGCCATTCTTATCATTTAGGGAAAGTCTTACATCAGCTTAGAGAACACTTTGCACTCAAAGATGGACTCTTGAACTCTAAGCAGGTCCTTCTAGAGCTAGGCTGTCTTAGGCTTGTTTTGAATTTTCCTTCTCCTAAAACATTAAAAGAGTCCCATTTCCTTGCATTGGAAAATAGAATTTATCCACTGTTTTATTTATTTTTTTGTTGCTGTGGCTAATTACTCAGCACCCACAGTTTAAGGGAGGAAAGATATTTTAGCTCACAGTTTTAAAAAGTCAAAACTTTGGATGACTGACAACAGTGGAAGGATGTGGCAGAAGTGGAGATAGAGGCAGCTTCTCCCAGCGTTGCACACAGGAAGCCAAGCCCCAGAAGGAAGGAAGGAAGGAAGTGGCAGGTCCTGTCCCAGTCATCTGTCCCGTTTGGGTCCAGCCTCAGCGTTACACTCCTTCCAGGTTTCAGCCCCTACTCTACCACACTTCTGTAATCAACCTATCATCCAGAATATGCCTTTCTTCCACCACAGGCCCATAATTCACCCCTCCAGGCATGTGCCCATCTCCCGACGGCACATGGTTCCATAGGTAATCTGTAATAGCCAAATACAGGAGGCTTTTGGGGGACATTCCAGACCCAAACCGCAGTATCTGCTGTCTAATCATTAAGGTGTGTAAAAGATTGTCCTTTACACATACGGGTAAGAGGGCTCCTGGTGCTGCTTGTGTGCTCTTCGGTGCAGACCTGGCACCTCTTTTGTGAAGAGACAGCTGAGGAGACTCGGTCACTTGCTGTGGCCGATGAAAAGCCCAAGATTTCTCATCTTTCAGATTGACTTCAGTGGTTGAAAACAGCTATAGGCATCTTGGGCTGCTGCTGCTTTAAAAGGGTTTGTAAATGAGGCTGATCACATTCTGATTTGGAGGACAGCCAATGAATGAAGCAGACATACCTGCACAATTGGAAATGGAGGATGAAGATACAGTTGCTGTGTTCCAGCAGCAGACAGGAGGTGTCTACTAAAAAGGGAACCTATAAGAACTTTACTCCAGAACCCTGTTCTTACAGACCAAGAATACAATTTCAATTAGAAAACTGCCATTTGGTTCCACCACATCCTGACTACCACAGTTCAGTTTTCTCTATTCTTTGTCCTTCCCCATTCCTTTATTGTACATGAAGTATCTGGTATATATGCACAAACATATTGCATTTTTTTTCTAAATGGCCAACAGTATGTTTTGATTGACATGAAATAGAGATAGGATAGGGAAATCCTGGTTCTTTGAAAATCACCTTTCTCCATTAGTGGCATGCTCAGTTCAGTTCTTGTCTCTCTACTCCAGTAAGTTATTTTGCTCTCAGTGCTTTAACAAAAAGGACAACAACATAAAAGTCCTTGCATACCTTGTTTGATTGGAGAATTTTAATGTTTTTCATTTATCATTGTAAAACCAAGGACAATTTCATAACTTTTTTTGTACATAACTCTAAATGAAAAAAATCCTAGATAGTTTTCCCTTGAAGTCAAGTGTCTTGTTTAAATAAACTTTTTGTTTTAAATGAAAAAAAAAAAAAACACTACTAGGTAGGAGAGGCTAATACTACAACACTTACGTGATAGGATTTATATATATATATATATATATATATATATATATATATATATATTTATTTATTTTTTGAGACAGGATCTCATTGCTCTGTAGTAAGCATATATTTTTTACCATAAGCCATTAAATCTTCTCTTCATCTTGTTTTCATCATATATACATATATATATGTATATATATGTATATATATATGTACATACACAGACACACAGGCACACTTTTTTTTGAGGCAGGGTCTTGCTCTGTATCTCTGGCTGGTCCAGAACTCACTATATAGGTTGGGCTGGCCTTGGGCTCACAGCAGTTCTCCTGCCCAGCCTCCCAGGTGCTGGAATTACAGACATGTGCCACCACGCCCAGCTTATGTGATGCTGGGGAATCAGCTCGTGTTTGTGGTTGCTAGGCAAGCACTTTAACCACTGTGCCATTCTTATAGTTTGTGCTTATTTTAAAATAATTTTTTTGTTAGATCAGATCACTGTGTTTGTATTAGAATACTGATGTGACTATACTGATTTTCTAAAATATATTTGGATTTTATCCATATTTTTAATAAAATTAAGCACATCACCTATTGTTATGTCAGCCTATGTAGAGCTTTGGAAAGAATTACTAATTATATAATAATGATATATCCTCATGTCCAAATACTCTGGAATTAATTTGACAGCCTATCTCCATTGCTATCATCAGAATGCAATGAAGGAAAAGAAATGATGGCTTTGCTTTCTCTTGGGGAACACTCGTTGATTCTTTGTGTAGGTCTTTTACCAGGGTTGTATATGTGGCTCTTAGTTGATTGTTTCTGGTTTTACTTTTTGAGACAAGGTCTCACTCCATAGTCCAGGGATGGTCTTCACTTTGTAGCCTATGCTGGCCATTTTTTCTACTTAATATAGTTTGGAGATTTTTTTTTTTTGAGACAGGTCTCACTCTATAGTCCAAGCTGGTCCTAAACTCGCTATATAGCCCAGGCTGGCTTCACACTCATGGCAATCCTCCTGCCTTAGCCTCCCAAATGCTGGGATTATATGTGTGTGTCACCATATCTAGTTTTTGTGGTACTGGGAAATTGAATTGAGGCCTTAAGTACTGTAATTCCTGTGCTGTTCTCCTCCAGCCTGTTTGGAGATCTCTCTGTAGCGATACTTAGAGACTTTTGTCATTCCTTTCCTATATTCCTCCAGTATTGCACCATTTGTTCAGAACTTGCTATTAGGCATTTGGATTTTTTGCAGTCTTCCGTTAGTGTAGTTGGCAGTCAACAATGAAGGGCTGGGGTCTGGAGGAACGGCGCAGAGGTTAAAGTACTTACCTAGCAAGTCCAACGTCCTGAGTTCAGTTCCCCAGCACCACATAAACTGGGTGTGGTGATGCACATCTGTAATCCCAGCACTCAGGAGCCTGAGGCAGGAAGTTTGCCATGATTCCAAGGCCAGCTTGTACTACAAAGTGAGACCCTACCTCAAAAAAAAAAAAATCCCTTCAAAACAAAAACAATGAAGGACTAAATAGGCCATTGCTGTAGAAATGTAAACAGCTGTGCTTATTAGAGTCTACACACTAAGTATAAGTACTCTGAACTAGGGACACGTCAAGAAGCAAACCCCTGCTTCATTTATTTGTTTGCTTGTTAATTTATTTACTTATTTATTTATTGATTTATTTATTTATTTATTTTTGAGACAGGGTCTTGCTCTGTAGCCCAGGCTGGCCCCGAACTTGGTATGGAGTCTAGGCTGACCTTGAACTCATAGCAGTTCTCCTTCCTCAGCCTCCTGAGTGCTGGGATTACAGGCGTGTGCCACCATGTCCAGCTGACGTGGTGCTTGGGAATCAAACTCAGGTATTTAGCACTTTAACTGCTGAGCCATTCCTCCAGCCCTGTTTCTTTTAATTTTTAAGTGAAAGTCTCACCATGTAGGCCTGACTCCACTTGAATCTTTATAGAAAAATTTTCTCTGAATTCTGAAAATTGGTAGTTCAAGATTAAAACCACAAACAAGGGCTAGGAGCATAGCTGAGCAGTTAAAGCACTTGCCTAGCAAGCACAAGGCTTTGGGTTTAATTTCTCAGCACCACACAAGCTGGGTGTGTTGCAGGCTCATGCCTGTAGCCTAGCACTTGGGAGGCTGAGGCAGGTAGGATTGCTATGTATTCAGGTTGGTGATATCAGTTGAATATATACAGATTTATTTCAAATGATTTAAAAACATTTTAGCTGTATGTCCCTAGAGAGATTTTTTTTTCTTTTTTTTTTTTTTTTTTTTGAGATAGGATCTCACTCTGTAGCCCAGGCTGACTCAGAACTCGCTATGTAGCTCAGGCTAGCCTCGAACTCATGGCAACCCTCCTGCCTCAGTCTCCTGAGTGCTGGAACTACAGGTATGCACCACCATGCCCAGCTAGAGAGATACACCTTAAACACAAATAGAACTACAACACCCCTACCCCCCACCCCTTTTTGAGACGGATCTTCCTCTGTAGCCCAAGCTGGTCCTGAACTCACTATGGAGTCCAGGCTGGCCTTAGACTCATGACAATCCTGTCTCAGACTCCCAAGTGTTGGGATTACAGGTGTGCACCACCACGTCCATCTTATGTGGTGCTGGGGAATTGAACTCAGGTACTTAGCATTTAATAGGCAAGTGCTTTTGCGGGGGTGGGGGGGCAGGGTCTTGCTCTGTAGCCCTGCTACTCCTGAACTACCTACAGAGCCCAGGCTGGCCTTGGGCTCACAGTAATCCTCCTGTCTCAGCCTCCCGAGTACTAGGGTTACAGGCATGCACCACCACGACCGGCTTATGTGGTGCTGGGGAATTGAACTTGGGTATTCAGCGCTTGACATAACACTTGCTAGGTAAGTGATTTAACCACTGACTGTGCTGTTCCTCCAGCCCTTGAGTTCATATTTTTGTTAAAGATACTATTATGATTTTGAAGCATTCAGGTGAAGCAAAGAGTATGTTAGTATCATTAGAAACTAAGAATTTTCAGGGTAGGAGGGAAATTTTTAGGTTTTTTTTTTTTTTTTTTTTTTTGAGACAGGGTCTTATTCTGTAGTCCAGGTTGGTCCTGAACTCACTTTGGAGCTCAGGCTGCCCTTGGACTCACAGCAATCCTCCTGTCTCAGCTTCCTGAGTGCTGGGATTACTGAAGTGGGTTACCATGCCCAGTTTTTGTAGTGCTGGGGAATTGAACTCGGGTGCTTAGCAGCTTCCACTATGCAAGTACTTTAAAACACTGAGCTATTACTCCAGCCCTGGAATGAAAATGTTTAAAAATAAAAAGATTTGATAAATAGGTTTGATATGAACCCAGTAATCTTAAGTATGAGTTAGAAATATTAGTAGGAACTTATGACACTTCTAAGAAATATGTGTTTCATAACTTTGCCCATTGACAAGACGTCGAAGCAGTAATAACTGATTAACAATTGGCAGCCTTTCCATTAAACCCAGTTTCTTGGAGTAACCATTGATTTTTGAGTCGGGAGCAGGAAATGCACTAGATGAGCCTAGGGTGATTGGTCATGTCAGAAAGGAAGGGTCATGAAAGCAGCACTGTCTGGCATCAGGGCTCTCACTGCCCAAGGTAGGGAGTTTTATCTTAGAAAGAATAATGATTGCATTGAGTTGAAGCTAATCAAATGTGTGACATCTGTCAATATTGTAATGGTAGTGTTAACAACTGAAAGTCAAAAATGTGAATCACATTTGTAGGTTTCTAGAGTGCTAACTCATTATTCAGAAAATTACTGGGGCTGGCAGAATGGCACAGCGGTCAAAGCACTTGCCTGGCAAGCACAGGATCCTGAGTTTGTTTCCCCAGCACCACATAAAGAAGGGCATAGTGGCACATGCCTGTGATCCCAGCACTTGGGAGGTTGAGGCAGGAGGATTACTGTGAGTTCAAGGCCAGCCTGGGCTCCAGAGCCAGACCCTGTCTCAAAGAAAAATAAATTGTGAAAGAAGCACATTTATGAGAGTCAAGTTTCTGATAAAATGTAGCTACACTCTGGTTATCTGTGAGGAATTTCTCTTCCTTTTACCCATAACCCTGTCAGCTCCCTTGTTCTGTGAATGTGTGTCAATGAAATCGAGAGGGAGCAAAGTAAGGCTCGACTGGGTTTAGGAAACGGCAGCTGCTGCTGCATGGAAGCCTGCACCCTCTCCACACATCACACAGTCTGTGGGCTCCAGTTCTAGCCACCCTCTCCCTCTGCTCTGGCATACCGGTAGATTCCAGCAGTCTGATTAAAAAGTCACTGGGCAAAGCATCACTTCTGTGCATTTTCTAGGAATAAAATTTTGACCTGCCTGCAAGGCTTTTTTGAGAGAGCGTTCATTCTACAGAGCTTGAATTTATTCTCAATCTTGTCAAGCTTGGCAGCTTGTCCATTGAAGCCAGAAAAGGTTATCTAGGCCTTGGCTAGAATAGCAGACACAGCAGTGTCGGTACTGACCAAGTGAAGCATGTGTAAAAGCTTCTAGAAATGTGCTTTTTGTGTCAGAATGTGACTGTGTTCAAAGTAAGGTTTTTTTTGTCTTTTTGCATAATTGGGCATTAAACTCAAAGCCTACACTCTGAGCTACATTCCTAGCCCCTTTTTCTTGTTTATTTGAGACAGGGTCTCGCAAAATTGCTGAGTTGCCCAGTCTGGGCTCCCAAAGGGCTGGGATTATAGGCTCACAGAGAAGGAGTATTTTGAAGGGAATAAATGGCAGTGATATACTTTACTGTAATAAATTTTTAAATATTCACGGTATATTTTGATCACCCCTGGTAGAATTAACAGCAGTATTGTCTTTTTGGTAATGCTCTTTGGTGTGTGACACTGGGGACAGAAGCCAAGGCCTTCATCCCAGGATGTGAAGGACTCGCAGGTGCTCTTTTTACCTCCCCCCAGGTTCAGGAAGCAGTGACTCAGTCATTTAATCAGCAGAGGCAATATGAGCCAATGGAAAGAGCCTGCAATTGGGAAACTGGAAAATACTCTGTTTAAACTAACATTCTATAAATGTATGTTTTTTGGTTTTTTTTAATACCACATTTGAAGAACCTAAAACTTTTTTTGGATAGTCTTGTTCTTTTGCTCTTTTTCTTGTGTCTTTTAAAGCAAATCTTTATTAATACTTCTTTTTGGTGATTTGACATCTTTAGTTTTCTCTACTTAAAAAAATACTGCCTGCCCCATTATTGTACAAACTGAGGAAAAAAATAGTGAAAATGTTATTATGTGAGAGTATTGCCAGCCAAGTGTGGTGATACATACCTGTCACTGGCACCAGCAGGAGGCTGAGACAGTAACAGTATCACAAGTTAAAGCCCAGCCTGAATAGCTTAATGACAGAACAAGACCTTGTTTTTAAATTTTAAAAAATATCTCAGTGCAAGGGCCTTGGGTTAGGGTTGACTAAAATGAGTTGACTAAAAATATAGTCAAGTCGGTAATATCATATAAAAATGTATAAATTTGGTTTTGTTTTGAGTTATTTCTCTGGAGTTATATGCAGTTTTTGAAAGGCCGATTGTATTTTGCTACAGGTTGTAGAAATAAATATTTGAACAAAGCACAGTATTCAACAAAGCAACATGATTATTTTACCTCCTGATTCAAATCCCTGAAGAGAATTCTTTTTCCCCTCCCACATAGAGCCCAGTCTTTCAACATCAGATATTCTGTCTTGGATCAAACAAGAAGAGGAGCCTCCAGTTGTGGCCCCTCAGGAGCCCAAGGAGAATGACATGTACAAAGGCAGCTATGCTGGTGAGTGCTGCGTTGGGGAGACCCCTCATCTGGGCCCTGTTCCCACCAGGTGCACCAAGAAACTGAGGCTGAAATAGAATGATTTGGAAGTGGGAGAAAAAAGGACAGGCAAGGTCATATAAATTAGGAGTGAAACCAAACAGCTTCTAAGATAAATTTTAAGTGAGACTGTAGCCTCTTAAATGCAAAAACAAAGTTATCAAGACTGAGGATATAGCTTAGTGGTACAATGTGCTTACATGCACATGGCCTGGGTTCAGTGCCCAGGGTAACATTAAAAAGAATTGTTTAGGGAACTAAAATAATTACCTGTAGGTGGACCAGAAGTATAGGGCTGGGGAAAGAACATTTAAGGTCTCATAGAGAGGATAGAATAAAAATCAGGAGTGTGTTTGGAATGCAGCAGTGGAGACGAAACCTTGGGAGGTGCAAATGGAAACTTAAGAGGCCTCCCTTAAGAAAGTGAATAGCGATGATGGGAGAAGGACATAATGGCTTCCTTTAAGGTACGTAGGCTTCATGTGCAGTTTGCCACTTTTATAAATGAAAGAAACTCAAGGCCAGAAGGGCCCAAATTGTTTATACTACTTAATGCAACCTGTGGTTAGTGTCTTCTCTGCCACAATCCCCTTTATATTCTGGGAAGTACAAATGAAAAGGCAGTTTCTGCTCTTGAGGAAATTTATACTGGGGATCTGGAGAAGGAGCACAGTAGATAGAGTGCTTGCCTGGCAAGTGTAAGGCCCCGAGTTCAATTCCCTAGCATCATGTAAGCTGGGTGTGGTGGTACATCCCTGTAATCTCAGCTTTGAAGAGGCTGAGGCAGGAGGATTGCTGTGAGCTCAAGGCCTGCCTGGGCTACGTAGTGAGTACAGAACCACCCTAGACTACAGAGTGAGACCCTGGCTCAAAAAAAAAAAAAAAAAAAAGAAAGAAAGAAAAAAAGAAAAAAAAAAGGAGATTCACATTTGCGCATATATCCATGCTGGGCATGCCTGTTGTGAAGGATTGAAGGTAAGTGGGACAGATGAGATATAAAAAAAAATGTGATGCCTAAGGTTCATGCTTAAGTTCTGTTTTAGGTATTTAGATAAGGCATAAAAAAAAAGTGTGAAGACGGGACGCGTTCTACAAAAGGACAATAGAGCGAGGCATTGGGAAACACATCTGTATTTCTCAGTACTTCAGTACTTGGGTTGAGACAGGAAGATATAATAAATAGGCCTGGGGATGTAATTAGTTTAGTGTGAAAGCCATTGGTTTAATTTTCAGTACTCGGAAGGAAATAAAGAACAGAATAAGCAGAGATACAGAAGTGTTACAGGAGATGAGGGGCCTTGAGCCCTTTCAGGTGCCTTGTAGCTGTCCCAACGAATTGGGAAAACTACATGGGACTGGCTTCTGTTTCTTCAGGTTTCCAGAGACCCCAGTTAGAAAAATCTCAGTCCATGGTCTTGTCACTGCTTTTTTCAGGACTCTAGAAACTTAAGCACTAGCAAATGCTGGCAAAAAGATACTAGGTGTCAAAGGGGCACAAGTTTGTTAAAATAAACACTACATTTTCCTTTAGTTGTGTGATCCTAGAAAGGAAGCTCAGTTCCTGCCACTATACATATGACCAGAAAGTGACCTTTCTCTCAGTTGCCAGCACCTTTTCCTTATTGACTGTGCCCCCTTTATGGGTGGGACATGGAGGCAGCTTGTCCAGTCCCAGGATTGTTGTGACCTGGAGGCAGTGTGGGTCTTGATTGGTCTCAGGAAGAATGTCAGACGATTGGAAAGATCCACCCATCTGAGCCCTCTGTTAACTGCTGGTTTTCCCTGTCTCTAACCTCCCAGGTCATTTCCCATCTGAGAGTATATCCACAATTCCTTATGGGTTCTTGAGTGGGTTTGAAACCTGACAAATGATTATGTGCTATTTTAGACCCCCCACCACCACCATATTTTTGTCCCTCAAATCTGCTAATGTCTAACTACCTGCCTAACAAGTAGAAACAGGTGCTTTATTTTCAGGGAAAGTAAAGAGATAGCTGACTATAATAATGAAAGATTATCCAATAAAATAGAGAATAGGAGAAAATAAGTGATTTCAAGCCTTGTCACAAGAGATGATAAAGTTCTTTAGTAGAGAAGAAACAATGAAATCAAAGTAAGATCTCCAAGGTTTCCCCTCCCCCCATACAGGGAACATCAAAGAGATACAACCTTTCATTCTCTGATATTTTGCCAAGGATGGCACACGTCTTGATAATCACCCCTTGATTATTATCGCAGCTCCCTTGAGTTCCTTATCTGACCAGTTAGGAGCGTGGAGTAACCTGTTAGAGCTAGTAGAAACTGGTGAGAGATGCTGGAGGGACAGCTGTTGATAGATATAACTCTTAAGTTCTGTCTTTCAGATGAGGAGCTTGTCATCAAAGCCGAAAACCTTGCTCCAGCCCCCTTGTGCCCTGAAGTTCCAGTCACTTTTTCTGCTCCACCACCACCAGCAGCATCAGCAGCAGCAGCAGCAAAGGATGCTTTTTCAGATGTGGCTTTCAAGAGCCAGCAGACTATCCCTATGACACCTTTTGGACGAACAGCCACTGAACTGCCTGAAGCCTCAGAGGGACAGGTGACCTTTACTCAGTTGGGTAGCTTCCCTCTTCCCCCTCCAGTTGGGGAACAGGTATTCTCCTGCCACCACTGTGGTAAGAGTCTCGGCCAGGACATGTTGCTTACCCACCACTGTAGCCACTCTGGGGAGCACCCCTTACCCTGCACGCAGTGCCCCAGGCACTTCGCTGCTCCAGCCGAGCTTGGCAGCACCTCCCAGGACCACTCCAGTGACACCCCCCCAACCTGCCCGCACTGTGCCCGGACTTTCACCCACCCCTCAAGACTCACCTACCACCTTCGGGTCCATAACAGCACTGAACGCCCTTTTCCCTGCCCTGATTGCCCTAAGCGGTTTGCCGACCAGGCCCGGCTCACCAGCCACCGGCGCGCCCATGCCAGCGAGAGGCCCTTCCGCTGCTCCCAATGTGGCAGGAGCTTCAGCCTGAAGATCAGCCTTCTGTTGCACCAGCGGGGACACGCACAGGAACGCCCTTTCTCCTGCCCACAGTGTGGCATTAACTTCAACGGTCACTCGGCCCTTATCCGCCACCAGATGATCCACACTGGTGAGCGCCCTTACCCATGTACAGACTGCAGCAAGAGCTTCATGCGCAAGGAGCACCTACTGAACCACCGGCGGCTGCACACGGGCGAGCGGCCCTTCCAGTGTGCACACTGCGGCAAGAGCTTCATCCGCAAGCACCACCTCATGAAGCACCAGCGCATCCACACGGGCGAACGGCCTTACCCCTGTGCACTTTGTGGCCGGAGCTTCCGATACAAACAGACGCTCAAGGACCACTTGCGGTCTGGCCACAGTGGGGGCTGTGCAGGTGACAGCAACCCCTCCACGCTGCCTCTCGACCCACCTGGTCCGCTACTACCTGGGCTTGAGGTGTCTAGCCTAGCTGTCAGCGCAGAAGGTCTAGAGACCAATCAGTGGTATGGGGAAGGGAGTGGAGGTGGCGTTCTGTAAACCTGGCCTTCATGTTCACCTGCTGTCTACACCAAGGTCTCAAAAAGATGGAAAGTCCAGGAGAAAGCTCAGGAGCCCGTCTGCCACCACAGTAATTATTACATGCCACATCATGGAATGTGAGGTCCTCTCTCCTTGACTGTTTTTTTCAGAACTTCACAGCAGTACGGTAATATTATATTTTGAAGTCCAAAAGAACCTGGAAAGGAGCCCAGTATCCCTACCTTTAGAAAGGCATCACAAAAGTAAAAGTTACAGAAGTGTTGCCAAAAGGCTGGAGAGCAACGTTTGCCCTCGTGTTATCCCCTCACAGAAGAGCAGAGAACAGACTATGTGTCTAGGTAGAAACAGGTGCCTGGGAAGAGCTTGAAGTGTACTGATAGGCACATGGATGTTCACAGCTCCTCACAGTTCCTTGCTTGTTGAGATCATTGTCAGAAAAATGTGTTTTAGCCACTTTATATTGCTGCCACTTGGCATCTGGCTCCGCTGAGTCCCCATACCTGTTTGCCACCTTTCCCTGAACTAGGCCTAAAGACGGCCTCCCTGGTTTCTTAAACCTTCTAATACATTCTGTTTAACATTGAGTGAACACATCTGACCTTAGTAGTTTAAATGGGGAGCAGCTCTTGACTTTGACTGGCTTGACTTGGGCGTTGAGGCACTTGCACTGGCTTTAAACTTCTGGAAACCTTTGTGAACGTTTTAGTTAGGAAATTGGGAGCAGAGTACTCAGTCCAGTTTTAAAAGCTAATGTAGTAATAACAGAATAGCTTGAAATCTGTCTGAAACATGTTTTTAGAGTCACCAGTGTCAAATTCTTCCTTATTTATTTCCATTCCCATAAGCTGGATTTTCTGTTCCTCATGATTTTCTTATCATCAGCAACAAAGAGTCACAGTGTTTTCTGGAAGCATTAAGGAGATTCAGAAAGTTCCGCTGAGCTTTGATATCCTCAGCAGTGCTATAGCAGTGCTATAATACGGCATACTTGGGCCGTAGGGAGCGAGTTTCTTCTTCTCACCTGCCTCTACCCACTGGCTGGGTCAGATGGAACAACTTTGCTGATCATTGAGCACTAAGCACCACTGTGGACAAGGATAACCTGTTCCTGCTTGTGGTCGTTTTAGGTGGCTTGGCTTCATACATTCTTGGGGTCACTCAGTCCACCTGGAAGCATATGCACCTGGTTCTACTGAGCGTCTTATACCTTGATAAAAGTCCCTTTCCCTTTACAGTGCTCAGATTTTCATTGCAAAATGAGGCTGGAAGGGAGATAAAGCCTCTAGAAATTAAAAATAAAAAATCTTGTGATACATTCCTCCTGCCAACATCCTGTCTCTGTCTTTGGCTTCTGTCCAGGTGAAGCCAAATAACACAGCAGAATCAAAGCACAGAGGTTCTTGCCGAAACTTGACTGAAATCAGTTTGGGTTTTTTTGTTTTGTTTTTCGTTTTTCTTAGAAGCCTGAGGTAGAAGACTAGAAAATGCAGTCCTGCGTCTAAGTTGTTTATTCCTGTGTGTTGTGGTTTCTGCCCAGTCTGCCGTGGCTGGCACAAGGTCGGGGAATATTTATACAGAACACTTTCTGCGTCCATGTTCTCCTTATCACTAGCCCATCCTTCACTCTGCCTGGGTATGCATAACCACACTAGGAAAGGCAGGGTATTCGCCCCACTTGCTGGGCTCCTGAGAAGCCCGTCTGAACATGCTCCTCTTCATGATCATCACATTTCTAAAACACTATTTGGACATTTGCAAAACCAGGACCACAGGAGACCTAATTGATGTGTGTGGTACTTGGTCTGCTGTGGTGACTTCAGTTTATAGCCAGCGAAAAGGCCAGGAGGATGGGACCAGGCACATGGTGAGTAGAAACCTTGTGTATAAGAGTAGAGAGTTTTCTAGTCAAAAATCTGCCCCTCACCACTGGAAATTTGGGGAGTTATGAGAATCCAAGACCTGGATTCTGGCATTATTAGGAACTTGAGTGTGAGATTTAGCTGTGGATTTATACCTCGGTTCCCCCCCAATGCAATGGAAAAATCAAAGCACTGTCTTTAGGTGGTGAGCTCTTCATTCTAATACAAGCATCTGCCAGGGTGTGCTGGAGAATTCCTATGCAAGGAGTGTTGTGGGGCTAGGGCACACCTAAAACGTTTTTTCTTTTTGAAACAAGCTCTCACTCTGTAGCCCAGGCTGGTCCTGAGCTCACTGGTGTAGCACAGGCTGGCCTCAGACTCAGGATGATCTGCCTGCCTTAACCTTCCAAGTGCTGGGATTGCAAGTATGCACCATCATGCCCAGCTTTTTTGGTGCTGGGGAATCGGACTCAGGGCCTTGTACTTGCAAGACAAGCACTTTAACTGTGGTGCCATTCTTCTAGCCCCTAAAATTCATTTAAACTCAGATTTCTTGAGGATGCCAAGTAAAAACTGCGTTAAAATGCCGCATGTAGATCCAAGCCCCTTCTGCAAGGAGTTAAAACCAGTAGGGACCTAACATTGGCAAAAAGTGGACGCAGTTCAAATAACAATGAAGCTAAATGAAAAGGAGCCTGCAGGGCCATGTTGGAAGGATGACCGTATGTGGGATTCTAATTCTTGGTTCTGGTACGAAGCAGGGAGGCCAGCGAGTATATTTCCTGTTCTCCTTTCGATCTATCATGCCCCCACCGGTTAGAATTTCCTGTACAGGTTATTTGTTGAAGATTCGGAAGTGGTTCAGTAAAAAAAAAAAGTCCAGGGGCTGGAGGAATGGCACGGCATTTAAAGTGCCCGCCTAGCAAGTGCAAGACCCTGAGATTACCCAGCACCACATAAGCCAGGCATGGTGTGGCACACACCTATAATCCTAGCACTCGGGAGGCGGAGGCAGGAGGAAGATTGCCATGTGTCTAAGGTTAGCCTGGGCTATAGAGTGAGACCTTGTCTCAAAAAAAAAAAACCAGAAAGAAAGCCCTTACCTGGGCTCTTGGTCCAGCAAGTGCTCCTGAAGGAAATCATGCATGTAACCTTGCAGATGAAGTGTTTGACTTGTCATGACTGGACAGTAGGGAAGAGGGAACCCCAGGTCTGAGCTGTCCACCTTCCATCCTCTGGAGTGTCATACACCAGCATATTTTTTCTTCTACACAGTGTGTGTTTGGGTGTCAACCCTCTCCAGACTCCTCTGCTAGCTTTTTCATTATCACCATTGGACAAGCCTATGGCTCAGCCACAGGTATAAAACTAAATGGAAGTTTATCGATTGTTCAGCAAGTGAATGAAGAGGCAAATTTTTTCTGCTGGACATCTGCTAGCACAAACAGCTGGACTCTAGCTAGAGGCATATTCTAACATTTCTCATTGTTAGTAAGGTGCAGAATTCCTGGTGGGGACTCGGCTAGGTTTCTCTACAAAGACAAGAATCCATGCTTAGCTTACCCAAACCCCGAGGCTTGCTAGGTAATAATGGATGCTCACTGTTTAAGTTCCACGAAAGCCTCATTAATTAAAAGAAGTGGTCCAACTTCCTTTATTCCATATAGGATGAAATCCCAAATTTCTGCTCATGTACTCCTCCCCCTACATCATAGCTTCTTGGACAACCACCACCCTCAGCAGCTGCCCAAGAGCTGCTCAGTAGCAAGGAGGGAAAGCAGGTCTTACCCAAAGAGGCTTTCTGCAAAGACCTCTGGAGTCATCTGTTTTTCTGTGTGCTTGAAGGATACTTCTGACCTGGTTTAATTCATTCCGGTTCTTTATCTGTAGCAAAGACATAATTACTTCACGAAGGGTGCACACACACACAAGCTGTTCTTTGTTTTTGGTAAGTTTCTTAGTTCTAACAAATTGATGTGAGGGTTTAGTGGGGCAGGTAGCTCAAGCAGCCTGAGGGAAGTATGCCTCAGAGGTGTTGAGGCCTCCAGAGAAACCTGTGTGTGTGCCCTGATAGGGCTGGAAGAATGGCACTGTCGTTAAAGTGCTTGGTCCCTGAGTTCAGTTCCCCAGCACCACATGAGCCGGATGTGGTGGCATGCACCTGTAATTCCAGCACTAGGAAGGCTGAGGCTGGAGGATTGCCAGGAGTCCAGAGAGAGCCTGGGCTACACAGTGAGTTCAGGACTAGGCTACAGAGCAAGACTGTCAAAAAAAAGTTATGCACCCATGACACATGGGTTTTACAGGAGCAACCTGGGGTGGGGCTGGGTCATAAATCATACTGAATTGAAGGCAGCAAATGGCAAAAACTGAGGCTGCTCTGCAGAGGCACATGATAGGATGGCTCAACTTTGTGGTGGCGACCTTCCTCACTTCTGCTTCACCTGGTTTTTTTTTTTTTTTTTTAATCTACCTCCCAGCTCCTGTAAGTTTCCATGCAGCACTGATTTGGTATATCTTTTCAGAGTCTGCAGTGGGATATCTGGTGCATCTCTCTGAGGTCCCAGAAGTTTCTAGTCAGCGCATGGGATTAGTGCCTATCCTGCTTCAGATAGCTGGAGTTAGTAGCAAAAGTCCTATGTCCCTGCCACAGGGTCTGTGGGCTGGAACATTCGCTAGGGACTGTATGGCATTTCTGGAGCTACCTGAACAGAATCTGTCTAACCTCTGTCAGGGTTTCTCCACAGACTTCCACTTTCTAAGCCAGATCATATTGTTCCTTAGATAGAGGACCTGTACAGTGCGGTGTATGTGTCTGTCAGTAGAAGTCAGTCACTACAAGTCAAAAGACGATGTTATCCATCCCTTTCTGGCACTGTTTCATTCTCACTGTCTCTCTCTCTGTCTCTGTCTCTCTCTCTCTCTCTTAATCTTTATGTAGTCCAGACTGGCCCTGAGCTCACTATGTAGCCCACCCTGGCCTCAAACTCATGGTAATCCTGTCTCAGCCTCCCAAGTGCTGAGATTACAGTTGGGCTCCACCACGCTGGCTACCAGTCTCTTAAATTGAGTAACTGGCCACAGTAAATTTTTATCTCTCAGATCAACCAGCTATCAAGGAGAACAATGACATACAAACCAGAAATCTCCAAAGCAAGTGCCAACAAAGCTCTGTAGGATAGCCAGGTAACACTGCAGGTAGAACCATCAGGTCTCCCTGAGCTGTGTTTTCATTAGCAAAGTCAGTATTTGCTGTAAGATTTTTTTTTTTTTTTTTTTTTGGAGACAAAATCTCACTCTCTAGCCCAGGCTGGTCCTGAACTCACTACGGAGCCCCGGCTGGCCTTGAATTCATGGCAGTCCTCCTACCTCAGCCTCCCGAGTGTTAGGATTACAGGCATGCACCACCACACCCAGCTTTGCTGTAAAATCTTGAAACTGGCCTAAATATTAAGATTTCGAAGAACAGAAACCATGTCTTTTGTGTCCCTCATGGCATCAGGGATGTGAATGCTTAATAATTAATTGTATAGTGTGTGTGTTGGGGGGGGAGGCTGTAATGTAGCTCAGTGATCAGAGCACTTGCCTAGGAAGCACGAGGTGCCAGGTTTGATCCCCCAGCACCAAATAGAGCTGGGGGTGGTGATGCACACCTGTAATCCTAGCACCTGGGAGGCTGAAGCAAGATTGCTGTGAGCTTGAGGCCAGCCTGGATGAGATTGTGAGTTCAGGACTAACCTGAACTACAGACCAAGACTTTGTCTCAAAAAAAAAAAAAAATTGTGATTGTGGGAGCACCACCAGAGTGGTAGTTGAAAACTGGATTCTGCCCTTGGCTTGACATTCTCTAGTCGATGTGGGACAAACAGTTCTATGAGGCATTGTTTTGCTCTGTGGTCCAGGATGGTCCTGAACTCACAGTGTAGCCCAGGCCAGCCTTCTTCCCGCCTCATCCTGCCTCCTGAGTGCTGGAATTAACAGGCGTCCAGTTTATGTGTGTTGAGAGACTGAACATAGGCCTTTTGCTTGCTAGGCAAGCATGTCATCTCCTGAGCTGTGCCCACACTCCCGGCCCCACAAGCAGTTTTGGAAGATTGAACGAAATGGTAATACGAGATTCCTTCCAACTCTCTAATAGAACTTAAGATTTTTTGAGTCATCCTTTTCTGTCTACTTTCTAGATTCGGCCCCTTTGAGTGATCGATTCAACACGAGAATAAATACATTGCAAAATAGCAACCAGTTTCTCTGCGCCACTGGCAGGCACATAATAGATGTTCAGTAAAAATTTCAGGAGGGTTAGGCATCATTTTCTTCTGGGATGCCCAATACATTTGCAGAATTCACAGAAATTCGGCCCACTGCCCAGAACTCTGCATGGCTTGCCTGGCTTGGGACGGAAAGGGAGGCCCTCCCGGGCCTAGGGACCCCGGGCTTCCAGCCTGGGCCGCCCCATTCTGGCTCCGGGGAGGCGGTGGCCATTGGCTGGCGGCTCCGAGGCTATTGGCTGACGCTCCGGCTGCGGAGGGCGGGGAGCGCCGCTGAAGGGACTGTTTGCTCCTACGGGCTGTAGATGGAGCTGTCCGGCCCCGGCGAGGGGGAAGGCTCCTGGAAAACGTTCTTCTCCCTGGCCGGCCCAAGCGGGGAACAGCACTCCCAGGATGCAGTTTGTGTCAACACGGCCGCAGCCTCAACAGCTGGGCATCCAGGGCCTGGGGCTGGACAGCGGGAGCTGGAGCTGGGCCCAGGCTCTGCCCCCGGACGAGGTCTGCCACCAGGAGCCGGCGCTGCGCGGGGAAATGGCCGAGGGAATGCCGCCCATGCAGGTGGGTGCAGCCCCCGCCGGCGCCATGGCCGCGTCGCTGTCGTGGGGGCGGGGCGGGCCGGGCCGGGCCTCGGGGACCTCGCCGCGCCCGTGTCGTGCGCGCCCCACGCGAGCCTAGGCGGCGTCCCTGGCGGCGGGGCAGGCGGCTGGCGGGCGGAGCGGGCCCGGGTACCGGGAGCAGGCCCCGATCGGAGGCCCAACCGCGCGCCCGCCCGCCCAGCACCTCTCCCCGCTTGGCCCGAGGACTTCCGGGGCGAGGGGACCCGCGGCGGCCCCTCCCGGGATCAGGCGCGTCTGTGGCCCATCCACGGAGCCCTGGAGGACGCCCTTGTGCGCCCCGCCAGCGCAGGGGTTACCTGCGGGCCTTCCGCCCCTCCGCGGGAAGGAATCCCCCGTCCTTGTTTACACGGCGGCCAGTCCGACCGAGAGATTTTAAAATATCTTATTATTGCCATGCTCTAAGTAGAACGAGGCATCAGTCCACTTTTTCTCTGCACCGGCTGTGGTCCAAGGAAGGACCACGGGGAGGTGACTTTGTCGTAGTGGGTTGGCAAACTTGGCTGCCTTTGGGATTGCCTGAACAGCTTTTAAGACGACTGACGACGCCCAAGCCGCGTCCCAGAGCCGTTAACTCTGAGTCCCTGGGGGCGTGCAGACGAATTTGACGAGTGGCCTTGCCTTGGGCATCAAACACTGGGAAGCCCGGGTCTGAGAGGCCCGCACACTTTCCGAGGGTCTGGAGCTGGCCTTGGGCTGGCCCTCGGTAGCCCCCTCCCCTCCCACCTGGTTGTAGGCAGTGTTGTAACATGTCAGCCGGGGGTTGGCTATGATGTCTTGGATCATTTTTTAAGCTGTAGGTCTTCACTGCAAAAACTGAACTGGTCCCACTTCCTAAACTTCCAGTGTGTCCTAGTCAGGGTCTCTGGACCAGACTGGCAGAGTCTCCTGATGTGAACATAGTCACCCCTCACCCAGCAGGGGCCTGGCTTTCTCAGGGCTTGCTGCCCTTCCCCATGGAGGAAGAGAGTCTCAGGTCACTGTAGGGTGGCCCTGGCTGTCACTGATGCTCTGGGTTTAAGAGGGTAGTGGCCTGTTTGTCATCAGCCTGTGCAGCTGACCTCAAAGGAACAGGACTCCGCTTTGCCCAGCTCAAGGAGCGCTTCTCAGGGACAGGAAGGACAGAAAGAGACACCTCCTTCTGTCCCATTCAGTTTGTCATCAAGCATACCCTGGGTGCTGAAACAGTATGTCCCCTGTTCCCAGATTACCAGTGACCTGTGACCACCCTCTACTCCTTGGCCCGTGGGCTCAGATCCCCACTTGTGCCGACTGCTGGCAGTGCAGGAAATAAGAGGGAGATGCCAGGCCATACAGCATGCTCTTCCTAGGAAACGGGGAGGGGGACCCCAGAGTTTCTCTGTTCCGTTTACCTCACCTCCTCTTCTCTAATGAGTAACTGTTTTTTAAAGAAAATCTATTTTCATTTTGCAGAATATTTATGAAAAGTATTTATATAGGGATTTTAAAAAAAAATCAAGCCTGTGCGCATCTACCCTCTAGCTGGGGTGCTCTGGTCTCCAGTGGCTGCGACACTCCTATGCCCAGTAGGAGTGATGGTGGCAGCTCGCACCCCGGGCTCTTGTGCCCTGTGGCACCTGGATGGAATCATAGAGTCAGCAGCTCAGGCGGTATATAGTGGAGTGGCCAGCTGCTTCTCCAAGAAGGGGTTTCATCATCTTTAAAGCACAGATTCTTGCCCTAACCTGCTTGGAGATTGCTGGGAAGATTAGCCTCAAACAACTGCATGAATATTCTTACCCTGAAACAAAGAACGTGAAGCAAAGGCAAAGTTTGTGATGGAGTCTAGCCTATGAACAAATCCGCCATTCTCTTTAGCGCCTGTGATTTTTAGGCAGGAATCGTGGCCTTGACTTGCCAAGGTCAAGGTCGTGCCTGGTGGACTCGCACAAGCAGGAAGTGGGAGAGCGGTTCATTGGGTGAGTGGGTGGCCACTCTGGCTGTCGCTTTGGGCATCGTGAGCACCACAGCTGGAGGCGGGGACTTGGCTGAAGAGAGACAACCTGTGGCATTTGTCCCCTGTTCCAGGCCACCTTCCCCGCTTGCACATATCCTTATTCCTGGCTGTCACTGTCTCCTCTGCACACAGGCTCAAGAATGGGACATGGATGCCCGGCGACCTATGCCCTTTCAGTTCCCGCCCTTCCCTGACAGGGCCCCTGTCTTCCCTGACCGCATGATGCGGGAGCCCCAGTTGCCCACGGCAGAGATCTCGCTTTGGACTGTGGTGGCCGCCATCCAGGCAGTAGAGAGGAAGGTGGATGCCCAGGCCAGCCAGCTGCTCAACCTGGAGGGTCGCACGGGAACGGCCGAGAAGAAGCTGGCGGACTGCGAGAAGACGGCTGTGGAGTTCGGCAACCACATGGAGAGCAAGTGGGCCGTGCTGGGCACCCTGCTACAGGAGTATGGGCTGCTGCAGCGGCGGCTGGAGAACCTGGAGAACCTGCTGCGCAACCGCAACTTCTGGGTCCTGCGGCTGCCCCCAGGCAGCAAGGGCGAGGCCCCCAAGGTATGTGCCAGGCCGGGCAGGGATGGAGGTAAGAAACTGCGCAGGTGAACAGATCCATTGAGGTTGCTGGTGGGCCTTGTGGTCTCCTCTGCTTCCCTGTTATCCCATTCGGTGTCTTGGTAAAGCCTGTCTCACCAAACCTTTGTGTGTACGTGTGTGCGTGCGTGCGTGCGTGCATGTGTGATTACTGCAGACGGAAACCAGGCCTTTTCACTGAGGTATATTCTCAGCCCATCTGTATTTTTGATTCTGAGACAAGAGCCTCGCTAAGTTGTTAGGCTGCCCAAGCTAGGCTTCACTTATGATCCTTCTGCCTCAGCCCCTTGGAGTGATGGAAAAATAGCCCTGTGCCACTGGGCCCAGCTTCCTTTTTTTTTTTTTTTTTTTTTTTCAGACAAGGTCTCACTCTGTAGTCCCTGCTAGACCTGAGCTCACTTTACAGCCTAGGCTAGTCTCGAACTCACAGCGATCCTCCTGCCTCGGCCTCACAAGGAGTACACCACCATGCCCAGCTTATATGGTGCTGAAGAATTTTTTGTTCTTGCTTGGCAAGTGCTTTCACCACTGTGCTACCTCTCTACCCCTCCAGCCCATTTTTTATTTTTGATTTTGAGACAAGGTCTCACAAAGGTACCCACGCTGGACTCACACTTTCGCCCTTACGCCAGCTTTGAATGTTCTGTATGAACAGGGCTGCCACCCATTTTCCTCAGAGGCTACACGTACTGGTCTCAGCCTTTGTTCTCGCGATGCCTGGGATATCCCTGAGCTATGTGGCTGTTTTTACTGCTTGCTTTTCCACTTGATGTTGACTGGTGACCACTTGTCACTGGTCATCTCTGTATATGCTTTTCTCAATGGTGGCTGGAAACAGACCCCAGAACTTACTGTGCCTGGAATTGTTTTTTTTTTTTTTTTTTCCTTCAGACATGTCTCACTGTGTAGCCTAGGCTGGTCCTGAGCTCACTATGGAGCCCAGGTTGGCCTTGCATTCACCACAATCCTCCTGTCTCAGCCTCCTGAGTGCTGGAATTACAGGCGTGCACCACTACGCCCAGCTTAGGTGGTGCTAGGAGATGGGACTCAGGTACTTGGCGCTTGATGTGGCACTTGCCCGCTGAGCCATTGCTCCATCCCCTGGAATAGCTTTTTCCATCACGATCACTCACGACAGTCCAGAAGTCACACTCTGTTTCTGTCCCGTTTGCTCTTCCACTTTCCTCCAGGCTTGTCAACCTTACACTCTCAAGTCAATGGCCTTGCTTTTGGCTTCTCTGAGAAAATAAGGTCATTGAAAGAGGCGTCGTGTGCAGTAGCTCACCTCCGGGTGTTGTCCTGGTGCCCCAGAACTCTGCCCTGCGTACCCGGCAGCTCGGTGCCCACCTCGTCCTTCCCAAGGGTGCCCTAGCACCTGTCGCCTTCTCCTCTACGTGGCCAGCTCTCCTCTTTCCAGGTCACCAGCTTGCCTCATTCCCTGTTCCTTCCCCGAGCCGAATCCGTCAGAAGCATTGTCCGTGCTCCTTACCTTCAGTTCTTCCTTCCCCATCACTCCTCCCCACTTTCACAGTCAAGAACATCTGAGCCACGATTGAAAAATACAGCAGATGTTTAAAATCTTAAAAATTGCTGCTGTAAAAGATATATCGCCACGAATCTTCCCCCTTCTGAACACACATGTCCCATCATTACAGCCGCTTGCCGAAGCAGTTCCGAGTCCTCTTGTGAAAGCCCTTCTCAGTCACACTCTTACAGCTGCCTCAATGTCCTGAATCAATTCAAAACATTTGACTCTTCATGATGTTTTGGACTTTGGGGAAAAGCCAGGCGTGGTACCATATCTGGTGAACAAGGTGGATAAGGACACCTTACAGTGTTCTTATGAGCCCACTTTTCTGTTGGGTGGCACTCAGCAGCCAGAGTCACCTCTATTTCAAATAGTTTATCTGTGGTACTGGGAATTGAGCCTAGGGCCTCTGCCCTGAGACATTGCCCCAACCCGTTTTTATTATTTTTTTATTTGAGACAGGGTTTCTCTAGGTTGCTGAGTGACCGAGGCTGGGCTCCGGCTTGAATTCTTCCAGCCTCAGCCTCCCTGGGTGCTAGGATTGTAGGCATGCGCCACTGCGCTCAGCTTATATTCACGTTTTTGATCACACTTCGTGAAGACTCCAAGTAACACTTCTGGAACTGCTTCAGAAAGTAGCAAGAATGATGGCCAAGTGTGTTCAAAACGCGGAGGAGAATTTTGAGAATTTGTGGCAATGTGCTTTTTTTTTTCTTTTTTTTAGAGAGAAACAAAGGATAGAGGGTTGAATAAAGCTCTTGGAGGGGGTCCCAAGTGTGTTGCCCCCCAATGTGTCTTTTACTGTAATACATTTTTAACAAATTTAAACACACATGGTATTTTTTGATCAGTCCTTGTACAAAAGTACAAAATAATGTAGGTCAGAAGCCCTCAACCCCTGGACCCTGGACTGGTTCTGGTCCTGTGGCCTTGGGAGGCTTGGGAAGGCTGGACAGATGAACTGCGAATAGGAGGTGAGCAGTTTGTGAAGTTCCGCCTCCTGTCAGTAGCTCCTATCAGGTTCTAGCACTCTGCTGATTGACAGGAGGCGGGGCTTCCCTCCCCACTCCCGGTTATTGCTTCTGGCATTTCACAGCTCTCTCCTTGGGAGAATGGTTGTCAACTCAATCAGTCCTTGGTGTGCAAAAGATTGGGGACCACTGGTGTAAGAACCCTAGGTATCCATTGTCAGCTAAAGCTGTCAGTAACTCTGAACTGACCTGGTTTCCCAAGTCCTAGCTCACATCCCCACTCTTGATTTATTTTAAAGCAAAGCCCAGGCATGTCGCTTTGGTCTTGAATATTTTAGTATTAGGTCTAAGAGGTAAAGACTGTTTCAAAAAAACAACAATCTCCATGTTACCCCTCCTACTCCCTTGCCATAGTAAGACCTACTCTACTCCAGTGTCTAGTTGGTGTTCAAATTTTCAGTTGATTTAAAAAAAAAATTCTTTGAGTTAGGATTTAAATAAAGTCCACACATTAAAATTGTTATATCTTTTTAATTAAATGAATGAATGAATTAATTTTTGAGACAGTGTCTTGCTCTGTAGCCCAGGCTGGTGCTAAACTCCCTGTGGAGCCCAGACTGGGTGATAAATCTTTTTTAATCTTTAATTTCTCCTCTATCTTTTATTTTCCTTTGATTTATTTGTATTTTTCTTCTGTACTGGGGAATCAGACCAGCAGTTCTGTACCACTGAGGTATATTGCAGGCCCTTTTTATTTTTATTTTTTAGACAGGTCATACTGAGTTACCGGGGCTGGTCTTGAACTTGTGATCCTCCTGCCTGCCCCTCCAGAGGAGTTGCGATTATAGGTTTGCCCACCACGTCCTATTTCCTTACACTGTATTTGTGAAAGAAGCAGTGTCCTTTGTTCTATTCAGCATCTCACAATCTGGATTCTGTGGATCGCATCCCTCCTGGTCTCATTGCACTTGTTCCTCTATTCTCAGTACTCCAGATAGTTGGTAACTGGATAATTCCCTCTGGAACCAGCTCTGATCAGGCTTTTGTTTCCACCCTTCTTTCTTTTTGGTCTCACTGAGGCCCTGATGATATCCAAGGGATTAAAGTCACTTGTTACTCTTGGTCTTCATTCTCTTGGCCCCATCAGCAGCCTAGTGTGTGCTGGCCACTCCTTCCTTGAAACACCTTTACATGTGGCTTCCAGGATGCCTCTCTCTGTAGTCTTTTCCCTGCCTCATTAGCTTCTCCTCATTCTGCTTTGTGCTAGGTTTTCCTCCTTTATCCAAATTTTTTTATTGAGACAGGGTCTCGCTCTGTAGTCTAGGCTAGTCCTGAACTCACTGTGTAGCCTGGGCTGGCCTTGAGCTCATGGCAGTCCTCCTGCTTCGGCCTCCTAGAGTCCTGAGATTACAGGCATGTGCCACCACACCTGAATAATTTTTAATGTGGTGCTAGGGAATCGAACCCAAGGCCCTGAGCATGCTAAGCAAATATTCTAACCACTAAGATACATCTCTAGCCTCCATATCTTAATGTTTGAGTTGTTCCTGGGCTCAGTCTCAGCCTTGGCTTTTATTTGTACCCCTCGGGGATGTACTCTAGGCCCCTGGTTTTAAATACAATCTGAGCTGTCATGTCAGCTCCTTTTGTTTCTTTTCTACCCACCGCTTTATCCCTCCACTTCCTTCTTGAACACCAGATTCACATTCCTACCTGTTAATCCAGCATCTCTGTTTGCTTGGGCATCAGTGTTTTAGACTTAACATGACCAAACTGAACTCTGAGTCTCTTGCCTGAAGCCTGTCCTGCCCAGAGTCACCCTCTCTACCTTGGTGACAGTCCATCCTTCCTGTTGCTCAGGTTGGACCTCTGGGGTCCTGCTTGGCTCCTGTCCTCCTCACACCCTACTCCCAGCTTGACACCTGGGGTCCGACCTCTTCTTACCAGCTCCACCACTGAGCCGTCCTCCAGCTGGCACCACCCTCATCTCTTTGATTGCTACCAGCTTTGACCCTGTGTGAAGACCATGGGGGAGGATGGAGGGGCCGGACTAAGGGCGAAGGTGACAGGCTGGTCCAGTGGGGATGTGTAAACGGCAGGAGCTGAGTCAGTGTGGTCAGAGAGAAAGGGCAGTGGCTACAGTCACAGAAGTAAGACCGTTCTGAATTGTCTGGTCCCGGTGAGGTCACACCAGTGAAGGCTGCAGGGAGTACAGACAAGGCTCCTGAAGCAGGCCTTGTGTGTCAGAGGAGAGTGTCTGACTGGCAGGTGACATACTGACTGAGGTCACAGTGGTGCTTCTTGTACTAGAGAGACCAGGAGCTAGAGGAACAGCATAGCGGTTAGAGCACTGGGTGAGCAAGCACGAAGCCCTCAGTTTGATTCCTCAATACCACATACTGTCTGGGCATGGTTGCTCACACCTGTAATCCCAGCATTCGGGAGACTGAGGCAGGGTTGCCATGTGTTCAAGTTCAGCCTGGGCTACGTAGTTCATGACTAGCCTAGACTAAAGAGTGATGCTTTGCCAGAAAAAAATAAATAAATAAATAAAATTCGGGGGGGGGGGGGGGGGGGGAGGAGAGGCCAGAATCCAGAGTTTCCACTCATGCCTTTGAATTTTGCATTTCTTGGTGACAAAAGTATAGCTGTGTACACAGAGGTGATCTGACCTGAAATACAGGTTCTGTGACAGGGTTTCACTAGCCTCTCAGCTCAGTGAGACCCACTCGAGGATGCCCCTATCTCTATCACCCTGCACAGCAGAAGAAGCAGGTTGACTGTAGCTTTGTCCTTGGGTGTCTAGCGGACTTAGGAGTGAGATAGCAAAGGCTGTGGTTAATCGCTTTGAAGAAATAATAATGAAGGCAGCTTCAGGCCCCACTGCCATTGGAAGCTCAGGTGGGTTGGGCTGGGCATTCTGGCTCCATGGGAATGGACTGATGGGCTGGGACTCCGAGGCTGGGGTAGGAACAGAAGCCAGGCCCACATGGACTGGCTACCATGGCCAGTAGGTGAGGGGCAAAGAGGAACAGCTGGTGCTGATGCCAAGACTCCTACTGTCCCAGGTTCCGGTGACTTTTGTTGACATTGCTGTCTACTTCTCTGAGGACGAGTGGAAGAACTTGGACGAGTGGCAGAAGGAGCTTTACAACAATCTTGTGAAGGAGAACTACAAAACCCTGATGTCCCTGGGTAAGGTCACCTCCCTGCCCTCATGCCAGGTTCTGTAACGGGCCAGGAGATGTGTGTTAACCTGATGGAAATAAATAATTTGCTGGGATGCTACTAAAAATGTAGTTAGCCAGGCCCAGTGGCACAGTTCTATAATCCCAGCACTCAGGAAGGCTGAAGCAGGAGGATCATAGCTTCAAGCCAAGGCTAGGCAACCTAACAACTTAGTAGTACCCTATCATCTTAAAAAAAGGGAGGGGGGCTGGGGATGTAGCCCAATATGAAGACTATCGGCTTGATCCCCAATACCACAAAAACAAATAAAATAGAATAGGGTAAAAGCTAAAAATCTGGTAGTATACCCTGTTGCCATAGAATTCTGTGTTACATGACCACTAGTGCAGAATACAGTGAACTTGCACATTCACACTCACCATGCCCGGGATAAGCCAAGAGAGGTTCGATGTTGGCTTTCAGAGCCGGCGCTTTCCATATAGAAACCTGGGAATCCACTGACTTGTCTTCAGGATTCTGCGTAAGAGGTTAGTTATCTTCCTGATGTGACCCTTCTGTGTGGAAGGGAGCTCAGAGAGAGGCAGTCAGGTTGCCACGAGCTCCCGTCACCCGCACGGGGATGCGCCTGTCCACTTCATGCTTCCTCTCCTTGTCTTCATTTACCCGCAGACACTGAGGGCCCCGTGCCCAAGCCAGATGCCCCAGCCCCAGTGGAGCCCAGGGAAGAGCCTTGCGTGTGGGAACAGCGTCACCCTGAAGAGAGAGAGATCCCAGTGGATACAGACACAGGTGAGGACCCCTGAGTTCTGGGTCAGATGCAGGGAAGGGCAAGGAAAGACAGCCAGGTGTCCCAGGTGTCCATGCTGGGAAACCCCGCCACATGTGGGCAAGAGGGAATCTCTTGAACTGCTCATGGGGCCATTTCTGGCGTGTTGGAATGTGGTGGTCACTTACAGGAAGAGGGCTCGGCCTGTAACCACGCCATGGGTTCTGTCTTTGGCTCTACACAAGCCATGAAGTTCATTAATGGCAGGTGAGCTGCGGGGAGAGAGAGCTGTCTTTTAATGTGTAACAGTTCAGTGGTTCTCAGAGTTGTGCAGCCATGAACACTGTAACTCCACAGCATTTCGTTGTGAGAATCCCTGTCCCCATTAGCTGACACACCATGCTCCCTTTTGTCCCAGCCCTAGCAGCCCTCGGCAGCTAGGAACCTGCTTTCTGACTCCCTGGCTTTGCCTGTGTTAGGTGTTTCTTAACGTTTACAGTTTCACTGAGTTCTCAAACTGTTGCTGAGCACAAAATAGAACAGGGTCCACTGTACCTATTTTACGGATGCTATGTGCAGACTGAGACCCAGAGAGGTAAAGTGACTCAAGTTGATGATCCCTTTCTTCAGAGTCCTCACCCAGTCTCGCGTGTTGCCTGAGCAGTCTTCTGCCAGGAGCTGGCACATTCCACATACGCCACCAGTAGGGGAAAGTGCCATTGGTCGCATCTTTGGGCTCCATTTAAAGGGCGTGTTGTTCTTTATATTTAAAGGTGCTGTGATTTATCCATTCAGGGTCAGGGCTTGATTGTGCCCCTATCCAACCTGATTGGCTCATAGTCATATATAAATGCATGTGTTAAAAAAAATAAATATGTGGCCACTTTATTGTATATGGCCACTTTATTGAAAGGCAAGGGCACATGACCTCTGTGCACAGGTCAGACATGGAGCTGTGTCTTGGTTAGTACCCATTCATTTATAGCCCTTGGGATCCTTTCCAGAGTCCCTCTCTAGCCTTTCTTATACCTTTGCTGCTTGCCTGTCCCTTTTTCTAGAATGCTGGCCATGTCTTTGCCCCCGGCACCATCTACTCCTCAGGGTTCTCCATGGTTCCAGTGGGAACCCAGATCCTGGTTGTTTTTCCTGTCATTTGCTGGCAGCTGTGCTCTTGGCTCCACAATGTGCTGGTGAGCAGTAAACAGAAAAAAAAAAAAAAGAAGGCAAAGGCTTATCAGCGTGCTTGTCTGTCCTCAGGAGCAGAGCCCCTGGTGCCTGCACAGGATTCCTCATCTCAGGTGAAGCGGGAGGAAGCGCTGTGTGCCCGGGGCCAGAGAAACCTGGAGGAGAGAGCCATCCCCACGGAGTCCATCACTGGTGAGTGAGTCACAGAGTTGCACAGTCTAGAAGGGGATGGACGGTGTATTAGTTACTCTCAGCTACTTTCCCGCCACTGAGACAAAATAAACCAACGCTTGCAACTTAAAGGAAAGGAGGTTTCTTTTTGGCTCATGGTTTCAGTGAGTTCAGTCCATGCTTGACTGGCTCCAAGGCAGAAACAGCATGGTGGAAGAGCTGTCAGAGGACAGCTGTTTGTGTCATGGTAACCAAGAAGCAGAGGGATAAAGGAAGAACCAGCAATAAGAATATGCCCTTCTTGCACTCCAGGGACCTGCGTCTTCTGACTAGGTTCCAGCTCCAAACAGGGCAGTCAGTCTTGAGCTGGTCAGTGGTTTAACCCACTGTTGAGTATAGTGTACCCACAATCCAGGCACCTTCCACATACGTGAGACTTCTGGGAGATGCATGTCTGTGATCCCTGAAAGTGTCCATTGTGTGTGACAGGCCAGAGGGCTGTGATGGCATTAGAAGAGGTACAGATGCAGAACTGGGCTGAAGCAGGAATTCTCCATGGCATGAGAATTTGCTGCTACATCCGGGTTCATTTGTTCGGCTTTCTCCCTGTGTTACATTTGTGGTTTTGAACTATTCCTGCCCCTTTAAAGCAGCATCAGGGACTGGAAGAATAGCATAGTGGTCAGAGTGATTGCCTAGCAATTGCAAGTCCCTGAGTTCAATTTCTCAGCATCATAGAAGCTGGACATAGTGGCACATGCCTGTAATCCCAGCACTGGGCAGGCTGAGGCAGAGGGATTGCTGGGAGTCCAAGGCCAGCCTGGGCTCCATAGTGAGTTCAGGACCAGTCTAAACGACAGAGTGAAACCCTGTCTCAAAAACATAAAGTAAAAACTGCATTGTAGCAGAAGTACTAAGTACAGAGCACTTAACTAGATTGTATGGCAGAATACAGAGGCCAGTAAGGCCTGCCTCGTCCAGAAATGGCTTCAAGCCAGGATCCCTGGGCCTGCAGGCCTCAGGGCAGCTGCTGCTCAATGGTGGTCCAGCCGGGCTCTGATTAAGGAAGAATCTGGCGTAGCAGGAATCATGGAGTGTGTGTGTGTAAAGTGAGAGATTTGTCTTAAGGAGTTGGTTGATAGGATTGCGAAGGGTGGCACATTCAGAATTTGTGGGGCAGCCTGGCAGTTTGGAGACCTGGGCAAAGGGGATGTTTGCATCTAGAGCTGGTGGAACTCCCTTGCCCTCGGGGGTGGTTCCTTGTTTTCTATTAGGGGCTGCAGTGGGCTAGGTGAGGCTCGTCCACGCTGTGGAAGGTGATCTGCTGTATTCATCATCTGCTGACTTCTGGGTTAATTTCACCTGAAAATACCTTCATAGAAAAGTCAAGAAAAATGTTTGACCTACTGGTTAGCACACGAGAGCAGCAAGATATTTGGCCACCCAGTAGCTCTTTTCTGGAGGGAGAGCTGCAGAGCCTCAGACCCACCGGCAGGGATCAGCCCTTCACTGGCCCTGATGCCTGCGCCTGCGCCTTGAACGCCTCAGGCGGTGCTGTCTTTAATGAGGCCTGTGAGGGATGAGAAGACACTAAGGGGTAAATAAGGCACAGTAGACAGTGGAGGAAAAAGAGTGTGGGATCTTTTTCTTTCATCTTGGGAAAGACCTCTTCATATAGCTAAGATGAAGGGCTTCCTGGAGGTGGTGTTTTCCTGGGAAATGCCCTCAGGAGGGTCCTGTTCTGCGGTGGCCTCACTCAGGGCAGATAAGTCTCTGGAACACAGAGACACTCTAAAGTCGTAATTATGTCTCTTCTCCAGTGTCCACTTCTTTCATTGTGTCCAGAGTGACTTGAACTTTTATGGGAGTGATTTAGTTATCTCCCTGACCGATTTTAGGAAAAACGTAATTGCATGAAACACAGGTTTACTCAGAATGCAAATCGGCTTCAGTTTCTCCACTGTAATGTCGTGGCCACTCTTGTTCCTGTGAGCAGACTCGCCCATCTCTGCCCAGGACCTTCTCTCCCGGATCAAGCAGGAGGAGCCGCAGTGCGTATGGGACCAGCAGGATCTGGCAGAGAGAGACATCCCCACGGACCCCAATTCAGGTGAGAAAGATGCCATGATGGAGGGCGAGTGTGGAGCTCATCTGGTCATGTATCGTTGGTGGAGCTGATGCTCGAACTACCTGAACATAGGTTTTTGAACAATCCGAACACCCGAAAAGCTGTGCATATTTCTGTGGGATCAAGAGAAAGTCATTTGTTTTTCTGGAATTTCTAGTGAGTGATGCTAGCTAGATGGCTCTCAAGCAACTTGGGGAGGGTCCCCGCCTCAGGAAAGCTCCGCCTGCCAGGGCTGTGTGTGGCTTAGTGTGTGTGTTTCCACAGTGGGGTGGTCCCGAGCCATCCTCTCTGGAAGTTCTGACACCAGAGCTTCATTCTAGTCCCCATACCTGGGAGAACAGATAGAAGTTGAGTCTGAGTTAGATTCCCCAGAACCACATAAACTGGCACATCTGTAATTTTAGCACTTGGGAGGCTGAGGCAGGAAGATTATTGTGTGTTTAAGGCCAGCTTGGGCTACATAGTGAGTTCAGGACCAGCCTAGAATACAAAGTGAGACCCTGTCCCAAAACAAAGAAAACCTAGAGTCTAGGGGTCCTTGTAGTTTGTCAGTGCAGCAAAGAAGAAATCGAGGGGACCCTGGGACAGCTGGGAACTGAGGGGACCTGAGAATCCTGGGGCTTCTTTGCTGTGTTCTTGCCAGTGGCCCTGATACTGTTGCTGACTGACTGTTGAGCGAGACACCCAGACCGTGACAGCAAGATCCTACTCCGTCACAGTGAGCAGAGCTGAGCTTTCCTCGGGCTTAGCCTGTGCCTCCAGATCAGATAGTAGGAAGACCTGGGTCCTGATCTGATTCTGCTGCTGCCCAAGCTTTGCTCAACACCCCCCCCCTCCCCCCATCCCTCGCAGTAGAGTGAGCACTGAGTGAGTCCGTGTAGAAAGGGCTGGAGAGGGCAAGATGGACCCTGTCTGTGAAGTGCTGCCCCAAGTGCCCAGACTGCCACCTGCCTGCAAGCTGCCTCCTCCACGTGCAGTGGCGCTTGAGCCTTCAACGAGATGTGGTGGCGATATACAGGGTCTAAATCCGCCTTCTTGTCTGTCTTTCAGAGTCTCTCATCTCAGCACATGACATTTTGTCCTGGATCAAGCAGGAGGAGCAGCCGTACCCGTGGGGCCCACGCGACACCATGGAAGGGGAGCTCGGGCTGGACTCTGGCCCCAGTGAGTGACGCACCCCGCTCCCAGTACACCTGCGTGTGTGATCCAGAACTGAACAGCTGAGGCCGGGGACCAGGGTTCTTTGCCTTGTCCGCTGACTGCTCCCAGGGTGATGTGTTAGCCGCAGCCTTTCAGAGCCTGGAGGAGCTGGCAGGGATGGGAGCGGACTGGGCTTTCCCTTTTGAGAGGCAATCCAGAACGGTCCTCTTTGAATTGTTGGCGTGATGGCATGAAGGGAGGGAGCCAGAGCATGGACCACAGGCTCCCGTGCCCATGGCCACTATTTCCAGCTCTGTCCCTGAAGGCACAGCAAACAGATCATCAGGTGTTGCCAGGAAATTCCATCCAGCCCTGATCCGCAGTGCTCCCTTCCAATTCTTCCAGGACAGCCAGGAGCCTGAGGGCCTGGAGGGGATTCTCCCCGGGGCTGTGCAGCTGTGGGGATGGATCTGGGCTTTGCAAAGGTTCCCACCATTTTCCTGCTTGGGTTTGTATATGAGGACCCACAGTCCGGTTAGCCTCTTGGGGTGATGGGAATATCTAGGTATGCTTCTCCTGCTGCAGGCTGCATCACAGTTTCTTTCTTTCTTTCTTTTTTCTAAAAAAGGAGCCTGCCTCTTGTTTATGAATGTTGAAATTTGAAACTAGTCTCTCATCTGTGATTTCTATAAGAGTTAAAGCCAACCAGAACGTTGTCAGCATGTCACTTCCTGTGTCTCCCCCAGGTGACGGCCTGCTGCTGGTGAAGAACCCTCCACCAGCCCCGCCCCAGCCCCAGCCCCAGGCCCAGCCGCCCCAGGCCCACCCGCAGAGCCTGCCCCCGCTGGCCGTGCCTGAGAACCCCGGTGGCCCGGCCAGCCGCGGGCTACCTGAGGACAGCTTCCCGGTGCTGCCGGGGGAGCGCAGTACTGGGGAGGCGCAGCCAGGTGGGGACGGGGGCGCCGGCAGTGGCGGAGGCGGAGGCGGAGGCGGGGGCTGCAGCGGCGGCACCAGTGGCGCTGGCCCTGGGGCGGGCGGGGGCTGCGGCAGCTGCTGCCCGGGCGGCCTGCGGCGGAGCCTCCTGGCGCACGGGGCGCGCAGCAAGCCCTACTCGTGCCCGGAGTGCGGCAAGAGCTTCGGCGTGCGCAAGAGCCTCATCATCCACCACCGCAGCCACACCAAGGAGCGGCCCTACGAGTGCGCCGAGTGCGAGAAGAGCTTCAACTGCCACTCGGGCCTCATCCGCCACCAGATGACGCACCGCGGCGAGCGGCCCTACAAGTGCTCAGAGTGCGAGAAGACCTACAGCCGCAAGGAGCACCTGCAGAACCACCAGCGGCTGCACACGGGCGAGCGGCCCTTCCAGTGCGCACTGTGCGGCAAGAGCTTCATCCGCAAGCAGAACCTGCTCAAGCACCAGCGCATCCACACGGGCGAGCGGCCCTACACGTGCGGCGAGTGCGGCAAGAGCTTCCGCTACAAGGAGTCGCTCAAGGACCACCTGCGTGTGCACAGCGGGGGCCCGGGCCTGGGCGCCCCGCCACGGCCGCTCCAGGCGCCCCCCGAGCGAGACTAGGGTTGGGCCGGGGCGGGCTGGGCGCTCCTGAGGACCCCGCCACTCCGCCCCAGTGTTCTCCAGGCACCTTCCTGCCCTCTGCCCACCACCTGCTGGAAATTGGGCATAGGAATTGCACTCCAGACAGGGTCCCCCGAGGGCTGGACAGGGGTTCCCCCCAGGCCTGTCCAGCCCGCATGGACAGCTCAGCGCATCTCTTAGGGTGGACTGAGCGGCTGGGGACGGTTCCAGAGGGACAGCCAGGAGGCAGGAGTCCTCGGACATGCCCCTCGGGCCACCCAGCGTGCCCACCGGCCACTGAGGCCACAGACGGTGACCAGGGAGTCTCCAGAATGAGCAGATGGGATGCTGGGGGGCGGAGACGCCCTGGAAGGGGAAGCGAAGGTGCAATGGTGAGCCCAGGGCTGCCCCAGGGCCGCGTCCTCACCACGACAACACTGCCTCGCGTTGGAACAGCGCTTTCTACTTTTTAAAAAGGGTTTTCTATCCGTTACCTATTTTCACCCCTAGCCGGTCCCTCCCGGCCAGGTGGGGTGGGTTTCCCCTACGCAGTAACTAAGGGAAGTGAGATCCAGGTAGAGATGACGTACCCAAACTCACACGAGAAGAGCGTGGCAGAGCCACACCCGGCCCTGGCCCAGTGCAGTGTCCCCACCCCACACACTGCCTACCTCCGCTGGCCAAGAGACGGCTCTGGTCCCGCCTTCCTGGTCCCTTCCCCTCGGCCATCCTCCTGTCCCCGGACCAGAAGCATCAGGGGCCAACTCCTGGGTGAATGGGGATGGGGACAGCTCGGCTACAAAAGTGCCCAGGCACTTGAGCCCCCTGGCCCTAGCCTGCCCTCCCACCCCTAGTCCCCCAGTCTGGTGCAGAAGCAGCTTTCACTGCACAGCAGGGCTCTCCGGTGCTCTGGCCTCACCCTGAGCATTTCCTCCCATTTCCGGGGAGAAGGAGGGGCCTTTGCTTCTCCAGCAGCCATCAGGGAGTGAGTCTCTGCCCAGGAGGACTGGGCTGGTGGGTGCTAGAGCCTGAGCCTCAGGCTCTCTGCTGTGCTGGTCCTCCCAATTGGTGCTATCTGTTCACTGACCGCGCTCATGGACCCAGACCTGACTACGCTCTGACCCTGCAGGCGTCTTGGGAAGCGCCCAGAGGACTCCCTTTCACATTGGTGCATTGCTCTGTGGCTCCAGGCGTGGCAGCCACGGGGCCACTTCCCGTTTCAGCGTCTTGCATGGCCAGGCACTGGGGTGGGGTGGCATGCCCAGGACCCTTGTTTTTGTCAAAATGGCTTTTCTTGCTTCTCCCATGGATCCTGCTTCTCTTTGAGCCCAGGAGTGTGGTGGGCAGCCAGCACCTGGCGCCACCTCTGTGTGCTCTGCTTCTGCTCTTCTGCTCACCTGCGCTGCTCCGCTGTCCTCAGAACCCTCTCCCCCCCCCCTTTTTTTTTTTTTTTGCCGTGCAAAGGGAATTCCTGAAATTAAATAAAAGGTATCCAGATTGCAGACTGCATGTTCACCGAGCTGGAGGCGGCTCCAGCCTGGCACCCCACAGTAAAGCCTCTATGAACTGGAATCCAACCAACTGGAATGTTCTTTCTTCATTCTGCCCTTTGAAGGAGGTGTGTCTTAGGAAAACAAGTGGAGATTAGAAACTAAACACAGTCAAGGCCCTGTGCAGTTCTAGTTCAGAGATCATTTGGGAGGTGACAGTATGCTTCCTGGAAGCTGATGCGGAAAATTAATGTTTTCATAATGCAAGTCATGGAAAAGAAGCACTACCATGAGTTCAGAGCCAAGGTATTTATTCAGTTATTTATATGGGTGTCGTGTGAACAAGGGGGAGAAATCACTATTGAGATAGAAGTTTAAAACACTTGAGCACATTTCCCCTGTCACTATGGGATACGGAAGCAAGAGGATCATGAATTTGAGCACAGCCTGGACAGCTTAGCCATTTGGCAAGACCCTATCTCAAAATCAAAATGAAAAGGGGGCTAGAGATGTGACTCAGTACAAAGCCCTGGGTTCAACCCCCAGGAATGCCAAAAAAAAAAAAAAAAAAAAAAAGAAGAAGAAGAAGCAGATAGCTTGAACAGGCTAAATTCACTTTGTAGCCCACATTGGCCTTGAAGTCTTGACAATCCTCCTGCCTCAGCCTCCTAAATGTTGAGAGTATAGATATGCACCACTATACCGTGCATTATTTATTTATTTATTTATTTATTTATTTTAAGACAGAGTCAGAGGTCCAGGCTAGCCCTGAACTCACCATGAGTTCCAGGCTGGCCTTGAACTCATGGCAATCCTCCTGCCTCAGCTTCCCTCAAGTCTGGGATTACAGGTGTGCACCACCACACCCAGCTAATCTTTCTGTGATACCAGAGAGTTCAACATGGGGCATTGCACATGCAAGGCAAGCACTGTACCCAGCGAGCTACGCTGCCAGCCCTGACGCTTCGTGGACTTTCCATCCTCGGCAGGCTGGAGTGTTCCAGCGCAGATGTCCGGTAGCAGTGTTTCTTTCTTTGCACTGCAGCCAGGCTGCTGGGCACAGCAGGCCGTGTCCCAAAGGAACGCAGAGTTGTACAAAGGATACTGAAGAGGGCAACCTACTCAGCGACCATCATACTCGAGGCCTCAGTCCATAACCTCTTTCCAACAGGGTGACTAGAGGAGGATGGCGGGGACTGGAGGAGTGGCTCAGTGGTTAAAGCACTTGCCTAGCAAGCGCTAAGTATCCCAGTTCTATTCCCCAGCACCACCTAAGCTGGACATGGTGGTGTATGCCTGAAATACTAGGACTTGGGAGGCCGAGACAGGAGGACAGCCCAGCTTGGGCTTCAGAGTGAGACCCTGTCTCAAAAAAAAAAAAAAAAAAAAAAAATCCCAGTGCTCTGGAAGATGGAGGCAGGAATATTATAAATTTAAGCCCAGGACAGGGTGTAGTGGTGCATGCCTATAATCCCAGCACTCAGGAGACTAAGGCAGGAGGATTGCTGCGAGTTCGAGGCCAGCCTGGGCTCCAGAGCAAGACCCTGTCTCAGGGTAGAAACAAAAGATAAGACTCAGACCTTGTTGTCTGTAAGCTTGAAATCTAACAGAGGAGAAGATGTTTATGGGAGCTGAACCACTAGACCGCATACGCCATGCTTCATGGGGGTGGAGACAGGCCTGCATGCTCTGGCTCCCTAATCCTCACCACAAGGTCCTGGGGTGGGCTGGCGCAGAGAAGCCAAGTCTGACTCTCTCCGAGCTTGTGGGTGGTATTCAGATGAACTCCCCTCGGTGGGCTGCACCATGAGTCACCCCCATGGGCCTGGGGCATCTCATTGTAAGCTCTGCCCCTGGAACTGATCAAGGATGGAGACACAGTTGCCTTTTCATTTGTTCAGTGTTGAGCACGTGTCAGGCTGGGCGCTCCCCTCGGGGCACAGGTGATGGGACCTGGGACAGTGACCACCGCAACCTGAGGCAGTTAGGAGAAGAAATGGGAAACTTCGCCCCAGGTGACTTGCCTGCGCTCACTGCCCAGCCACTGGTTTTGTTTGCTTGGTTTCGTTTTTGGTGGTGTTGGGAACGGAGCCCAGGGCCTTCACACTGAGCCACTTTGAGTTTTGAGACAGGGTCTCACTAAGTTGCTCAGGTGGGGCTCAAACTTGGAATCCTCTTGCCTCAGCTTCCCAGAGTGCTAGGATTACCGACCCGTGCCACAAAGCCTGGCTATGGTAATATTAGAAGATTCACAATAGAGCAAACTATCAGCCAGGGACTGGTTCTTCTTGGTTCTGCATTAGCCCATGTGGCAGAGTTCAGCAGGCTTTCTGTGGCTAATTTTCCCCACGAGACATATGCATGGTAGATTTTTATACTCTGGAAGACAAACAAGGGGGTCTCATCTTCTAGTACAGCAAATGGCCCAAAGGTAGAGCAAAAATATTAGCAGGATCTCTATTTATTTACTTACTTACTTACTTAGAGACAGGGTCTCACTGTGTAGGCCAGGCTGGTCCTGAACTTACTATGTAGATCTGGCTAGACTTGGACTCACAGCAATCCTCCTACCTCAGCCTCCCCAGTGCTGGGATTACAGGCGTGCACTACCAGGCCCAGCTTTATATGGTGCTGGGGAATTGCATTTAGTGCTAGGCAAGTACTTTTACTGCTGTGCCATTCCTCCAGCCCTCCCCACCCCCCCCCCCTTTAAAAACAAGGTCTTGCTCTGTAGTCCAGGCTGGACCTGCACTCCTGAACTCACTATGTAGCCCAGGCTGGCTCTGAACTCATGGTAGTCTTCCTGCCTTAGCCTCCATAGTGGTGGGATTACAGGCACTACACCCCCAGCTAATTTTTACACATCCTAGGAACTTGAAGCCAGGGCCTTGCACATGCTAGGCACACACATAAATCACTGGGCCTCATCCCAATTCCTGATTTTCTATAAAGAGCTATTTTATTGCATTTTCCCCTCACTGTCTACCTTCTGAACCTCTTCCTTCAGGCCTTTTTTCATAATTAAAATGGCCAATAAAATTCTGGCCAAACAAAACACTATTCTTTTCCTAAGAGAAATTCCATACTTTTTTCCCTCTTTTTTCTTAAATTTATTTTTTTTTATTTTCAGGAATTCCACACTTAAAAAAACAATGAATTAATGAAGTTTGAAGAGACTGTATATAATACCTTCAAAATTCAAAAAGGACATGCAGTAAAAAGAAAAACCAATCTAGCTTGCAGTTCCAGTTACTTGGGAGGCTGAGACAGGAGGATTTCCTGAGTTTGAGGTCAGTCTGGGCTAAATAGTGAGCTCAGGATCAGCCTGTACTACAGAGCAAGACCCTGTCTCAAAACAAAACTAAAAACAAAACAGAACAAGGGGCTGGAGAAAGGGCTCAGTGGTTAAAGCACTTGCCTAACAAGCAGTAAGTACCTGAGGTCGATTCCCCAGCAACACATAAGCCAGGACTCCTGTAATCCCAGCACTAGGGAGGCTGAGGCAGGAGGATTGCTCTGAGTCCAGGCCCAACCTGGGCTCCATAGTGAGTTCAGGACCAGACTGGGCTCCAGAGCAAGATGCTGTCTCAAAAAGCAAAATGTTGACATATCATTTGAGTGTTGGTGGGGAAGGTCAAGGGATGACTTCTAAGAGACAGAACAAAGTGACATTTATGTTGGTGAACTCTCTTTGCAGTATGAGGACTGGATCTTGCAAAAGCAAAAAGTAGGACAGCAGTTCATGGTAAGGTGCTGGGCCCGATCGTCACTCAGTATTCACAAAATGAAACAAAGCAAAAGTTCGAGGCCAGCCTGGGCTACGTAATGAGTTCAGGACTAGCCCAGACTGCAAAAGAGAGACCCTGTCACAAAAACAAAACCAAACCAAAAAAACCCAAGCATGGTAATGCATGCCTATAATCCCAGCACTTGTGAAGCTGAGGCAGGAGGATTGCCATGTGTTCAGGGCCAGACTGGGCTACACAGTGAGTTCAGGACCAGCCTGGACTACAGAGTGTGGGCCTGTTTTAGAAAAAAAAAAGAAAGAAAGAAAGAAAAGAAAAAGAATAAGAAAAGAAAGAAAGAAAAATCCACATAAAGGCAAAAGAAGGGGAAAAAAAACAAAAAAGCAAGGGGGCAGATAATGAAAAAAAAAAAAAAAAGCACAAAGACTGAGTAAGGCCAGGGGTGGTTCCTCGCGGCGTCAAGACCCGACTTTCCCGGAACAGCATGAGGACTGGATTATTTGAAATCAAGGCTATCTCACATTTTCCAAGCTATGATTACCGTAGTAGTAATTAGGCTACAGTGGGTTGGCCTAGATCCCTGACCCCACAACTGTTGATATGGAAACTGCGCTTCCAGTTTCTAAAAAATCCAAGTAACGGGTGAGATTTTGGAATAAAACCACCTGCTATTTGGTACCCTAACTCAAGTCCCCAACTACGTTACCCTTTGAGGTCCCAGCCCTGTTTCAGCGCCACACGGCGGCCGGAGGTTGAACAGCAGCTTGGAACTGCGAGTTCCAAGCTGCTGTTCAACCTCCTGCCGCCGCGTGGCGCAATGGAAATCTGGCGCAGGGCGAGCGGCCGGAGCCCTTCTCGTGCGGCGGAGGGCCCGGCTCCCAGCATGCACTTTGTATCAACACGGCGGCGGGGGCGGCCTCTCGGAGGGTCTGGGCAGCTCGCGGACTGGCACGCAGCCCCGGGGCCACCGGGCGGACGCGGCGTCGAGGAGCCCCTGCAGCCATGGCGGAGTCGGCGCCTGCTCGGGTAAGAGGCGCCTTGCGGGGCCGGAGGGCGCGCGGGCGGCGCGGCCCCTGCCGGGCGGGGCTTCGCGTGGAGACCCGGTCCGGGCTGGGCTGCCCGGGCTCCCGCTGGGGGCGGACCCCGACCTCCCCGGCGCGACGCGTCGCCCCGCGCTGGGCGCAGCGCCACACCGCTTCGCTCAGCAACTTTGCCGAGCCTGGTTTCTTGTTGGGGGATTTGTGCCCGTGCCTCCGTATTTTTGCCTTCGTGTCAGAAGAGACCTTGTTTCCAGTTCGGAGCGGTGGGCCCCCCGAGACCTCGTCGGATCCTCCGGAGACCCCGGGACTCTTCACGTTTCTGCGACCCCTGCTTGCTAGTCCGACGCATTGCTTGTTTCTTCTGCCTCGCGCCGGTTGCCGATTTGGGATTGCAGCCACAGGTTCAAGTCGGGCGGGGTTTCCTCTCCCGGGAATCTTGTGCAGGGTAATTGCAGGATTTTATCAGCAGAGCTCTCGGAGGCCTTTTTTCCCTTCCCGGTCCCTCAGCCGGTCACCTGAACTCAGGGATGTTCAGCTGGCGGAAGGTAGTGTGAGGAACAGCCTGGGCTGGAGTCAGGATCCTGGAGTGAAGTCATAACTGGGTTCTTACCTGTCCGATTAGGTGGTGTTAGGCAACTGTGTTCACCTGTTTGCGCTTCTTTTTCTTCAGTCGTGAGTTAAGAGGTTGGGGGCTGGAGGAATAGCTTAGCGGTTAAAGCACTTGCCAGTCGGGCGCTGAGTCCCCCACTTCCATTCCCCAGCACCACATAAACCGGGTGTCGTGGCGCACGCCTGTAATCCTACCACTCGGGAGACTGAGGCAGGAGGATTGCTGTGAGTTCGAGGCCAGTCTGGGCTACATAGTGAGCTCAGAATCAGCCTGTACTACAGAGTGAGACACTGTCTCAAAAAAAAAAAAAAGTGTTAGGTTGGTTGGTAGATAATCTCTTTAGGTTCTTTCCAGCTCTGACGTTTTCCTACTATTGCAAAGTCATGGTTCATTTAAAAATACTGAAGGGTTTACTATGGAAATGAATGGAGCAGAATTTTGGGGAGTGGAATAGTGAGGGTCGAGCCAGGGCCATCACACTAATCTACATTTCCAGCCTTTTTGTTTTGTTTAGAGGCAGTGTCTTGCTGTTTTGTCCAGGCTGGTCTTGAACTCTGCGCAGGTTGGACTCAAACTCAGGCAGTCCTCCTGCCTCACGCTCTCAAATGCTGAGATTGCAGGTGTGTGTTACCGTGCCTGGCATTTTAAAAACATACTGTATTAGGAGATGACCTAGAGCTTTGTTTAAGCTAGACAAGCCCTCTAACCACTGCCACACCCCTACCCTTCCAGCCCATTTTTATTTTAAATTTTGAGACAGGTTCTCACTGAGCCATCACATTGTCCACATTGGGCTTCAACCTGATTGTACTGCCTCAGTCTGTCAGAGAGCTGGAATTAGAGGCCAGTGCCACTAGGCCCGCCTAGGAATTCTCTCTCTCTCTGTCTCTCTCTGTCTCTCTCTCTCTCTCTCTCTCTCTCTCTCTCTCTAGGCCTGACTAGGAATTGTCTTCCCTCCCTCCCTCTTTCTCTCTCTTTTCCTTTCATTCTTTCTTTCCAATGTCTTGCTGTAGTCTTCCAGCCTCAGCCTCCTAAATGCTGGGATTACAGGCCTATGCCACCATGCCCAGCTATTATGTGGTGCTCTGGAAGATCGACAGGGGGTGGGGTGGGGTGGGGGGGGGCCGGGGGCAGTGGTGGTGGTGGTGGTGGTGTCATGCTTCCTAGCGTGCTCCCTAGGCAAGAGCTGTAATCATTGAGCTATGCCCCAGGCCCTTAGAATTGCCTTTAATGTAGCTATTTTGGTCTGAAAATGCTTTCAGAATCACATGAGATACTTTGCATGAGCAGGATGCACTCTCTTGATTTATGTAAGAGCCAAGAAAGGAGGGATTGAATGGCAGCGAGATACTGAGGGATGAATTGCTTTCAGGATAGTCAACAGTTAAATTGGGAAGATGAGATGCAGTTGTTTACATTATTTTCCTCGTCTGAATCCTTTAAGCCAGCAGATCCAGTCAAAAATAGCTTCTCCCAAAACTAGAATAGTATTGAAGTGGGGCAGGAGGGCTTGTTACTGCTCATTCCACATGTATTAGTAGAGATTCCAGCTGATGTTCTAAATAACTTGTGGAGCTACACACCACAGTATAGCCTTGTGATCCAACACTCTGGGAGACTGAGGCAGGAGGATCCAAGTTTGAACCCAGCCTGGGCAACTTAAGTGAGTTAGTATGACCTTGTCTCAAAACCAAAAACTAAAAAAATGGGCTGGGGATGTAGCATCCTGCAGAAAGCTGGTTTGCATCCCTAGCACCACAGCAAGAAGTCACTGTTGAACGTATGTAAACTGCTCTTGAGCAGTTTGCATTCTCAGACATATCTTCAGATGGGAATTCTGTCTCTAGGCTACCGAGGTGCCTTGACAAAACAACCGATAATGCTGAGAGAGAGAAAAAAAATACTACGTAAGTATGGTTGAGGGGGCTGGAGGCATAACTCAGGAGTTAAAGTGCTTTCTTAGCACAAAGCTGTGAGTTCCGGGTTGGAGGAATGGTGTAGCAAGCGCTAAGTCAAGCACCACATAAGCCAGGGTTTGATTCCCCAGCACCACATAAGCCAGGTGTGGTGGGTGCACGCCTGTAATCCCAGCACTTGGAAGGCTCAGACAGGAGGATTGCCATGCAGTCCAAGGCCAGCCTGGGCTTCCTAGTGAGTTCAGGACCAGCCTGGGCCACAGAGCAAGACCTTGTCTCAAACAAACCTGATTAATAATCCCACTTGGGGAGTTAATGCAGGGGGATTGTGTTTGTTTGACACCAGCCTGGGCTACATCAGAACCAGCCTAAACTATAGAGCTAAGACCCTGTCTTTAAAACAAAAAGTATATTGGAAATGTTTAGTAAGGAATACTTAAAGCTCCAAAACTAAGTGAAAGAAGGAACTCTTAGAGGTAATCAGAGTTTGAATGTCAACTTTGAGGGCATTTGCTAAGCACTTATTTTGTTTGTTTGTTTTTATGACCTGAAAAAGGAACCAGGAAAATAGAAGGCAGAATTCAGAGTGCAAGCAGCCTGTGATCCAATCCCATAAAACTGAGATTCAAAGGGCACTATTCTCAGGGTGAACTCAAAGGGTCAAAATTTGGTATTGAGGTAGATAGGAAGTGGAGAATTTGTGGTGACCCTCATATAGGCTTTTTTCCTGGATTTATCCTACCTGAGTGGTCCATGAAACTTCAAGTGGAAGTTGAAAGTAGAACTCTCATCTGTCTATCAGAAATTAACACAAATCTTTTCTCAGACTTCAACTAATTCTCATAGATAAGGGTCTAAGAAATAGCAGTTTACAATAAAAAAATTACGAGTCAAGAAAAAGTCATGAGGAAAGTTCAAGCAAAATAGTGAATAAAACTTCAGTCTCAGAGATTTCAGATATTGGCATTGTCAATCACATAATATGAAATAAATATTTAATATTATTTAAAGGATGGGCTGGGCATGGTAGCATAGGCAAGTAATCCCAGTACCCTATGAGGCTGAGGCAAAAAGATCACAAATTCTAGCCCAGCTTGGGTAATTTGGGGACTTAGACCCTGTCTCAGAATCAGAACTAAAATGGGGAACTAGAGGAATAGTACGGCAGTTAGAGCACTTGCCTAGCAAGTAGCAAGGCCCTGAATTCGATTCCCAGCACCACATAATCTGGTATGCATGTCTGTAGTCTCAGCAATTGGGAAGCTTAGGCAGGAGGATTGTTGTGAGTTGGAGATTGGCCTGGGCTTCTTAGTTCAGGACCAGCCTGGACTAGAGAGTGAGACCCTATCTCAAAAAAAAAAAAAAAAAAAAGCTAAAAAATTGGCTGAGGATGGAGCTGTAGCTCAATGCAAAGGTCCTGGGTTTGTACTACAAAAATAAATACGTGGATGGTTAATGTGAGAAAGGGCCAAAATACTAAAAATAGCCAAACACATTTGAAAATGAATCAAATAAAATTGTAAGAATGAAAAATATGAAATTAAAAAAATCAGTGGAAACTTTTACTTAGTACGTGCTAACAAAAATCAGCTGGATGGTGGAGATAAAGAAATTAGAGGGATCTGGAGGAATAGCACAGCAGTTTAAAGTGCTCGCCTAGCATGCTTCAGACCATGGGTTTAATTCCCCAGCACCACCTACGCAGGGCATGGTGGTACACACCTGTAATCCCAGCACCTGGGAGGCTGAGGTCAGGGTGACGTCAGCCTGGACCATAGAGTGAGACCCTATCTCAAAAGTTTTCAAAAACAAAAGTAAAATAGATATTTTCAAATAAATTAAAACTATTTGCTGCTAATACACTCCCATTAAAATGGAAATTCTGAAGGATGTAATTCAAGTGAGTAGAACATTTTCTCAAATTGAAAGTCTCAAAATGTAAGAGTGTGATGATTTATGAAAATGTTTAAATCTAAACAAGTACCGACTTAAACTAATTTCTGAATTAACATTGAGAACTGAAATACATAATAGTACGATACAGAAGTTAGAGATGATCAGAATTCAAGTGTTTATAAAGTCTTGTAAGTATGCTTCTTATAATGTCTAGGATAACTGCTAAAAGACTAGAAATTGGCTGTATAACTCACCAATTAAGAGGGATAATAAGAGAATTAGAGAAATCAGCTAAAAGAAGGCAACAGTGAAGATAAAGGAAAAATAATTCAGCACTACAATAACTATATAATTAACTAAATGTTCTAGCTAAAAGGCAAAGATTGTCGGGGTGGGAAAAAATTCACCTACACTTGGTAATAAGAGATACAACTAAGTCTAAAAAGAAATGTTTTAAGTATAAAAGAGTGTGGCTGGGGAGTGTGCTCAGTGCTTAAACTATCTGCCTAGCAAGTGCAAGGCTCTGGGTTTGATTTCCCTAGTACCACAAAAAAAAAAAAGAAAAAGAAAAAAAGAAAAAAGAAAAGAAAAAAGAAAAAAAGAAAATAAGCTAGGTATGGTGGTGCATGCCTGGAATCCCACCACTTGAGAGGCTGAGGCAGGAGGATTGCTGTGAGTTTGAGGCCAGCCTTGGCTGCATAGTGAGTTCAGGACCAGCCCGAATTATAGAATGCTGGGTCAGTACTATGAAAAAAGAAAGTTGGCCTTATGTATGTTAATATAGCTAGGGCTAAAAAAAAACCTAGTATTGTAGTAGTAAAAGATTTCGTTTAACTAGCTTGATATGTTGTTTTTAACTTTGTATGCACCTAATTGCATAGCCTAAAAATGTGAAAAACAAAATTGACAGAGCTACCAGAAAATCATAATAGAGGAAATCTAACACAGCCTTAGTTAGATTTTATCAAGCAGAAAACAATTACTGGGCAGATTCGGCAGAACTGTTCAGGGTGATGCAGTGTTCTTTTCCAGCTGTTTGGTGCAGTGGTGTGGCTGCCGACCATTTTGAATGTAGCTAATATGACCAAGGAGGATTTTGTTTAATTTTAACTGAATTTAAATAGGCACATGTCACCAGTGGCCATTATAACAGAGAGCACAAGTATAGAAGGTGTGATTATTTTTATCTTTATATCAGTATATAATATTGATGTATAGAAATAAAGTGAAGTCAAAGCAGAGAAGGCAGAAATCCCTATTAGGAATGATGGTATGTTTGCTCCGATGTCATGGTTGATGTTGACCGTAGACCAGGGACGCAGGTGAAGCTGCTAATCAGAGAATGTCCTTGTGTCCTAGGTGGTTTGGAGTTCCTCGGTGGTTCTAGCATCTGCCTGCCTCTTACTACTTGCCCCACTGGGCATTGAGTAGAGCGAGCACAGATAAACTGCCCCTGCCAAACCTTCCCGTAATTGCGGATCTATGACCAAAATAAATGAAGTTGTCTTAAGCACCTAGCTTTTGGGATTGTTTGATATGCAGCAGTAAGTAGGGAATTAGAATAGGTACCTAAGTAATTTGTTGAAATGATGAAAGATAATGTATATTTAAAAAATAGAGTTATATCCTGTGAAATATTTTATCTTAAAAGTATATCACTTCTCAGATTTATTATATAGTATAGTATAGTTCCAAACAGAATCTCTGAAAATATTTTTGTGATTTGAGTTTGTAGAATGTCATTAGAACCAAGAAAGTGAAGATATTAGTAAAAATTGGAGGTGGAACTTGCCTTTACTAGATAATAGTAATCGTCATAAGCCTGTGGTCATTGGAACTGCTAATTGGGAAAGTGGTGGAAAAGTTGATCCAAAGAACAAAGTAAAAATTCCAAAACCAGACTGATACATTTGAAAACTTCATTGATGCAGAGAATAGCATTGCAGATCAGTAGGTGAATGGTGGACTTTTTATGTTCTGTTGATTTTCTGTGTAGGAGGTGAACCCTGTCTTGTACACACATAGGAATTCTAGTTGAAATAAATACTTGAAAGAAAAAGTTATGCTTAAAAAGATGAATTGTGGAACATAGGTTTTTTTTTCTTTCTCCATTGACACAAAAGCTCAAACCGTAAAAATAGATAACTACATTAATGTTGAAGACTTTTTATCCAAAGAGTAAAGAAAAACAAAGTCACAAATAAGGCAATTTCTTGAAACACACATGATAAAGGTCAGTTTCCAGAATTTATGGAGATGTCCTCTGAATCAGTAAGGAAGCATCAGATAACCCTAAAGATGAATGTTAAAATACTTGATCATATAGTTTAGTGATGGGAAATTTGAATGGCCAGTAATCATAAGGATGCAGATTTTGGCATTATCTGTTTATTTGCAGGATGCATGTGTGCTCTGACCCTGTGATTCCCTTCCTAGGTCTACACCCTAAGGAGACATACATGTTCATTTGCTAGGAACTACGTGCAGTCTGCTCCTTATAGTACTGTTGGTTGGAGAGAAAATGTGGAAACATGAATAGCTGAATAGTAAAACCCATGATACAGTGAATATTACACAGCAGTGAAGATGAATTAATTATAGCTGCATGCAACAATAGGATATTTCCAAGACTGAGAGAGGAGGGATTTTTTTTATTTGTTTTGAGATGGTCTTACTCTGTAGCCCAGGCTGGTCATGAGACTACTATGGAGCTCAGGCTGACTTTGCACTCATGGCAATCCTCCTGTCTCAGCCTCCTGAGTGCTGGGATTACAGACATGCTCCACCGCGCCTGGCTCATGTGGTGCTGGGGAATAGAACTCGGGTACTTAGCACTTGCTGGGCAAGTGCTTTAACCACTGATCCATTCCTCCAGCCTGGGATTTTATATAAGTAAAGTCATAAAACACATAAAATTCAAGAGCATGTTATTTTAGAAACATGGTAACAATATGAAAATGGCAATTAAGAGTGACAGACCAATTGAACATAGTAGTTACTTCATTGAGTTTCACGAAACACCTTAAAGTGTGTGTTAATGGTTCTTAGTCTCTGCTTTGTACACTTTATGTAACTGTTCACTATTATAAAGCTATAGTATCTTTGAGTTGAAATGACTGTAAATGTCACTTAGTTCAACTTAAGAATCACATAAAAGTTTTTCCCAAATTATGTTTTATTAGTCTCTTTTATAAAGCATAATAATTACATTCATCTTGAGGAATTGGTACATGTGCATATCCATCTGATTGTATTTAAGTAAAGCCTAGTGTAGTTTTCTAAATGAGCTGTATCATTTATTTAATGAAGGGGTTTTGAACTGTAATGGCAATATTTCATGTTTTGACTATATGATATTCAAAGGCCAGGATTGTGCTGCAGAATCTGGAAGTATGTTCAGCATAAGTGTAGTTGTTAAATTTTCACTGCCTTCAGAAATACCCTTAAGGGGCTGGAGGAATGGCTCAGCGGTTAAAGCACTTGCTTAGCAAGCGCTAAGTCAACTGCTAAATACCCGAGTTCGATTTCCCAGCACCTCATAAACTGGGCATGGTGGTGCACACCTGTAATCCCAGCACTCCGGAGGCTGAGGCAGGCGATTGCCCTGAGTCCAATTCAGGACCAGCCTGGACTACAGAGCGAGACCCTGTCTCAAAAAAAAGAAATACCCTTAAATATTGAATTTGAGAAAAATTGTATAAGAATAATCTTACAGTAAATTTTCCTTTATGCACTAAGCTACATCCCCATCCTTTAAAAAATTATTTCATGTATTTATTTAGAGGTAGGTCTCCCTCTGTAGTCCAGGCTGGTCCTGAACTCACTATTTAGCCCAGGCTGGCCTTGAGCACATGGCAATTCTCCACCTCAGCTTCCTAAGTGCTGGGATCAGAGGTCACTTTCCTCCATGTCCAGCTTATGTGGTGCTGGGGAATTGAACTCCGGGCCCTGAGCTTGCTAGGCAAGTGCTTTAACCATTGAGCTGTTCCTTCAGCCTGATTTTTAATTTTGTGACAGTCTTGTAAAGTCAATAAACTGCCCAAACTGGCCTTGAACTTGAGATCTTCCTGCCTCAGCCTCTCAAAATGCTGAGATTACATGCATGCAACACCATGTCTGGCTCCTTAAATCTTTTTAGAGGCCATATGGAAGATTTTGTCCCATGTTTCATAGTGAAGAACTGAGGTAGATCGAGGCCAGTATAAGAATTCAGTCCTGTGCCAGCCAGTTTAATCTTGTTCCATGTTCATCCACACAGAGTCCTGGCCACAGCAATTCCTTGAAAGCCATTGCCTCTGGGTCGTGATCACACTGTCTTCCAAATGTGATTATAGTAACATGTTAACATGTGTGCCATGTTGGATACGAATCTTTAGGGCTTTTGGACCCAAATGGCCATGCAGTGGGACAGTGGGGGTGAGGAGACACCCTTGGAAAGCCTTTCTCAGCATTTTGTTTTGTCTGAGGCAGGGTTTTGCTGTCCAGCCCAGGCTGGCCCTCAGATCCTCCTTCCTCAGGCTCCTCAGTGCTGGGATTGCAGGCATGTGCCACTATGCCCAATTGACATGGTGCTGGAGAGCTGAACCTGGGCTCCTGTGCTTGTGCTTTAACCATGAGTGGTGCCCCTAGTCCTTCCCCCAGCTTTTTATTTTTTGAGGCAAAGTCTTGCTCTGTAGTCCAGGAAACTCTGTAGTTCTGAACTCACTGTGTAACCCAGGCTGGCCTTGAACTCACAGCAGTCCTCCTGCTCAGCCCGGAGTTCTCCTGCTCAGCCCCGAGTTCTCTGATTACAGGTGTGTGCCACCATGCCCAGCTTATGTTTAGAACCCAGGGCCTTGGTGCTTGCGCGTTAGCCACTGAGCTACACCCCCACCACCTGCAGTGAGCTTTAACCACAGTGGTTTTCCTACTATTGGGTGGATCATAAAAATGAGAATTGTGAGGAAAATGTCAGTACGGCATATGTTCAGTAAGGTTTCCTAAGTGTTACTGTACCAATTGCTAGAGTGCAGAGAGGAATGAGAAGTCCTGTAGGTCCTGCTGAGGGATTTTTCTGTGTTACAAAGAGCCACTGGGAGATTTTTAGCAGGGGGGGACATGGCCAGTTTTGACGTCCAACAGGTTTGCAATGGCAAAGTGGATGTAAATATCATTTATTGTTAGTACAGAATACCAAATAGAAACTGGTTTAAAAGAACAAACTCCAGGGCAGGTAGTGTACATAGCTCAGTGGTTAAAACACTTGCCTAGAAAGCTCAGGGCCCTTGTTTTGATTCCCCAGCAGCACATAAGCCGAGTGTGTTGGCGCATGTTTGCAATCCCAGCACTTGGGAGGCTGAAACAGGAGGATTATTGTGGGTTTGAGGCCAACCTGGGCTACATAGTGAGTTTAGAACCAGCCTGGACTACAGAGCATGAGACCTTGTCTCAACCACAAGCCAGGAAACAAACAGAAAACAAAGTCCAACGCAAGAAATCATCACAAGAGGTTGAGGGTGAAATAGGTGGCAAAATGTGTAGAATATGATTTTGACTTAAGAAAGAAATAAATGTTACAAGAAATATACCAGCTTATTTCTGCCTTTTTAAAAATTTGTTTGTTTGGTTTTGTTTTGTTTTCTGAGATAGGGTTTTGCACTGTAATACAGGCTGGTCCTGAACTCACTATGTAGCTAAGGCTGGCCTCAAAGCAATCCTCCTTCCTCAGTCTCCCAAGTGTTGGGATTACAGGTTGTGCCACCATGCCTGACTTATGTGGCACTGGAAAACTCAGGGCCTGCACTTACTAGGCCAGCGCTCTAACCGCTGTCCTCCTCCTCCAGCCCCCACTGCTGGATTTAGATGTTGCTTTTTTCCCTTGATGTTTGGAATGACATCATCTGAGTGACCCCTGTTTCTTTGATCCCTCAGCACAGGAGGAAGCGGCGTTCTACACCTTTAGCTTCTTCCACACCTCCTTCGCAAACAGCTGAAAAAAGCCCATATTTTCAAACCACGGAGATCTCACTCTGGACTGTGGTGGCCGCTCTCCAGGCTGTGGAAAAGAAAATGGAGTCCCAGGCCGCCCGGCTACAGAGCCTGGAGGGACGCGCGGGGACGGCCGAGAAGAAGCTGGCTGACTGCGAGAAGACGGCCGTGGAGTTCGGCAACCAGCTGGAGAGCAAGTGGGCCGTGCTGGGCACCCTGCTGCAGGAGTACGGGCTGCTGCAGCGGCGGCTGGAGAACGTGGAGAACCTGCTGCGCAGCCGCAACTTCTGGGTCCTGCGGCTGCCCCCGGGTGGCAAGGGCGAGGCCCCCAAGGTAGTCCCACTAAATTTAAAAGTTAGGTCAGAATTGGTTCTAGTGGTGCGGTCCTGTAATTCTGGCATTTTGGGAGACTGGGGCATGAGGACCGCAAGTTCTAACTCATCCTACGCAGTTTAGCAAGACCCTGTCTCGAAATTAAAAAAAAAAAAAATGGGCTGGGTCCAGTCCAGGAGGCCTATAACCACAGCGTTCTTCTGAGAGGTTGAGTTAGTCAGATTGTAGATTTGAGCCAGGTGAGACAATTTGTAGGCTTAGTGATAACCCTATCTTAAAATAAAAGGGCTGGGGATGTAGCTCTTTGTGAAAGCCCTAGGCTCAGTCCCCAGTAACACACATACCCCCATACACGTGAGTTAGCTCTACCCCTTTCATGAACCGAGTGTCACTTTCTAGCTTGTGCGTGACTCCCCTGTCCAGGTGCCGATCCTGTGCCATGTGTGATTTTAGGTGTCCAGGGCCCTGGAGAACGATGGTGTCTGCTTCTCTGAGCAGGAGTGGGAGAACTTGGCTGACTGGCAGAAGGAGCTCTACCGGAACGTCATGCAGAGCAACTACGAAGCGCTGGTCTCCCTGCGTGAGTGCAGCTTCTCCCCGGAGGCCTCTCGGGTGGCCCACAGGTCCTGGCCAGTGGCTGTGCCTCCAAGTCCTCCCACCTCCCTACTGGGAGGTCTCAGTGTTGTGCCTCCTGTGTTTCCTTCTGTGGTCAGACCATCACTTCTTGAGAATATTTACACTAGTGAAGGTTACACTACTGCTGTAGTGTAATGTAGCTAGAGCACCCATGTTTTTAACACTTGAGTCCTATATTAGCTGGGTGCAGCATGCAGCCTAGGCTAACCAGAACCCTTTCCCTGGCTTCTGGCTGGAGGCAGAGCAATTCCCTGTGGTCTCTGTTTTTAATTTGTGTGTATTAGAAGTGTTGCTTAATTTCTGTATATCCTGGTATGTAAAATGGTACCTGTTATGTGACAAATGCATTTTGCTGGGTAGTCAAAACTTTTCAGATGTAGGTCTGTGGAGAAGTATCAGGGAGACCATTGTGTGTAGACCAGAGTTGGGGGAGGGAAGTACCAGGGAGCTGTGTGACCTCAGCCTCTCCTGGGGCAGTCTCCTTGTCTGTCACAGTGTGGGCCTTATGTGGCAGTGTCTTAGCAAGGGTGAATGAAGTGAGGCGGCCTAAGGGGAGCCTTGGCAGGGTACCAGCCTTTTGCATGTGGAGAGGTGGAAGGGTGCTGCTGGGAGAACAGCAGGGACCTTCAGTTGGCTCCTGAGCCTGGTGGCCCTTATGGACAGCTACGGAGGCAGCAGCTAGCTGAATCAATTCATTAAGACTGGCCACAATTATCTTATTGTCTCTAAGTTCTAGGGGAAAGTGACAAGGACAGTGGCCTGTGGATCTTTGGTGGAAGTTTCAGCACAGACTCCCTGCCAGTGGTCACTTTGCTCATCAGGAGCTGACCAGTGTGCAGTGAGCTTTCCTCTCTCCTGGGCTCACACTGTGCTGTTTCCAACCCAGAGGTCCTTGGTCAGCCGGAGGGAGAATCGGAGTTGGGGGCAGAGATGCTGGGTGACCTGGAGGAGGAGGGCCTCAGCGGTGACCACCCTGGTGAGTGTTGTCAGAATATTCTCCCCTCTCCTATCCCCTGCCCCTGCTCCTCAGTACCTGCAGCCCATGGGGCGGCTGTACCACTGTGGAGCTGCCAAATGTGCCAACAAGTGACTGTGTCTGACATGTGCTGGTTCCAGAATTTGTGTGTCTTAACTCCTGCCACCCTTTGGGGACAATGAAATTGTATGATGCTCACCCTTGTTATACCCTGTGAAGTAGAGGGTACAGCACATTGTGGCTAGAATACACTGAGGTGGGGGTGGGGTCAGAGCATCAGAGAGGAGATGTGGGAAAGGCCTTGACTGGTTGATTGTGGTACTGGACAGTGAGCCCAGGGCCTCCACACTGAGCTACTTTCCCAGCCCATTTATTTTATTATTTTATTTATTTATTTTTGAGACAGAGCTTTGCTCTGGTCCTAAACTCACTGTGTAGCCCAGGTTGGCCTCAAATTCATGCAGTTCCTCCTACTTCGATCTCCTGAGTGCTGGAATTACAGTGTGTTCCCCCATGCCCCGCTTTTGTGGTGTTGGGGAATCAAACCCAGGGCCTTGCACTTCAAATGCTGAGCTACACCACATCCCCCAGCCCATTTTATGTATGATTTTGTGACAGGGTTTCCTTGCTAAGTTGCTAAGCTGCCCTAGCTAGACTTGTATATGTCATCTTCCTGCCTCAGCCTCCAAGAATGTTGAGACTACTGCCATGCTCAGTTCAAATTTGTTACTTTAATAATCTCAGTACAGTTATGACAGTGCATTTTATCATGTAGGACTAGTTTGGGGAACTACCATTCATAATGTTGCTCTGTAAGAGTAGTTCACTTAGATTCCAGTCTTCGTGCCTCTACATGAGATCAGGGCCAGAGTGGACTACAGTACAAGGCCCTGCCTCAAAAAATAATAAATAAATAAATAAATAAATAAATGAAAAACAAGAAAAATGTGGAAGAGATGAGACTAGGTTCCAAGACTTACAACAACTGAACATACTTCCTTCCGAGTGGTAGGATTACAGGCATGTGCCATCGGGTCCAGTTTATAGTGCTTAGGATTGCTAGGCAAGTACTTCAACCACTGGGCTATACTCCCCACTCTGTATTGTCTCAGGTCTCATGTTCCTGGGGGGCTTTGATTTGAATCTTCTTGAGATTCTCAATTTTTTTTTTTTTTTTTTTTTTTGTTCTGGGGATTGCAGAAGTGCTATGCGTGGTCTTTTCACTGGTCTTGTTTCTCTGCAGCAGAAGGGTCGGTGATCAGACCGGAAGTGCTGAGCAAGAAGGAAAGCTGTATGGGGCTGACTGGCGTGTTCCCAGGTGCTGCGGAAGAACCGCCTTTCCTAGTCCCAGAGCCCAGTGAGCTTTGGGATGGCCAGGGAGATCCTGTCCTGGAGTCAGGCCCCGGGACCTATAACCTAGAGGAGCCCACTGAGGGCAGCAGAGACTCTACCAGCAGAACTCTTGGTAGCCCCCCGAAGCCGAAGTCCCATAGGGAGGCCCAGCTGAGTCCAGAATGTGGGCAGGGCCTGAAACTGAAAAAGGACACTTCTGGCCCCTATGAGTGTTCGGAGTGTGAGATCAGCTTCCGCTATAAGCAGCAGCTGGCCACACATCTGCGGAGCCACACTGAGTGGGGGTCTTACTCCGCTGCAGAGCCCGAGGAGAGCCTGCGGCCCAGGCCCCGGCTGAAACCTCAGGCCAAGAGGGTGAAGCTGCACCAGTGTGATGTGTGCCAGCGAAGCTTCAGCTGCAGAGTGAGCCTGATGGCCCATCGGCGTTGCCACCTCCAGGAGGGCCCCAGTGCCAACCCACATGTCCAGGAGAGATTCTCACCCAACAGCTTGGTTGCCCTGCCAGGCCACATCCCTTGGAGGAAGAGCCGCAGCTCCCTCATCTGTGGCTACTGCGGCAAGAGCTTCAGTCACCCCTCAGACCTGGTTCGGCACCAGCGCATCCATACGGGCGAGCGGCCCTACAGCTGCCCTGAGTGTGAGAAGAGCTTTGTCCAGAAGCAGCACCTTCTGCAGCACCAGAAGATCCATCAGCGGGAGCGAGGCGGGCTGGCCACAGAGCCCGCAAGGCCCAGCGGCCTCCTGTGAGGGTGCAGCCCCTCGCCGTCTGGGGGCGGAGGGGGGCGGCATCACTCCCCCCGAAGAGACACTGTGCAGAGTCAGGGACTTTTTGCTACCTGAGGGGAATTGCTTCTGACTTGCCTTCCCTTGACCAAGTGCCAGACCAAGCCTCATGGCTGTCCTGAAAGCCGTGTGGGAGAGGAGGGGCTGGGGCCTGCCCCTCCCGGCCACTTTTGGCCTGCCCCAGAGTATATGGCCTCCAGGTTTCCTAGCCAGCTGATATTTGAGGGCTCTGTTGGCATGCTGATCCCACAGGGATTGGCTGGTGCCAGGGCCGCATCTCCCATGGTAGGAGTCAGGCCATAGGGTAAGCAGGAGCGTGGAAGAGTTCTGGAAGCATAGCCCTTTGTTCCTCTCCTTTTGTAGTCTCTTTGTTAATAACAAGTAGAAAAAATAATTTAAATGAGCTGCTTACCCTGCTCTGAAGGCCTTTTCTTGGATTTAGATCTAGTTGATTTAAAACTATGGCCCAACACTTGTTTTTTCAATTTTAAGAGTCATAGAAGTTGTTCCTAACATGGGGACTGGGCCTACCCTCTACGAGGGAGTAGTTTATGGGCCTTTTCTAGTCCTGAGTCCCTGATGAGGGAGGATTCCTGGAAAGAGCTGGGAGTGTGGCATGGTTCGGAGCGTGTTGGTGTCCTACTTTGTGTCTCTGTCTCAGCTCTATCCAGGCTGTGCTTCTAGACTCCTTTGTTGCCTGGGTCGTTTAGTTCCTTCCTTTCTCACCAGTCGCTACTTGAGGTTGCTCAGATCACTTTCCACACTCGTCCCAGTTAGGATGGAGAAAGCACAGAGAAGCTTGTCTCAGGTGTGTCGAGTACCTGCCACGGTGGGGGAGCTGGGAGCAGCTCCTGGGTCATAGGTGAATATCTGCTTGGGTGAGTTACAGTTGCCTAGAATAAAACTTAATAGCAAAACCAGAGCTCGCATCAGATGCTTTTCTCCATCTGTTAGGAACACTCTGGACAAGGGGAAGAAATGGGTATCAGCCTCCCCTCTGCCTTTGTGACTGAATGCTTCTCATTCCAGTGTAAACAGGGTTCACAGGTTTATGGGTGGCTGGTTCCTTGGCGGAAACACCATGGTGGAAGAACATGGCAGAGGACAGCTGCCCAGATGGCAGAACAGGAAGACCCAAGGAGGGAGGAAGGAGCAGGGGACAGGACACACCCTAAAGGGTGGCTCCCTGCCCCACAGCGACTTACTTCCTCCACCTGGCCCACCTCCTAACAGCCCATTCAGCTCAGGGATTATGAATTAATCCACCTGATCGAGTTCAGAGCCCTCTCTATTTAGCTTAGACCCATCAGCTAGTAACCAAACACTCAACACAGTTTGGGGGAAACACTTTGGATCCCACCCTAACGAAATGTCTGACCTGGAGAGGTGACCAAGCTTAGTGGTGCAACCTGACTTGCATTTGTACTTAAAGTCTAATACAGACAGCAGGGCATGAATAAGACATTCAGGGGCTCCCACTGTGGGAGGTGGACAGCTGAGACCTGGGTGTTGGTTGTGGGAACATGGTAAAGTATGGCAAGCACTTTGGGGACACCAGGCAGCTGCCATCAGAAGTGTGTGTAGGCTTTGCTCTGTAGATAACTATACTGAGACAGGGTCTTGCTCTGTAATCTGGGCTGGTCCTGAACTCGCTATGTAGCCTAGGCTGGCCTCGAACTCATGGCAGTCCTACTTCAGCCTCCCAAGTACTGGGATGACAGGTGTGTGCCACTACACCTGGTTCCTGTCAACCCCTTGGTAGGTAGTCCTGCCTTCCTGGTTTAATGTGGCTAGGCCTGTGCCTTGAACTGTGAGGAAAACCAAGTTAGGTTCTTGGTTCTGCAAAGTTAAGTCTCCCTTGAGATGGATATAATAGTGTTGAAGAGTTGGACCTCTAGTAACATTTATTTTTTAAGAAGTTTGTGGGATTAGTGTAATTTAAAAAATTTTATTTACATGTGCATTCCATTCCCATTGCCACAAAGTCTACCTTCTTTATTCCATTTTTTTTTTTATAAATGGTTTGGTGTTTTCAGAGACATACAATATTTGACCTGTGTCTAATGACTCATCTCACTAAGCATAATGGTCTCAGGGTACATCCATTTTCCTACAAATGCTTCAAATTTGTTTATCTTTACAGCAGACTAGTATTTCATTGTGTAAGTATAACTTCATATTTATCCATTCATCTGTTGTTGGTCAACCTGGCTTCCAATAATTGGCTCCTATAAATTGTGCCGCTATAAACATAGGTATGCATGTACCACTCTTGTATGATGACTTTAATTCTTCTGGGAAGATTCCCAGAAGAAGTATAGCTGGGTCAAATGGGATATCTGTTTTCAGGTTTTTTGAGGATATCTGTTTTCTCCATACTGGTTTCCATAGTGGTAACTGGTAACATAGAGTACTGTGTGCTAAACACAATTTTTTAAAGTTCTTTACATAAAAACCAGGCCTCACTCGACACCATGTAATGTTAAGTTCAGGAGGTGCAAGAGGGGACTGAGAAGGGAGGTAACCAGGCAGAGGGGACATGAGCCCAGACATCTTGCTTCAGAGCCCATGCACTTGGCTGTGGGGTGCTCTCGCTTCTACAGTTATGTTCCTCAATGTGGTTGGATTCGAGAGTGTGGTCTCTGCGCGATCTGCTTGGGCATCTCCCCCACCACCTGGTTTGCAGGCTGAGCTCCACCCCCAGCCCTGGAGGCGCTGTTCTAGGGGATGGAACAAACTAGTCTTTGCCTGCTTCAGCAGACCTGCATTGGAAGCAGCTGCAGGAGAGGCTGAGCAGATGACTGGAAGTGAAATGGCCAAGGACAGAAGATCACATTAGAGGTAGACCAGCACTGACAGCGGCAGTGCCAGAGGTGTGTGACTGCTCTCCTCTTACAGAGCCAGAACCGGACCGTTGGCACACACCTGTGATCCTGGCACTCTAGGAAGCTGAGGTAGAAGGATTACAAGTTTGAGCCTAGCTGGAGCAACTTAATGATGAATGATGTAGTAAAACCGTGTCAAAATTAAAAAAAAAAAGCCAGGCCCAGTGGCACAGGCCTGTTTGTCCAGCAATCTGGGGGAGGGTAAGGCAAGAGGACTGTAAGTTCAAGCCCAGTGTAGGCAATTAAGCAACATGATGAGACCTTAAACAGTTTTTGGACAGGTTCTTGCTGGTCCTGAACTCACTATAGTCCAGGCTGGCCTGGAACTCCTGCCTCAGCCTCCTGGGTGCTGGGATTACAGTCATGCACCACCAAACCTGGTTTATATGTTGGTAGGGAACTGAATTTGGGGTCTTGGCACTTGTTAGCAAGCACTCGCTGTTGTGCTATTCCTCTAGCCCTCAAAACTTTTTTTTTTTTTTTAAAGATAAAGGGCCAAGTACAGTGTGAAAGCAGTGGAATCCATCCACATAATAGTACGTTCCAGCACATAAGAGATGAGTAGGAATGATGGTTATTTTATATCAGAGCTGCAGCTGGACACACATCCAAGCTAGCCTGCTCAATCAAGCCCATTATCATACAAATAGTTTGGTCTTTAAAATACTCATAAAATCATGGCTGGAGGAATAACTAAGTGTTTAAAGTGCTGGAATACCAGAGTTAGTTCCCCAGCACCACATAAGCAGGGCATGGTGGCCCACGCCTGTAATTCTAGCACTCGGGAGGCGGAGGCAGGAGGATTGCCCTGAGTTCAAGGCCACCCAGGGCTACAGAGTGATTTCAGAACCAGCCTCGACTACAGAATGAGACCCTGTCTCAAAACAATGCAAATAAATATAAAATCATCAGGAGAATAGTAGGTAGTTTTGGGAGCTGATAAACAGGACAGGACAGTTGTTCTCAGTGACCCGCTCAGTAAACCAGCATCTCTGGGCAACACTTCAGCAGTGCAAATTCCCATCCTCCCACCACTTCTGTAGGGCACAGACATCAGAGTGCCACTGATTAATAGTGACTTCCTGAAACCAACGCAGAAGTTACAGCTCTCCCTAAATAGAACCTACGTGTGTGGTACTGAGGATCAAACGTAGGGCCTTCACTCTGAGATACTACCCCAGCTCATTTTGACATCTTTTTAAAATGTCGAGGTCTCTCCAAGTACTAAGTTGCGCAGTCTGGGCTCAGATTTGGTCACCCTGTCTCTGCCTCCTATGGTACAGGGATTACAGGCCCTGGCCACCTGGCTCAGTAGAGCCCCTTATATTCTAAGGTTTTCCTCACCAACGTAGATTCTTGCTCAAGGAGTAGGCTCGCCAGAGAAGGGAGAGGCCCAGCCGTGGTAGGGTAGGGGAGGCCTGACCCCTTCAGGGCCTGGGTCAACCCGGTTCCGGTGCTGTGCAAAGGCCTCACCTGGCTGGCACTCTAGTGCCAGCTCTGTCCCCCTCTGTGCCCAGGACTCAGCCTCAGGCCTTCTCTCCGAGCTACTCTAGCTCGCGCAGCCCGTATTTGGTCTGGGGATTGTGAGTCTGGGTTTCACTGAGTTGTCCAGGGTGGGCGGGAACTTGCGGTTCTGCCTCAGCTTCCCACATGCCGGGATGACAGTCTTGGCCTGCGGACTCGGCTCTTCTCACCCTCCTCTCTTTATTTCTGTTTGTTTTCTTTCTCCTTAGGTCTTCCCATTTGTTCTTGAAAACTAAAACGCTTGTTTGTATTTCCCCTTGGTTTCTGCGGTGCACACAACGTAGCTTTTCCGTACTTACGAAAGCGCTCCCGAGGCCGGGGAGCCAGGGCGGTGAGCCCAGGGACTCGCGGCCTCGTCCCCGCCCAAGTGCGGCGTGCACACTCCGGCTACCCCCCGCGCCGTCCCGGGTCGCGCCGGGCCCGGGCCGGGGCGACCCCAGCCTCCCGCGCCCTTCGGGGGTCGCGGGCGTCGCCGCTGCCCACGTGCGGACGGCCCCGCTCGGCGCCAGGCCCCGGGCGGCGGCGGCCGCGGCCGCGGCCGGGCGCGCGGTCCTTCGGGCTGCAGGGGGCGCTGTGCGGGGCCGCGGGCGCGCCCGCCGGAGCAGCTCTTGTTTAAAGGGCCAGCGGGGCACGTGGCTCTGGACGCAGCTCGCGGCCGCCCGTGCGGGACCGAGGCTGGGCGGCGCCCGTCCCCCCAGCGCCCAGCGCCCGCCAGCCCCGCGACCCCCGAGAGCGCAGCCAGCCAGGACGCGGGCAGCCATGGCCGAAACGGCGCCCGCCCGGGTAAGCGCCGACTGCCCGTGGACGCCGCCCCGGCAGGGCCGCCGCGTGGGCGCGACAGGGGCTCGGGCCGCGGGGACGCCGCCGCCGGGGACGGACGTTCGGACGCCGCCCCGGGGCGGCCCAGCGGGGCCTGCGAGTGCGCCCGACAGCGGCGACCGCGGCCGGGCCTCCGCGGCCCTGCGCTGCGCCCGGAAGCCGGCGGCGGGCCCCGCGCGGGACGGGTCTCCACCCGCCGTCGCGGCCCGAGCGGGCGGGCGAGCGGGCGGGCAGTCTGGCCGGGTGCGGCCGAGTCCGGCCGGGCCGGCGGCGCTGTGCGAGCATGTGGAGCCGGCCCGGGCCGCGCCTCGCCGCACCTGAGATGACCCCGTGTTCGGCTTCACCTAACACCCGAGGCGAGGGCCCCGAACGCCGTTTGCAAGTTTCTTAACTCCTTTATTTAAAAAAAAAAAAAAAAAAGACAAGAAGAAAGAGAAAGTTTGAACAATTTTAAAGTACTGGTTTAAAAATATGCACTATAGCCAGTGGAGAAAAAAATATCCTTTTTTGTTTTTTTTTTCCACTTTTAAAAAATTGGTTATACAAACGAGTGGGTCCTTTGGTCACTTTGACACACACAGTGCTCAGTAACGGTGCTGTCAGTTGTTGCTCAGACATCTCAGTGAGGTTTCTGAAACTTTAATTTTTCTGGACATGCGTATTTTTTTCTTGGCGTCTGGAATGGCACACAGGGCCTTCGTGGGGACCTACATTCCCAGCCCTTTGTAAAGTCTCGCCAGATCAGTGCAGGCTGGTCTCAAATTTGGGATCCTTCGGCCTCAGCTGCCCAGAGTGCAGGGATTACAGGCCTGAGCCCCCGTGACTGGCGTTCTGGATGCTTCTTATGGGAACTAAGTCTCCCTTGCTACTCTTAGTAGCACGACCTGTCTTGGTGTGGTCGTAGCTGTTGCTGTCCCTTATACAGTAATCAGGGAGTAATCAAGATTCTTATATAAGTTGACCTACTCTTTGCTTATAGTCTCTGAACATCCTCCCAAACAGTAAGTCAACTCAAATCCCTTATGCTACCTGACACAATGGAAACACTAAATGAATAGTTGTCACACTATTGTTTGGGGATAATGATAAGAAAAAGTATGTAGTGTTCGGGTAGATACAATTTGTTCTTTTCACATCATTTTATGGTGGTTAGTTGAATCCTTGGAGGTTGAACCTGCAGACTTAGGGGGCCAGCTACATTTCTATATATTTTTATTTTTTCTTTTTGGAGACAGGGTCTCACTCTGCAGCCCAGGCTGGTCATGAACTCACTGTGGAGCCCAGGCTGGCCTTGAACGCACAGCAATCCTCCTGTCTCAGCTTCCCAAGTACTGGGATTACAGGCATGCACCACCACGCCCAGCTTATGTGGTGCTGGGGAAGGGTACTTAGCATTTGACTTAGTGCTTGCTAGGCAAGTGCTTTACCCACTGAGCCATTCCTCCAGCCCCCCAGCTACATTTCTATACAGAACTTTTCTCCTGGAGAATAAAGAACCACATCCTTTTTTCCACCATTGTACCTTTACTGCGATAGGTGTTCAGTGATTGTTATGGAATGCATGCTACTTATCTTAAGTTCAATAAATGTTATGAGCATCTAAGTGAAGCTGTCTTCAAAGCTGAGACTGAACAGTAGATAACGTATACCCTCATAGGGCTTAAACACAACGTGCAGCAGGTAAACAGAGTCATTTTAAATTTTGGATTCCTTCTGATGAAGGAGAGAACTGAGGACTGAGGGGGGCTTATATTCAATGTGTTGGTCAGTGAGAGGCTGGGGATCTTCAGAGGTGTACAGAGGTGTGTAGAGGTGGATAGGTCCCAGGAACCCGGCAGCCATGTAGCTAGAGTGCAGCGAGCAGCAGGAGGGACGTGAGCTTGGAGAGGTAGATGCTAACATCACAGGGGAGCTATTGAAGAATTTAGGCAGCGGCCTGAGAGGATCTGGTTTGTGTTTTTAAATCCTCCTGACAATTCTGTGGAGTGATTGGAAGTGGGGAAATCATATCGGCAGGATTGCCGTGGCCTCGGAAAGAGATGCCGGGGCACGAGCCAGGTGGTGGGAGTGGAGAAGGAGGAAAACGGATGCATCAGAGATGATTTCAGAAGTCAGACGTGACCTGATACTACTAAGGGAGAGGGCAGTGGAAGGGTGACATGTCAGTGAGTCTTTTCACAAGGCTTTTTGCCTCACAAAGTAGAACTCGGTCTTGCACATCTCACACCCAGCTAGGCAAGGGCACTCCCAAGCCTTCCTCCTTGCTGTCAAAGGACAATGGGGGAAGGAGGTAGAGGAGAAAAAGATCCGGTGCTTCTTTGTTTGTATCTTTTCTTTCTGTGGTATGGACATTGAGCCCAAGGCCTTCACTCTGAACTACATCCCTAGGCTTCCTCTTTTGGAGACAGGTCTTGCTAAGTTCCCCAAGCTGGCCTTGAACTTGCTACCATCAAGATTTAATTGTCCCTCAAAGGCCCCGCCTCTACAAACTGTCATGATGGTGGTGAGCTCTTCTGCATGGACATCTGGGGGAAACGTGTGATCCATAGCTGTGGTCATTATCAGCAGAAGGGACACACTTTGTTTTTTTGTTGAAAAAAACTGAACTTGCGCTGTAGTCCAGGCTAGTCCTGAGCTCACTGTGGCTCAAGCTGACCTTGAACTCATGCCAATCCTCCTGCCTCAGCCTGAAGTTACAGGCATGCATCTACACCCATTTTATGTGGTGCTCGGGAACTGAACCCAGGGCCTTGTGCTTGCCAGGTAACTGCTCTAACTGCTGTGCTATTCCTCCAGCCTGGCACACACTTCTTATTAGTGTAAGGCGTTGTACTAAGTGCTTTTTATTAAAGATTATCTTAGTTTTTTGGGGGACAGGGTCTCAATCTGCTGGTCCCAAACTTATGTAGCCCAGGCTGGACTCAAACTCATGGCTGTCCTCCTGCCTCAACCTTTACAAGCATACACCACCATGCCTAGCTAATTTTTAATATGGTGCTGGGGTGGGGTGGGGAAGATTGAACCTGGAACCTTGTGCTTGCTAGGCAAGCGTTTTTTTTTTTTTTTTCTTTTGAGACAGGGTCTCACTCTGTGGTCCAAGTTGGTCCTGAACTCACTTCAGAGCCCAGGCTGGCCTTGGACTCACGGCAGTCCTCCTGTCTCAGCCTTCTGGGATTACAGGCGTGCGCCACCACGCCCAGTATATGTGGTTCTGGGGTATCGAACTAGGGTACTTAGTGCTTGCTAGGAACGCCCTTTAACCGCTGAGCCATTCCTCCAGCCCCTTAAGCCAATTTTTTTTTTTGTACTTTGGGGTGGGGTTTTGCTAAGTTGCCAAGTTACCCAGTATTACGGTTTGCGTCTAAAATGTTCCTCAAAAGCCTTCTATTTGCTAGATGATCAGTCATGTCAGTCCCTTGATTTCCTGTGCTGCTAATTGGTGGGTCCTGGTCAGGAGGGGCGTGTCACTGGGGCATGATGTGGGAGTGTGTATGTTATCTGTGCCTTTCCTTGATCTCTTGGCTTGTGTTGCAAACAGCTTCTCTCCAGCTAGGCCCTCCAGTAAGTCTTCTGCCATTGCTGGCCACCCATGAATGGACTGAGACCTTCCAAAACTGAACTAAAACAAGCCTTTCCTCCTCTAAATATGGTGTCCCAACCACAAAAAGATAACTAAGACACCCAGGCTGGGCTCGAACTTGCCATTCTCCTGCCCAAGCCTCCTTTGATGCTGAGAATTATAAGCCTGTGCTGCTGGACCTGGCTATGTTTTGAGTTTCAATGTGGAAATTGTGATTGTGTAATTTGGAAATCTCTCTCTGTTTATCTTGCGAGCAGGTTCCAGAGAGGGACAGGCCAACAGGGGACCAAAGGTCTTCCCCACCTTGCCCGTCGTCCCCACCAGCTGCCGAGAACTCCTACCTCTACTCCACGGAGATCACGCTGTGGACAGTGGTGGCTGCCATTCAGGCCTTAGAGAAGAAGGTGGATTCCTGCCTGGCCCGCTTGCTGAACCTGGAGGGTCGCACGGGGACGGCCGAGAAGAAGCTGGCGGACTGCGAGAAGACGGCCGTGGAGTTCGGCAACCAGCTGGAGAGCAAGTGGGCCGTGCTGGAGACCCTGCTGCAGGAGGACAGGCTGCTGCAGCGGCGGCTGGAGAACATGGAGAACCTGCTGCGCAACCGCAATTTCTGGATCCTGCGGCTGCCCCCGGGTGGCAAGGGCGAGGCCCCCAAGGTAGCCTTTGGGTGTCCTGCGGTGGGGATCCCGAGGGCTCTGGACTGCTAGTGTGTGGGAGAGCTAGTGTTGCATGTGTGGTTGCAGGTGCCTGTGACCTTTGATGACGTGGCTGTGTATTTCTCTGAGCTGGAGTGGGGCAAGCTGGACAGCTGGCAGAAGGAGCTCTACAAGCACGTGATGCGGGGCAACTATGAGACGCTGGTGTCCCTGGGTAAGCTGCTCAGGGTGCATCTGGGCCTCTGTCCTGGTTTGCCTCCTGTCATCCCTGTCTGAGCTTTGCTTTTTTTCTTTTTTCTTGGGACATCTCGACCTTCGTGTGGGACAGCTGTCCTCGGCTCTATCCCTATACCTTTCTTGTTGTGTACACAGATTATGCCATCTCGAAACCTGACATCCTCACCCGGATAGAGAGGGGAGAGGATCCTTGTCCTGCCGACCCATGGGGCCAGGAGCAGGGGAGCGAGGAGACAGCATGCCCAAGAAAGCTGGGTGCTGGTGAGTGTGGGCATCCAGTGGGGGAGCCCTCAGGCAGAGTGACCTTCCTGGGCAGCCCAGGCAGTCAGGGAGCTGGGAAGAAATCATGGCTCTTAATCCAATGTGTGCTGTCCAAGGCCAGTGTCCCCTCCTCGTCTGCCAGTGAGGATGCTTGTCATGCAGATGCTCTGTCCACGTGGCCTGCTACAAACAGTTCAGAATAAGCAGGTCTGATTTTTACTAATGATAATAGCACAGTGGCATCACTGCCACCCCCCCCTCCCCCCTGGTGCCTTCATAGCTTTCAAGAGGGACAATGGCTCCAAATGGACAGTAGCATGGAGGATGAGCTTCCAGTTGGTCATCACCAAGATACAACAGGGATCCGGACTCTGCCTCAGTGGTTTCATCCGCCTCTCTCTTTCCCTTTTTAGTAAGGGTAACTGCCACGCCATTATCGTACCCGCAGACAGTCGCCAGCACTCCTAGTGCTCCTTCTTCTGTTTTCCCTGATGGTTTCAACTATGTTCTGTGGTGTCTGGATCCTCATTCTGATAACCCAAAGTCCATATAGTGCATTTGGTTTTTGTGGTTTATAAGAAGCCCTCTCACAGTTCCTGGTTAGTGTACACCTATAATCCCTGCAGTCTGGGAGGCTGAGGCAGGAGGATCACAAATGTGAGCCCAGGCTGAGCAACTTAGTAACTTGGCAGGACTCTATCTTAAACTAAAAAAAATAAAATAAAATGGGTTGGGGATATAGGTCAGTGTGAAGGTCCTGAGTTCAATCCAAATGTGTACACACACAGAGAGAAGCCATCTTTTAGGGAAAGCACAAAACTAAACTTGTGTCCTTGTGTCTTTTTGGTCTCTAACATAGAAACCACATTCACAGGGCTGGAGGAATGGCTTAGTGGTTAAAGTGCTTGCCTAGCAAGTACTAAGTCAAACACTTAAGTACCCGAGTTTGATTCCCCAACACTACATAAGCCGGGGATGGTGGTGCATGCCTGTAATCCCAGCAGGAGGCAGGAGGTTTTCCATGAGTCCAAGGCTAACCTTCGCTCCATCCTGAGTTCAGGACCTGCCTGGGCTGCAGAATGAGACCCTGTCTGCCCACCTCCCCCCAAAAAGAAACCACACTCACATGTTTATTTTATTTTGTTTTGTGAGGCAGGGTTTCATTCTGTAATTCAGGCTGGTCGTGAACTCACTCTGTATCCCAGGCTGGCCTTGAGCTTACAGCAATCATCTTGCCTCAGCCTCCCGAGTGCTGGGATTGAAGGCGTGTGTCACCACACCTGGCTTATGTGGTTGCTGGGAAATTAAACCCAGGGACTTATGGTTTTGAGGCAAGTGCCATAACTGCTGTGCTAGTCCTCAAGTTCCACATGTTTATGTTAAAAAGAAAAGATTTGCAGGTGATTGCACTGAGGTCTAGATGTGCAGTATACAGTGTTTCTTGGAGTCTGGTTGTTCCATCTCCCAGGGCCAAGTGTCCGGGCAAGCATCCTCAGCAGTGGAGCTGAGCAGGCATGGCTTCCTGGGAGAGGCCTGTGTCCCGTGTCCTCTGCCGTGCTTTCAGAACAGTTGTCAGCAAGCTCGGCATCTTGGCCTCTGCAGCCTGCTTCTGTGTTCCTTTGTTCCTGGGGACAGCAGCAGCCAAGGGGCTGTGCAGCTCTGCTGGGACTGCAGGGCCACTCTGCCTCGGCTTCCGGACCGTGTCTCTAATGACTTTCCTCCAACAAGGCTGCCCTAGTTACTTGCTCATTGTTGGGCAGAATACCGAAGACCCACAGCTCAAGGGAGGGAAGATTTATTTTAGCTCACAGTTTTGGAAGATCTCAGTCCATTCGTGGGGAAAGGACCCAGTGGGAGGAAGAGCTGTTCCCAGAGAGGCAGACAGGCAGGCATTGAGCAAGGAGAGGTGGAGCTAGCATGCATCCTTCAGGTCGTGCCCCAGTGATCTGCGCCTTCTGGGTCAAGCCCCAGCATTCCTCCCCTTCTGACCAGGCTCCGCCTCTTAACAGCACATGATTCCACAGGTATTCCATGGTGTCCAAACACCTGAGGCTTTGGGGGACATTCAGATCCAAACCATAACAAAGTCCCCACCACCTCATAGCACAGTCAGCTACTGAGCTCATCAGTGTCCCCATAATCCAGTCACCTTCCAAACACATGGGGCTTCAGAGGGTCATCCTTCATCACACTCCCATCTTGCCTTTACCAGCCCTGCTGTCAAGCCTGCCTGGTTCTCTCCCGTGAATTCCTGCATGCACAGCCCTTCGGACACAGAGGCTCTAGACAAGAATCAGGCTCTCAAGGGTGGGCCAAGCTGCCTTGTTATCTTCTGTGTCTGCTCTGATGTCTCTGGACCTCAGTGTCTACTTGTAGCCACACCCTAGATGGACCTTGGTCACCTACCTGGCAGACTGTAATATTGTGCTATTGTCACCAATTTGTATTCTCCAGGCCCCTCTCCATGTCCACAGAGGACCCACAGCCCATTCAGCCCTGCTCAGGAGGAACCAAAAGAAGGTCAGACCCTCGAGCACCAGCGAGAAGTAGGCATGAGCCCACCGGCGCCGGGTGCTGGTGAGTGAAGACAGCAGCAGGACTGGTGTCCGTGCCAGTGTGTGGCCACCAACCCCTTGAAACCTGGGGGCAGGAGGGGGAGCTGGCAGTCAGGTGAGGTGGACAAGTTCCTGGGAAAGGGCCCCCCCAAGACAGGCCCTGAAGAAGGTAGGTTCTGGCGTCCTTGGTGCAAGAAAACACCTGACCTGTGCTGCTGAGAGACCTGGGCCCACCTGCTTGGCTGGAGTCAGGAGAAGGGTACAGATATGAGAACCCTCTCCTGGGATTTCTCACAGTGGTCACATGAGCAGAGCCATGTGTCCCTTATCAGCGTGGGGCAGGGCCTTCATCCTGGGATTTAGCGGTCTTCTCCTGCTGGAGACCTAAGGGGACTCTGGCGTGAGTCACTCCTCCAGAGTCCTCAGTCTGTGGCTGAGAAACTGTCCGTACTTCCCTCTGACTGTAACTGAGGAGACCATTCAGCCATTGGTCCCTAGAGCCTGGTTTCGGTGTTACCTGTCACTGGACTGGCTTCCACCTTGTTCTTCCTTTTTTTTTCCCCTTTTGTCTTTTTATTTTAAAAATTATTTACGCGTTGTATTCTTTCCTCCCTTCCCCACAGCCACTCAACCTCCCATATCCACTTTCCCTGTCCACAAAGTCTCTGTCTTCTTACTTCCATCTCGCTTTTGCCTTTTCTATGGTTTGTTTTCTTATATTAGAGAAACCAGATGATATTTAACATTCTGTGTCTGATTTATTTCACTAAGCACAGTGACCTCAAGGTGCATCCATTTTCCTACAAAGGACTCAAATTTATCTTTATTTATGGCAGAGTATTACTCCATTGTGTAAATATGCCACATCATTATCCCTTCATCTGTTGTTGGACATACTGCCTTCTTCCAAGATTTGGCTATTTTAAATTATACTGCTATAAACGTGGGTATACATATATCCTCTTGTATGATGACTGACTCTTGGGGAGATCTCCAGAAGGGTCAAATGGGATATCTATTAGTTACTTTTTCATTGCTGTGACTCAATACCTGATACACACAAATTTAGGAAAAGGAAAGGTTTATTTTAGCTTATAGTTTCAGATGGTCACAGTCCATTCAGAGGTGGCCAGCAGCAATCGAAGTACATGGCAGAGGCAGAAAGGTGGAGGCAGCTTCTCAGGACATCACACACAGACAGGCAAGTGAGACTAGTCGAGACTAGTCCAAGTCCCAGTCTCAGTCTCTCCTGCATCTGGGTATTGAAGGTGTGGCCATGTAGTCTTAGCTCACAAGCCTTTAGTCTTAACTCACACGCCCCTAATCCCAACAACTGCAATCTACCCCTCCAGGCCAGACCCCAGTCTGCCAACATTACATGGCTCCATAGACAATCCATAACATTAAAATACATGAGACTTTTGGGGGACACTCCAGATCTTAACCACAACATCTGTTTTTCAGATTTTTTGAGGACTTTCCGTACTGGTTTCCATAGAGGTGACCAGTTCACAGTCCTGCCAGCAATGTAGGAGGGTTCCTTTTCCCCTACAACCTTGCCAGCGTTTGCTGTGGTTTTAGTTGTTGACACCAGCCATTCTTACTGGCGTTAGATGGAACCTCAGTGTTGTTTTAATTTGCATTTTTCTGATGGCTAAAGATGCTGAACATTTTTTCATGTATTTCTTACCCATTCATAGTTCTTCTAGGAACTGTCTGTTCATTTCAGTTGCCCATTTTATGACTGGGTTTTTTATTTTGGAGGGTCTAATTTTTTTTCAGTTCTTTGTATACTTTGTATATTCTTTTTTTTTTTTTTTTTTCTGAAACAGGGTCTCGCTCTGTATCCCAAGCTGAGCCTGAACTTAACTGCTTGTAGCCCAGGCTGGTACTGGATTCATGGCAATCCTCCTTTCTCAGCCTCCTGAGTGCTGGATTTACAGGTGTGCACTATCATGCCCATTTTATGTGGTGCTGTGGAATTGAACTTGGGTACTTAGGCAAGTGCTTTAACCACTAAGCAAGCACTTTAACCTCTGAGCCATTCCTCAAGCCCTGTATTTTCTTGATAATAGTCCTTTGACTGAGGAGTGACTGACAAAGATGTTTTCCCTTTCTGTAGGTTTCCTCTTCTCTCTGTTGATTGTTTCCTTTGTGCAGAAGTTTTAAAATTTAATAAATTTAATATAATCCAATTTATTGATTCTTGGTGTTCTCTCTTGTGCTTTGGGTGTTTTATTGAGAAAGTCCTTGCCTGTAGCTATGTCTTCAAAGGTTTTGCCTTTTTTTTCCTCCAACAGAAGAGATCAGGTATTTGCATCCAGGGTGGTGGTATGGCTGTAAACTCTTGGGACAAGTTCAGTGTTTCTATTTTAATTTCTAGATCTTTGATTCATTTTGATTTGATTTTGGTACATGGTGAAAGATGTGGATCCAGTTTCATCCTTCTGCACGCGGTTAGTCAGCTTTCCCAGTACCTTCTTTCTTAAAGACCCTATCTTCCCTCCAGTGTATGTTTTTGGCCCCTTTGCTGAGGATCAGATGGCTGAAGGTTCTCGGGTTGTTTCTGCATCCTCAATTCTGTTCCATCGATCCACCTGTCTTTTTGTGCAAATATCATGTGGCTTTTATCACTCTTACTGTATACTACTGTGATACTTGTGCTTTTGTTTTATTGCTTAGGATTGTTGTGGCTATTCGCTATTCAGGTGTCTTCAGTTTCCATATAAATTTTTGGGTCATTTTTTTCTAGTTCTGTGAAAAATACTATTGGTATCTTGATTGGGATTGCACTGAATCTGTATGTCAGTTTTGATAGTGTTCATTCTACCTATCCAGGAACAGAGGATGGGTTTCCATTTTCTAATATTCTTTTTGGTTTCTTTTATCAGAGTACTATAGTTTTTAGTATACAGGTCCTTCACTTACTTACTTAGATTGATTCCTAGGAATTTAATTTTCTTTGAGGCTATTATGAATGGGATTGTTTTTCTGATCTTTGTGTTTTCATTGTTGCTGTAGAGGAATAACCTTGATTTTTGTGTATTGGTTTTATATCCTGCAACTTGGCTGAATTTGTATATTAGTTCTAAGAGTCTTCTGCTGGAGTTTTCAGGGGTCTTCTGTGTAAAGGAACATGTCATCTGCAAATAAAGATAGTTTGATTTCTTCCTTTCCTGTGCATATTCCCTTTATTCCATTCTGTTGCCCGATTGCTCTGGCTAAGGTTTTAGCACTATTAAATAAAAGTGGTGAGAATGGACACCCTTGTTTGTTCCTGATTTGAGCAGAAACGCTTTCAATTTTTCTCCATATAGGGTGATGTGGGCAGATGCTTTTATCAGCTTGAGGTCAGATCCTTCTATACCTATTTTCATCAGAATTTTGATCAGGAAAGGATGTTGTATTTTGTCAAAGACTTTTTCTATATCTGTTGAGATGATGATGTGATTTTTGTTCTTGCTTTTGTTAATGTGGTGTATTACATTACTTGATTTACATGTGTTGAACCAGCCTTGCATCCCTGGGTTGAAGCTAACTTGGTCATGGAATATGATCTGTTTAGTAATTTGTTGCATTCTCTTTGCAGGATTCTTACTGAGGATTTTTGCATCTGTATTTATTAAGGAAATTGGCCTATGGTTTTCTTTCTTTGTTAGGACTTTATCTAGTTTGGGGATGAAGATGATACCTGCTTGTAGGAAGGAGTTGGGCAGTATTCACTCTTGTTCAGTTTCATGGAAGAGTTTAAGGTGCATTGATGCTAACTCCTCCTTAAAGTTCTAATAAAATTCTTCAGCCAATCTACCAAGTCCCAGCCTTTTCTTTCTTATAGATCCTTTATTACTGCCTCCAATTTCATCCCTGGTTTTCTATTTGTGGTTTTTATATCTTCTTGGTTCAATTTTGGTATATTATTTGTGTCTAGAAATACACCCATTTCTTAAGGGTTGTTGAATTTATTGGAATACAGGTTTTCAAAGTAGTTTCTTATAATCCTTTGGAGTTCATTGATGTCTGTTTTGATGTCACCTTTTTCATTTCTAATTACATTGAGTAAATTTTTTCCCACAATTTTTATTAAAATATATATGCAATACATAATGTATACAATTAACTTGAGTATTTTGTGCACATACATATCACATCAATATTACGATCCTTCCCTTCTCCATTGTTGCCCTCTCCTCCTCCCCTCCCCCCCAACTCCCACTGTCACACTCATTTGGGTCTATAGAACGCCTGTGTTCTGGGTTTCCCAAATCAGAGAAAACATGTGATATTTAACTTATTTAATCTTCTGTGTCTGACTCAATTTGCCACTCAAATCGCCATTTATTAGTTTGGTTTCCCACTCCTAGAACGGGCTGCAGTGGCCATATCTTGATGCCTCTTCTCTGGGTCTGGCAGAGCCCTTTATTGGGGTGATTTGCCAAAAGTTCTTTTTTCTTCTGTATCTTACTGTATCTTTGTTGAGATTCTTTAATGTGGCTTCACCCACCAGTCTACATAAGAAGAGAACTATACCAATGAAATTCATAAGGCTAGAAAACGTGAGAAAGAGAGAGAAGTTAAATTTCAAATTCCTTAGCTGAGTGAGGTGGATTTTTTCTTTCCTTCTTTTGGTGAGTTTGGATAAAGGTTTATTAGTCTTATTCTTTTAAAGAAACAATTCTTTGTTTCATTGATCTTTTCTATTTTTTAGTTTCAATTTCATTGAGATCTGCTCTGATTCTTACAGTTTCCTTCTCCTGCTTTTGGGTTTGGCTTGTTCTTGTTTCTTTAAGAGTTTGAGCTACATCATTAAATTGTTTATTTGAGATTGCTCTGTTTTTTCATATATGTATTCATAGCTATACATTTTCTCTCAGTACTATTTCCATTGTGTCCCATAGATTCTGATGTGGTACGCTTCCATTGTCATATGACTTCAGGAAGTTTTGATTTCTTTCCTGGCTTCTTCTTGACCCATCACTTACTCAGTAATGTATTATTTAATCTCCATGGATTTGTGTAGTTTCTTTTGTTTCTTTCCCTGTTAATTTCTAATTTCATTATTCTGTGTTCTCAAGATACACAGAGAATTACTTTAAATCTTTTGTATGTATTTAAGCATATCTAATGTTCAAGGATATGAGATGTTTTGGAAAAAGTCCCATGTGCTGCTGAGAAAAAGGTATTTTCTGTTGCTGTCAAATAGAACACTTTGTAGATACCGAGTAAGTCTGTTTGTCCCATAGTGTGATTAGCTCTGATGTTTCTTTGTTGATTTTTTTGGGGGGGTCTGATTGACCTGTCTCTATTTGTGAAAGTGGGGTGTTGAAGTCTGCTAGTATGATTGATCTGGGACCTGTTTGGCCCTTCATGTCCAGTAGTTTCTGTTTTGTGTAATGAGGTACACCTACACTGTGTGTTTATATGTTTGTAATTGTGAGCTCTTCCTGTTGGATTGTTCCTTCACCAGTGTAGTCTCCATCTTTGTCTTTTCTGATCTGTTTTGTTTTGAAGTCTGTAGTATAGCTACTCCTGCTTGTTTCTGGGCTCCAGGAGCATGCGGTATTAGTTTCCATCTTTTTACTTTCAGTCTGTGTGCTTCTTTGTGGGTGAAGTATGTCTTTCCAGACAACAAATTCTTAGGTTGTTTAATCCAGTTTGCCAATCTGTGTCTTTTGATTGATGAGTTGACTATAAATATAGAGAGTAATTACTGTAAGATTTTTACTGAATTCTGCCATTGTCCTTTCTCCCTCCTAGTGTTGGTTCCTTGTTTTGTTTGTTTTTGTTTTCTATTTGTTACACTTTGCCTTTTGATGTTTCCTTTCTTCTGTGTTCTTTGGTACTGGTCTGCTGTCTTCAATATTCCTTCAAGAATTTTCTGCAATGGTGGGTTAGTGGTCACCAGTTTCTTTTGGGTTTCTTGGTTGTGAAAAATTTTTACTTCTTCAGTTTTCAGAGATGATTTTGTCAGATACAAAACCTAGGTTGACAACTTGCTTTCTTTTAAAGCTTGAAAGATTTTGTTCCAGGCCATCCTTTCCTGGCCTGTAAGGTTTGCATTGAGAAATCAGCAGAATGGGCTTGCTTTGGTAAAATGAAGTCTGTTTTTCTCATACTGCTTTTAATACTCTCTCTGTTGAATTTCTGAGGTTTTGATTGTGATATGTCTTAGCGAGATTCTTTTCTGATCAAGGTTATTTGGTATTCTACAAGTTTCTTTTTTTTTTTTTTCAGAGGTGGATGGACAGGGTCTTGCTTTGTAATCCAGGCTGGTCCTGAACTAACTACATAGCCCCAGTTGGCAAGCAATTCTTTTATTTCAGCCTACTGGGTGCAGGGATTACAAGTGTGTGCCTCCATCCCTGGCTTATCTATAAATTTCTTGTACTTTAGTTTCTTTTTCTAGGTTTGGGAAATTTTCTGCCATGATTTCAGTGAATAAATTCTTTATACCTTTTGTACTGTTCTTCTCTTTTTCTACACCGTAAGTCTGGGGCTGGCTTTCTTTGAGTCGCCTCCCAGCTGTTGTATCCAGCTACTTTGCTCGTTTCTTATCTTGCTGTTGTGCCTGATTACGGCATTAATTTCCTCAACTTTGTCTTTACAATCTGAAATTTTGTCCTCACTGTGGTCCAGCCAACTTCTCCTGCTTTCAAATGAATTTTTCATATCCTGAACTTCAGCTAGATTTCTTTCCAAATCCCATGTCTCTACCAAAGTGTTCCTTCATATCTTGCATTGCTATTTTTACCTCAGCCAACTTTTTATGTGTGTCTTCTCTGTGCTCAGTAAGCTTTCCATTCATTAGGACTATTACTGTTTAGTGATTTCTTTTTTAAGGTTACTGATACTTACTTTCATTTCTTTAAGAATGTCATTTGGGGCTGGAGGAATGGCACAGTGGTTTGAGTTTGATTCCCCAGCACCACATAAGCCAGTCATGGTGGTGCACGCCTATAATCCCAGCACTTGGGAGGCTGAAGCAGGAGGATTGCCGTGAGCCCAAAGCTAGCCTGGGCTACATAGTGAGTTCAGGACCAGCCAGGGCTACAGAATGAGACCTTGTCTAAAAAAAAAAAAAAAGAAAAGAAAAGAAAGGAAAAGAAAAAGAATGTCTTGTTTGGACTGACTGTCTATAAACATGTATGGATGTGGAGGGGGAGCTCCAAATCCACTGAATTCTGTGCTGGGAATAGGCAGTGGGGGGACCCATTTCAGAGATGTCTTGTTCACACCCAGCCCCTTCAGCAAAGCTCCTCCATCTCTCCTGGGTTTCCTTCCACAAAGGCTTGGCTCTCTGCCCTCAGAGGAGCTCCCACTGTCATCTGAACTGTTGAGGAGGTTGATGGCTTTTCTCCTCTCTCTGCAGCTGTCTTTTGTGCCAGTTTCTTCCTAGGCACTGATTAAGAATGTCCCCAGAATCCCTGATGTGTGGCCCATCTGTGGCTTCATTTACCCTAAGCAGTTTGTACTCAGGCTCTTTTCAAAATGGCTCCTGCCTACATCACTGCCTAGAATGGCTGCTGAGGGCTGCTTCTCCAGAGCTGGTCTGCTAAGCTGCAGGGAGGCCTTTTCAAGAAGAAGCTCCCAGTGCATTTGCAGACTGTACTACCCACAAGCTTGTTTCTGGAACTGCCAGCTATTGTCAGTTCCTGTAGTCTTCGGCTCTAGGCTAACCTTGGTCTGAAGCTGCCAGATGCTGTTAATTCCTGCAGATCCTGGTTCTGGACTTATCTCGCTCGATTTGCAGATGCCAGTGGCTCATGGCCCTTTCCAGATGGCCTAGGGCTGGCATGTTCTTCATCTTCTGTTGTGTCTATGGGTTTTCTAACCTTCCTGTGGCCTACTTTCAGTTCCTGGAGCTCTCCTCCCTCTCCTAGCTAAGTTGAGCAGGTGGTTTTTAACTGTCTCATCTTTTTGAATGAGCCTGTGAGGAGCCATTGAGCAGGACTCAATCTAGCCTGGGAGTCCCCTGTTCTTCCTTCTTGCTGCTGGCCTGACTCCCAGTCTTGCTTGCCTTTCCCAAGGTTTTTGTGTATCCCAGCCTCAGTTGAACATGATCTCCTGCAGGCTCCTTACCCTGCTGCCCCTTTCTGGCCCTTGTAAGTTTGGGCTCTGCACTTGTAATTGGACAGGTAGGACCTACTCCGATAGGAGAGCCATGTCCCTGTCCATCCAGACTTGGAACTCTACACTCTTGAGGTCCATGAGGGTATGGGCCAAATGCAGAGGAACAAGTTGGGAGCCCAGGGCTTTGTGGGAATTGGAGTGTGGCTTTTGTCCCTCTCCCTTCACTCCTGAAGCCCTTGGGGTCCCCTTCCTAGTAAGCTCATCTTCCTGATGATCGGAACATCCAGGCCCTGCTGAGGAGTTGGCCATGTCACCCTGGAGGAACCCCGTGTCAGGAAAGGCCCTCATGCTCTTCTCTCTCTTTCTTAGGGTCTCCGGTAAGCACAGACATTTTATCCTCGATTAAACAGGAGGAAGACTCTTCAGACGGGGAGTCTCTGACCTCCCTTCCCAGGGACATCCTGCCCAGCGTGGAGCCAGGTGAGTGAAGGGAGGTGGCATCTGTGACCACACAGAAGGTCCCAGTAGGCCATGAGGTCAGAGGCCTGGTGATGGGATCTGATTATGGGGTTCCTGCGGAGGACTTCCTCTATCTCCAGGTTGGTGCCTGGGGCCTGTGGAGATCACCTCAGTCTGGGTTCCTCTTCTTCCACATAGTAGTAGTACTGTGTGTGGGGGGGTGGTACTGGGATGGAGCCAGAGCCTTCACCCTGAGCTACATCCCTAGCGCATTTTTAGTTTTGATTTTGAGACAGAGGCTTGCTAATTTGCCCATGCTAGGCTGAACCCTGGGATCGCCTGCCTCATTTTCTCAGAGTGCTGGGATTATAGACCTGTACTCCTAGGCCTGGCTCAGAAAGGTGTTGCTTAAAGAGAGGTGCACCCTGCCAGGTTGGGGTCTGTGGGTGACAGAGCGCCCTTCCTGTGGTGTGGTTTTTGCCTCCTGGTAGCTTGGTGCAATGGCCTCTCATGGCTTGCACTTGGCCTGTGTTGGCCCATAATTTACATTTAGATCCCACTGCTTAAAAGTCTGGTTTTCTGAGAAGGCTCAGCACCAGGACCCTGCCTCCTTGAGTTATCGACCCCTGACAGCCACCTGCTGAGACTCAGGTGTCAGGTCTCAGTACATCTCTGGGACTGTTGTCACCATCTTAGCCAGTGCTCCTCTTCCTCACTGTCACCCTGAGATCCAGGTGAGAATCACAGGCCATTGTCCACAATGCCTCCTCTGTCATCAGACAGTACACCAGAGGCAGGCTGGGGTGCCCTGTGGATCTGCTGTGTGGCTTCAGTCATGGGGGTGTCACTCCAGTGAGGGGCCCTATGTCACCAGGAGACCAAGTCCAGGGCCCTCGGACTCCTTGTCCTTCACAGATTTGTAACTACTGTCTTGGAACTCTTGGGGTCTTGCCATCACCTACACTATGGCCAGGATCTCCTAATCTGACATCTCTGCCTCCATCTCTCCTGCTCCTGCCAGGCTGAGCCATGACCTTGTGGGCCCAGGCGCCTGGCTTTGCAGCACTCCTGATGTCCTTAGCTTGCCTCTAGGAATGAGGCACAAGGCAGCAAAGAGGACCAGATGTCCCAAGGAGGCAGTGTCTGCCTAGTGATACTGTGGGAGTGTACCCCTGTCCCATGCTGTGGTGATCAGAGGAAAATAATTCAGGGCAAAGCCTAGCAGCCATTGGTCCACTCAGCACCAGTTCCTTTGCCAGGTGGTGGTGGCAGTGGTGTGACCATCAAGACAGAAGCTCAGTCTGAGGATGAGATAATGCCGGAGCAGCTGTGCCTGGAGGCCTCAAGCCAGACCAAGTGTAGACTCCCCAAAGTGCCTAGGAGCAGGACTGGAGGCCCGAGGCGACATCGTGCCCAGGGGTTACCAAGGACCCTGGCTATGGGGGAGCCACCCCGTGTGCTCCCTCGCCGGCGGGAGCGGGCCTTTCCCTGCCCTGACTGCGGGCAGAGCTTCCGCTTGAAAATTAACCTGACCATCCATCAGCGGACTCATGTGGAAGAGGAACAACAGCCAGAGGCACATGGTGGCTCACCCACCAGCTGGGAGGACAGCCACTCCACCCTGGAGCCCGGGGAGGTGGTTGTTCCTGGCCCTGTCATCCGCTGGCTCCCTGATGAGCCTGGGGGCCACCGCTCCCGGGCAGGCCATGCCTTGGGGCGGAGGCCAGCGACCACCAGGGTGTACCACTGCAGCGAGTGTCTGCGCTCCTTCCAGCAGCGGAAGACCCTGCTGATGCACCAGCGCCTGCACACGGGCACCAGCCAGGGCTGGCCTTCCTGTCCCTACTGTGGCAAGGCCTTCCGCCGGCCCTCAGACCTCTTCCGCCACCAGCGCATCCACACTGGTGAGCGGCCGTACCAGTGTCTCCAGTGCGGCCGGGCCTTCAACCGGAACCACCACCTGGCTGTCCACATGCAGACTCACATCCGAGAACAGGCGGTCCTGCAGTTTTCCACACCCTCCACCCGCCAGGGACACCCAGCTCTGTCCCGTCCTGGCCACTTGGAGGAGGGTTGACCTGCAAAGCCTGCTGGGGACCCTCTGGTTCTCCTGGCAGTCCCAGCCTCCCAGCGGGACCGGTGAGCTCCGTCTCTGGACTTTTCCCTTGTGTCTGACATGAGTCCCTCATTCTGGGATGGCTTTGGAGAGACTTTTTTTAGTTCACATGGGAAGCAGCAGCCCTTTTGGTGACAACGTATGTGTCTTGACAAGTTGCCTGTTTCCTGCCTGTCACTCTGCTGCCTTTCCTGCATTCCTGACCTCTAAAGGGTTCCTTGAGGCTTGAGCAGTGCCAGCTTTGGTAGGGCCTTTGGCTGATACTTCATCCAGGAGGACCCGAGACCTCAGCCCTTGAATGGGGCCACAGATGCCTCAAGGACGGGGACTCACCCTGCACAGAGGTCTGTGTTCCACTTGAGAAATGGCAGGGTGTACTTATGGCCAAGGGAAGCTTGTATTTTTTTTTTTTTTACTTAATCTTTGAGACTTTTTCTTCTTATGGTGCTTTTCTGGTGCTTTTGTAAGTACTGTGTGAAGGTCGGAGGGGACAAGGAGCTCTTTACTGTCAGGAATTCTGTGGGGTCTGAAGAGGAGCTCCGTCTAGACCAGCGTTGAGCTGGGCCTAGGCCTTCCCCCTCAGGGCAGCTCTTCTGTTAGCACTCTATTAGAGGAGAGGGGAAGCCAGGAGGGGGTACCTCCCTCACCCCACAGCCTCAACTTTCATGGAGGTGCGGATCTTTTGACTTAACTCCAGAGGCTGTGAAGGGAATGCAGTGTGAGCCCAGGAAAACCCTCTCTGGGAGAGGACCCTGGGCTGGGGGAGGCTGAGCAGCCCACCTGGACTCTGGGGTCTCCAGACCTGCTCTGTCACAATAAAGGGACTGGTTGCTTGGGCTGCATTGGGCCAGAAGGTCTGAAAGCCTCGTTGGGCCCCATCTAGGCTCACCTCCCTTGCCGGTCAGAAGAGGTGGAGGGCTCCAGGGTGACCCAGTGCACGTCAGCCTCAGCATCGGACTTTGAAGCATTAATCAAATAAGCCTGGTTGTAGCCTTTCATTCCAGCTCAGGGCCTTCTTTCTCTTCTGTGTCTGTAGCCAGCCCTTTCTGCCGGTTAGGAGTCCCGCCAGAATGTCTCTTTCTGGATGGTGAAGGTTCCGGCAGGTTCAGTGAGGTTAGACCTCCACTGGGCTAGTGCTTCAGGTGCCCTTTACCAAAGCACAAATTCAGTCTCAGGAAGTTCAGATGATAGTGTTGGAAGTCTTGGGAATGGCTAGTTTCCTGTGCCGCTTCATCACCACCTCAGGTGCTGCTCATAGACAGCAGGTATCCGGTGCACCTGGAGCTGAGGCAGGGGCCTCCAGCTGTCCTGATAGTTTGCTGCTTTGTATGTGTGTGTTTGTGTTACTAGGGATTGAACCCAGGGGCTTTGCATTGAGCTACATCCCCAGTTCCCCCTTTTCCTTCCTTTTCTTTCTTTGAGACAGTGTCTCAGACTGGTTGCTAAATTGTCCCGACTGGGGTCAAACTTGTGATCCTCCTGCCTCAGCTTCTTAGTGCTGTGGTTTGGGTGTGCTAAGAAAACAGGCTTGCACCACCAGTCCTGGTTTGCTTGCTCTCTTGGTTGGCACTGAGATGTGGCTGGCCTTCAGGCTCTCTCCCAGGTACCTGGGTTCCTGACTGGCACTTCCTGTTGCCCTTCTGATCTTTGCTCCCTCCCAAAGTCCAGATTAGAGTTGGAGGCAGATGCCGTCATCCCTGGGGTAGGGCTAATTGTACTTTAGTCATGTCCCGGAAGAGGCACCGACTTTTTGTACTGTGGACCCTGCTTGTCTGTTCCCTAGGCTTTGTCTGGGCCCCAGGAGTTAGAGACTGGTAGTCACCCTGCACCCGGGCAGGATGTGGTGCAGGTGTAGCTGCTCAGAGCTTAACCCTCAACTGCAAGAGCTAGTTCCAGATGTTCTGGAGGTGCCTCCGAGCTAAGAATTCTGCCCGTTGCCTAGGCCTGCTTTTTAATGCTAGGTGCCCTTTGTAAATAGGACATTCCAAACATGAGGCTCAAGCCTCCCATCTTTTTCCCAAAGCTTTCCTCTTCAGCTCTGGGTTAGGTCTCTTGAGTTTGCACTGGCACTCATTAGGACGCGTTTAAAGAGTGCTCCTTAAATTTAATTGATGGAGGCCACTTAGTGCAGGAGGCCAGCTGTGCCCCACAATCAGCACGTTGAAACCTTAGTTAGGTCCTAGCTCCAGGTCTCATTTAAGACTAAGAAAAGCTTGGGCCGCGATATTGAATCCTCTTAAGAACGGTGAAGGCTACAGTCTCTCGCTCTGACCGGTGCTCAGTAAATACGTTGGCATAAAGGAGTGCGTGCACGTGGCATGATCTTTGCTCTTCTGGAGGTGAGTGATGTGATGGGGCAGTGTGTTGGTTGGCACAAGAAGCGTCTGCAACGCTGGCCTTAGCCGGGAAAGCGGAATCCCCACAGCGCGAAGGCACCTGCAGGCAGGCCCCACCCCTCGGCTGCGGCGTGGGTGGGGCTACAGAGTTGGCCAATGGGGAGCCGACTCCGGGCTAGGGCAGGACCCAGTCTGAGGTCCTGCTGTCCGTTTTGGGGCGCATCGGTGCGCACATCGCTTCCCGCGGCTCATCTTGTGCCCCGGTCGTCCGGTGGCCAGTCAGCCGCGCGAGCCGGGTCAGCGCAGGGAAGGCCGCACGGGGCCGGCGCTCAGCAGCACAGGGGCGTGGGTGAGGCGGGCGCGGCTTCGGTAAAGGCGGACTTGACGGGCCATGTGGAGACTGGGTGCCGAGTTCGCCCGAAGTTGGGGAGGGCTCAGCCAGGGTACGGCAGGACAAGGATGCCTAAGGCCCCAAGATAAGGTCCATTCTCCACTTTTGGCTCCAGTTTCTCATACCGAGGATAAGGCGGTTGGAGCCGGACACGGGGGCGCAAGCCTGTAATCCCAACACTCGGTGTGGCAGAGGCAAAAGGATCACTAGTTCGAGTGCAGCGTGAGGACATCAGCGACTTGGCGAAACCTTGTTAAAAAAAGGGGGTGGGGGTGGGGTCTGGGGCTGTAGGCCACTGCGAAGGCCCTGAGTTCAATCCCCAGTAACCCCCCTCCGCCCAGTCGGGCAATTGGCTTTACCAGATGCCCGAAGTTTGGTGGGCGGGGCTCTGGTTCTGCGGTGTGAGCAGACTGGATGTCCTGGCTCCAAAGACGCTCCAAGACCCCTTTTCCTGAACCTGTGCTCTCTGTCATCTGATCTGTCATCTCTTGGAGACAGCCACCCCCTTGACACTCCCTTTCGTCAGGCTCAGGCTATGTGCTCTATTCTGGGTTCTCGAGGCATCCTTGGAGTCAGAGGCTCGTGTCGCCCTGGAAAGGTCCTCAGAAGGACTTCCAGATCTAAGACCTGACTGCAGTCAGAGCGGATTCGCGGCCTGTCTTGGAAGACTCAGAAGCCTCTACTGCTGCTGCAGGCGGGAAGTGCCTTCTGGAGGACCTTGGGTAGTGCCTTCAGGCTCCATCTGGCTTGGTCTCTCCCTGGCTGGTGTGACTGGACTGTGGAGGTTTGCTGTGTTTCTACAGGCTGAGGGCATCTCCTGGCAACAGTGACTTTAGAGACCTCCTGGGTGCCAGGGTGTTATGGGAGGTGAGGATGTTGGCCGTTTACCGGTGAAGACTGTCTCCTCCTGCACACTGGCAGGGCTTCCTTCTGTGCAGCTGCATGAAATTTTCCTCTCATTTCTGAAACATCTGTGACTTCGTTTTACGAACTGTAGGCAGCAGAGGACAGGGCACTGTGGAGATTCATTGGTGCATAAGACACAGGTCCCCCCACCCCTACAAGAAGCTGGTGGTTGGGAGAAGGACTGATGCTCAGAACCAGCGTAAAGTGACATGAGGAGACATGCACTGAAGCCAGAGTCCTTTGAGGGTCCAGGAAGTCGTGGGCAGAGTCCTGGGAAGCACAGGTGCTCACTCTGGCTGGTTAGGTTGCGGTAGATGGGGTGTCTTGTGGTCATGTGTGGCACTATTGGGGTGCTGTCAGGGAGAAGCATCACCATGGGAAAGTGGAGACTTGAGAGGGGCCTGAAATGTAGGTGAGAGGCAGAAAGGTGGCCAGAGGGGTTCCTGGTGGAGAAGACCCGAGAGGCAGGACACAGGGCTGACATGAACAGGGTGTCTGGGTGACATACATACAGTAGCACAGGCTGGGGGTCATGGTAGACAGCAACAGGGAGGCCAAGTGGGCTGGGGCTGGCACACAGGTGTGCCTCGGTTTACAGACACGGGCTGAGCAAAGGATCATAGTGGTCTGGCTGTGGAGCCTGAGGCACAGAGCGCTGACTTGGTCTGCCTTCCCTGCAGAGACCTGGCTGGTCAGCAAAGAGAAGAGGCACTTGGAGAGGGAATCTGAGGGGCTGGAGTCAGCTGGGCAGCTGAAGGGGACCTGGCCAGAAGGAGATGGAGGAGGGCCCGTGTTGGGATTAGCGTGTCCTCTGTCCTTCCAGGCCCCCAGAGCCAGGCAGTGCCAGCTGCCTGGAACACAGAGCTATCCTTGCCCTGCAGGGAGCCTGGTTGGAACTTGAACTGCAAGGATCTCTGTGCACAGCAGGAGCATGTATCCCTTGGCTCCCGGCCCTTGGCTGGCATAAGATGTTCTGAGAACTTCATGCCATGGGCTGTGTTCACCAGCCACAGCCACGTGTACCCCGCACAGCATGCCTTCATTTACTGTACGCACACCAGGGAGAAGCCCTTTGAGTGCAGTGAGTGCAGGAAGCGCTTCGGCCGCCTGTCCACGCTGCTGGAGCACCAGACAAGCGCTTCACATGCCTGGCTAACCTGACTGTGCACCAGAGCTTGCATACGGGTGACCGAACGTTCCCGTGTACCCAGTGTGGCGCATGCCTAGCACACAAGCCCAGCTTCCGGCACCACCTGCACAACCACTAGCAGGAGAAGCACTTTACCTGTGGCCAGTGTGACAAGAGCTTCACCTGTGGTTCCTGGCTTGTGCGCCATCAGAACAGTCATGCCAGCTGGACCTTCTTAAAGATGCAGTGTGGAGAAAGTCCCCTAGAGATCTTCTTGTTGCACTGAGATCCACGAACACCAGGACAGAGCCGGGCAGGCAGCTAGTGGCCTATCCAGGAAGAGTGAGCAGGCTGGAGGTAGATGGAATTCTCTGTATGGTGTCTCCCTCAGGTGGAGACAGAATGCAGGGTGCCACCCAGAGAGCTCCCCAAGGGCCACTGCCGACATAGGGGTCATTGACGCCTCTTGGATCCCAGGTGCCTCTCCTAATGAGCACTTCTTGGTGGGATCAGCATGCTGTGTAGACCGTAGGCTTCCCAGGTGTGAGCTGTTCTTCCAGGGCCTGGGAGGTGGGCAAAGCGCCCAGGGGGCTTATTGCTGACAGGCAGTGGGCTTGGAGATGGGCATGGAGCCTGCGAAGGGAGGGGCCTGCAGGGATGTGGGGAGGGAAGGAGTGGGTTGGTTGTGCCTCAGGGACCTAAGGACTCTGTGCTTTGAAGGGGAGTCTTGGCCTGCTCCCTCCTAGTGGCACCCCAGGTTTCCTCCATGCCAGCTTCACAGATTCTGAAGTGCCCCCAGGCAGAGGTCAGGCCAGACCCTGTACTCAGAGCCCCTGTGCCCGAAGGCACAGGCCCCAGAACTTCGGGGCATCATCCTGATTCATGAAACTTTCTCTCTCCCACCTTCCCTCTCCTCAAGGCTTGGAGACCACAACTTTGTGGCCCAGAGCTCATGGGAAGTCATCTTGGTGCCATAAAGCACTGTCCAGTTGGCACAGATTTGTCTTCAAACTCTTGTGGAGCTGGTGGGCCAAGGGCCATTTTTTATTCCCCAACCTCCCCTGCCTTGGGGATGGACATAAAGAAAGCCAACGTTGGTCCTAGCTGTGGGCTGTCCAGCACCTGGCGTGGCACATGGGGCACACAGGAAGCCATCAGGAGCATGGGCACATAGGAGTCACTGAAGCCCCAGGAACTGAAGTGGAGACTCTTGCCAGCAGCTGAAGAGCACCCTGAGATCCTGGTGGCCCTGCCACCGCCTCAGTAATTCAGGCCAGCCTGTTGGGTTGTTCACTAGGCCCTAGCAGGGGCTGGCCGGTTTGGAATCCTGCCGGTTTGGTCTCAGCCCAAGCGAGGTCCTGGGATCCACTAGGAGTTTAGTGCCTTGGCCATCAGATAACACCTGTGTCCCCACCCTGTCGCTCTGAGTTCTTTTATAGACTGCATGCATCCATGTCCACCTGCAGGAGGCTGGTGCTGCTTGTGGCATGTTCCACCCCAGAGGGCTGTGGGCTGCCTGGGGCTGGGGGTGCCCCTTGCTCTGCCGTCAGCTCTTATGTCCACATCTGGAGTTGGTTTTATGGGAAGCTCTGTACTATGCCACAGTCACTTAAAACCTCTGTGAGTAAGGAAATATGTGAGGAATTGTAAACCACCCCTGCCAGGCGCTGTCTCTGTGATGCACTAACTACATTTGACTCCATGTTCTGATGATCAGTGATGAACTACAGCTGTCTTCAACTGTGCTTCCATTCTGAAGTTCTGGGGGAAAAACAAAATAAAACAGATGAACTGCAGTCTCAAAGGAAGGCAGAATCCAGGTGGGTTTGAAAGGCCAGACCCACGTGCACCGCTCCTATTATGGGTCAGAAAGATGAAAAGTTCAGGTCCTAACCTCCAGTACCAGGGAGTGCAACCTGAGTTGGAAATTGGGTTTTGTAGGAATAACTCAACATGACCCAGGTCCCTACAAGAAGAGGGGGGAAAAAGAAAAAAACACCATAGTAAGGTGTACTTAAAGGACAGCACATGACTGTGGAGTGTGAATGACGTACATCAGCCAGGGAATGCTGGTGGTTGCCACCAACACCAGGAGCTCAGAGACCATGGAACAGGCTCCTGGAGCTTAAGAGGACATAGCCTACACCTTGCATTTTTTCAGACTCCTAGCCTCCAGAATAAATTTCCATTGTAGGCTCCCTGGTTCGTGTTTCTTAGTTATGGAAGCCGTAGGAAGCAATGGTGTGATATCCAGGGCCTGCAGCTCTTCACATACACAGGATTTCCTCCCAGCACTGAGCCTTGAGCTTGATCCATTTGTACATCCATTTGAGATGGGACTGGCCAGTGAGGCTCCAGAGGCTTATCTAGAGGAGAGAGGCTGGATGCAAGTTTGAGAATTTCAAGATGACAATAGTAGAACATGAAGCCAAGTGCAATCCCTTCACGAGTTGCCACGCTATGGCACAGGTGTGTGCCCACGAGGCCACCCTGATCTAAGGGTGCCTGAGAGGCATTTGCTTCACCTGTTCCAGGCACTGTCGCGTTGAACAGGAGTTTCAGGTAAGTTCTGGGTTGCGACTGGAGGGTGGCAATCCATGCTTCACTGGCTTATTCAGTAACAATTCCCGTGTGAGGTGTGGAATTGAAAGGACAGCATGGTTTCTGCTGTTAGGAAGTCCTTGCCGTGCATGCGTCTGTGGCCTGTCAAGGGTCAAGTCCTATACAGGTGGTAGTAGTGAACTAGAAGAATACACATTCATGGGGGAATAAGGAGAAAGAGACCGTCTGCTGAGTCAGATGTGAGCATAACGTTTGTGCTGCTCGGAAAGCAGGAGTGTCTTGGAGACCATTTGGTGTGTCACTGTGTGTAGCATGACTGAGTGCCTGGAACCGAGGCCGAGTACCTGCAGGTGGACTGTACGAGTGCATGTGCGTATGTGTGTGTGAGGGGGGCCCGTTCTAGCCCTAGGCAGGGGCTGGAGTTAGACTTGTTAAGTCAGCAAAACTTTGTTGAATTCTGGGGATATGCAAAGAACAGACAGACCCTCTGGCTGACGTCATGGGGCTTGTGGATAAATGGAAGGTCTTATTTGTTCAGCTTTTAAAAGTTCAATTTTTACCTTATGGTAGGGAGGAGCCAGCAGGCCCTTTAAAAATCCTAACTGTAACACAAAGCATGTGGTGGGAAAATCTTTTTAAAAAATCTACAAATCCAACACCTTGTCTAAACACTACTATAATTCTGACATCATTTCTCCTGGTCTTTTTCAGTCTCATGCTTATTATACATGTGCACATAAAAAACAGCAGTGATGATCCCATCTTTCACATTTAAAGTAAGCATTTTCTATGATGCTAAACAATCTCATCCTGCTCACTTCCCTCCTTTACATACCTGTCAGAAGAATGGGTTGAAGCTGATTGGGGCCACAGCACTCCCTAGGTGAGAGATTCAGCATCTGTCTCCCACTGCTTCCTGGCCCAGTCCCCTAGCCCGCCTCCCTCCCTGTCAACTGCCACACTTCCTTCTGCCTGTGTTGTGGTTCTCTGCTTCTCCAGGTGCTGTGGGTGGCCTTTGTCTTTTCCCAGTCTGGGTGCAACTTTTCCTTTACTGCTCTTTGACTTCCTCCTACCTTGGGAGTAAAGGTGTCCAGAGAAAGCTGTTCCTACGGCCCCAGCAATCCCTGTAACAACCATCCCTGAACCTTGGTCACAGTTATCTTTTTGTTGCTGGGATACAATACCTGACATTCATAATGTAAGGGAGAAAGGTTTACCTTAGCTTGCAGATTCAGGATGTCTCAGTCCATTCATGGATGGCTGGCAATGGCAGGAAGAGTCCGGCAGAGAACAATTGCTCATGACAACACAAGAGGAAGGAATCAGAACAGGGGAGAAGCTGGGTCAAGAGTATATTCTTCCTGGCCACACCCTTAGTAGCCCACCGCACCTTCAGGGATCCATCACACCCTCAGTGATCCACCCTTTCCAACCAGGTCCTATCTCCCAACAGCATGTGAAATCCATGACAATCCACAACATACAAATGTATGACTCTACTGGGGGACATTCTAGATTCAAACCAGAATAGCCTTCTAGTCAAGACTAGAGTGCCACCATTCTCACTGAAGTCCCTTTCTATCTTCCTGTTTTATTAAGTATGCTCCTCAGAGTGCAAAACCCATTTCTAACAGGGAACACATCACTGCAGTCTTCAGCTGGTCACCAATGCTCTCTTTTCTGGGCTCCGGTAGTACCTGGGTTATACCATAAGGATTAGCTAGGGTTCCCTAGAGAAAGAGCATTAATAGGGGAAACACGTCATTATGCAAGGGGCTTTATTAGCACGGCTTACGGGATCAGAGGGGGGAGAGTTCACAATGGCCATCTATACATTGGAGGTCCAGAAAATCCAGCAGCTGCTCAGCCCCAGAAGGTGGAAAGCACAGAAAATGTGGGACTAAGGACATAGCACTCATCTAAACTGCAAGGCCTGGAAGTTTGCTGGAGAGTCACTGGTGTGAGTCTGCTCTGGAAAGCTGGAGAAACTGCAGACCAGTGTCTAAAGATGGCAGGGACACATCTTCTCAGCCAGCCTGGAGCTCTTCAAAAGTGGACACACCTTCATCTTCTTTCTCTTTTTGATTCCATCCAGGCTATAAGCCTCTTGGGTGGTATCACTAGCATTCAGAGTGGGTCTTCCTGCCTTGGTTTCCTGGTCTACATGCCAGTCACCTCGGAAAAATTCCTGACTGATACACCAAGAGCAGCATGTTACTAACCTGCCAAGCATTTCTTACTGTAGTCATACCACAATGAAGGTGACATACCTCAGTTAAGGGTCACACCATGTTAGTACCATTTGCTGCCATGTGAGTCATTTCCACTAGGCTGAGTCCAAGAGCTGTGCAGTTCTTAGGGTGAGGCATACAGTAGGTACCCATGACATGCTGATTGGATTGGTTCTTAGCGTGAGGTACACAGTAAGTACCTGTGATGTGCTTTTTGGATGGCTGAATCTAGCTTTTGGGGCTTCTAGTACCCTAGTCTTCCTCAATATGGCTGTGTCCACTGAGAAGGAGTAAGAGCTGAGGAGATGGCCCTTTTTAATCCCAGAGCCCCCTCCTGAATTGCAGCAGATATGTCTTTCCAAGACCTCCCTTGTGAAGTAGTCATGTGACTCTTGTATCCTGTCCCTTGGGTGCAGTGGCAGGGCGTGGATAGACACAGAACCCAAGCCAAACCAGTAGAGCCCTTCCCCAGAATTTTCAGACTCAAGCCTTTTCCTCTGTGGCCACCTAAGCATGGAGATGTGAGCTGCGAAAGTCTCAGCCATGCATAGAGGCTGCTTTGCGACATGGAAGCTGATTTAAGAAGGGAATCTGAGAGGACTGCTGGACGGGAAGAATTCTGATAGCAACTGGGTCCCTGGGAGTCAGCTTCTTCTCTGGTCGTTCCATTGTGGTGGCCTAGTAGATTTCTTTTTTTTCTTTTGTATCAGTTGAAATGTAATCTGCATCAGTCACAGCCAGCTTGAAAGGTGAAATCGTATTAGTAAGAACTGTATCAGCAGGGGGTGTAGCTCAGTGGTAGAGCATTTGACTGCAGATCAAGAGGTCCCTGGTTCAAATCCGGGTGCCCCCTTGGATTTTCCACTCATAGGTGGAGTTTGTCTTTTGGGATGACGGGATCTGGCCCTGCAGTCCCACAACCTTCCCTTTCCTTTGTCCCCCACGCCCTGGATAAAAATACTGAGGAAATAATTCCTCTTTGTTGACTTGTACATGCAGCTCAAGCCTGAAAGAGCCTGGCCTTGAGTGCAGAGACCTCACCTGGAGGCCTACGCTAGCACATGATCAGTTATCCCTAAGCATATATATTAGGGTGGGGGCAATTCTTCGGACCATGAGCTCCTTGGGGCCAAGATGATGATGTGACTCACCAGGGGTCCCCAGCCTCTGGCATGGCCTGAATTTGGTAGGAGCTCCGTAAAGGTCTGCTAGGCACAAGACCTAACCATGGCTCCTCTTTATTGCCATATCCTCCTGTGACTGACCATCCCCTTCCCGTCCCCTCCCTTTTCCTTTAGGTCCAGTTCCCAGAAGGAAGCCTGTCTCGAAGCAGTTCAGTGCCTGGATGGGCACGTAGCATTTGCAGGAATAAGAGCTTGTGGGAGAGCACTGACATTTTCAGGATGTACCTGGAAGTTTTAATTTGCTCACAGAGCACCTGGCCTGGGCTCTGCCCTTTGTTCTGCATTTCCTGCTCCTATTTCCTGCTCCTATTTTCAACTGTCCTATGGTGTTTGTTTCCTGTTCATTCATTCATTCAAAAAAAGTATCTATTGAAATTAAATCCAGGGCCTTGTGCTTGTCAGGCAAGTGCTGTAACTGCTGTGCTATTCTTCCAGCCCTAATTTAAAAATACATTCATAAATTTTGATAGACTTGTGATGATAGTGGGTTTTTGTTTCCTTTAAAAATTTTGAGCAAATGAATGGCTGGTAGAATGAATTTAGGTAAATTTTTTTTTTTTTTGAATAGGGTCGTGCTCTGTAGTCCAGGCTGGTCCTGAATTCACTGTGTAGCCCAGGCTAGCCTTGGACCCATGGCAATCCTCCTGTCTCAGCCTCCCGAGTACTGGGATTGCAAGCGTGCACCACCACGCCCAACTTATGTGGTGCTGAGGAATTGACCACAGGGCCTTGCGCTTGTAAGGCAAGAACTTTAACGGCTGCGCCATTCCTCCAGCCCCTCGTTGGACCCTGCCTACCTATGTTGTAATCACCTGGCATAATTGCAGCCTGGGTATTTACTTATCCCATACCCACAAAGATCCTTAATACTGTTCATCTTTAAAACCCTTTAGGCGGGCCCAGTGGCACAGGCCTGTACTCCCAGCACTTTGGGAGACAGAGACAGGAGAATTACATATTTGAGTTCAGCCTGGGCAACTTAGTAGACCATGTTTCAAATAAACAATAAAAAGGGCCTGGATGTAGCTCAGAGAAAAAGCTCTGGCTTCAGTCCCCAGTACTGAAAAAAATATTTAAAACTTTATCACATGACTGCTCCAGTTTATGCCAATTTTTTCTTCTTCCCTTTCTCAGAAAAAAAATTATTGAGAAAAAATACTTATTCAGAAGACTCATTAGTACCCACTGACTCCACCTACCATGTTCCCCTTCACCCACTTTCATTTTCCCTGACCCATGGGAACAGTCATCAGTGACCTACAGTTTTCTCGTCAGAACCCAATTCTTTCCCTTTTTATTTTCCAGGGATGGGGTTCAAACCCAGGGCCTTGCACTTGCCGGGCAAGAGCTCTGCCCCTGAGCCATACTTCTAGCCCTAGCTCTCCTCTTTTTACAGAGCCTCTTGTGTTTTTGCAACCTTGCAAGTGCAGCTCAGTCAAGCTCAGACCGTTTTCCTCCCTGAATGGTAAGGCCTTCTAATCATTGGTCCCCAATATTTTTGGTACCAGGGACCAGTTTTGTGAAAGGCAAAACAAATTTTTGTGAGTGGGGGGTGGGATGAAGAGGGTGGATGATGGTCCTGGCATCTGTACCTCAAGGGAATAGGGATGTAGCTCAGTGGAGTGCTTATTTACCTAGTACAAAGCTTCAGGTTCAGTTCCCCAGAACTACATAAACTGGGTGTGGTGGCTCATGCCTGTAATCCCAGCACTCAGAGGCTGAGGCAGGAGACTTGCGAAGGGTTCAAGTCCATCTTGGGCTACATAATGAGTTTAGGACCAGCCTGGGCTACAGAGCAAGACCCTGTCTCAAAAAAAAAAAAAAATCATTCCCTCAGCTCCACATCAGACATTAGATTTTCATAAGCAGTGTGCAACCTAAATGTTTCACCTGCTCAGTTCACAGTGGGGTTCTCTCTCTCTCTCTCTCTCTCTCTCTCTCTCTCTCTCTCTCTCTCTCTCTTTCTCTCTCTCTCTGGCCTTGAACCCTTGGCAATCCTCCTGCCTCCGCCTCTCTGAGTGCTGGTGTTGCAGGCGTGTGGTGCAGGGTGTGCAGCTGGTGCTCTGCCACATGCCGGATGCTGCTGAGCCGTGTGGGCAGTCCAGCCACCAGGATCATGGGCCCAGTGCATCCTTTTCTATATCCTGTACCTGGCTTCAGACATCTTGCTAAGGCAACAGAAAAGGGGCAGAGAAAAAAGGTCGTGAGCACAAGGCTCTTCCAACCTCTCCTTGAAAGCCACTTTTCTCCTTTCAAGGGGACTGGAGCTGCTTCCCCTGTATCTTCACAACCTTGAGTGGGTTGGGGAGCAGTGAGTGGGGGGTACATATCTGGTATCATCAAAAAATGAGCTTTTTAAAATAAAAAAGATTATAGTAAGCAGTGCATTGATTCGACACATTTATGGAAATATGTGTCAAATAAAATGACAGTGTGTGCCCATCCATCTTCTTCACCGGATTGGGTGCTGTGTGGAAGTCAATTAAGTGAAATGATTTAGGTGCAGAAGATTAATATGTTAAGTACTGTATAGTCTCTCTGACTTGGAAAACCCAGAACACAGACATTCTATAGAACCACGTGAAGTGATAGCTGGAGTTGGGGGAAAGGGTAGGAAGAGGGTGGGAGGGTCAAAAATGGGAAGGGATTGTAAAGTTGATATGATACATATGTGCATGAAATACCCAAATTAATTGTAAACATGTATTGCATATGTATATTAATAAAGATAGTGGGAAAAAGAAAGGCAGGGCTCGAAGATTACAAAGTAAGAAGGACTAACATTAAAAATATGCTCTTTATAAAATACACTTACACAAATTATGATATAGAAAGGAAAACAGCAGGGCATGGTGGTATAGGCCTGTTGGGAGCCCACGGCAGGAGGATTGTGGGTTCAAGGCCAGCCTGAGCTACATATCAAGATCGTGATGAAAGAAAGAGAGAGAAAACATTAATAAATTTGTATTTTTAAAAAATGACCAGGAAAGGTCAGCATTATGAATTGACTCAGGACGTTGAGTTCCTCAAAACAGCGTGACTAGGAGGCTGAGGCAGGAGGACTGCTGGGACTAAAGCAGACCGAGCAGGCGCCATGTGATGGGTGCGTTGCGAGTGAGGCAGAGGGCTGGGAAGAGGGTGAATGGAAGTAGGCCGTTTTTACTGTAATAAAAAAATGCAAACATTCACTTTATATTTTGATCATGCTGTATACGGATGGAGAGGAGAAAGGGAGTCCTCTGTGTCCCCACGGAAGGTGGTCAGGGTGGCCAGGATGAGATGGGACATGCCTGGTACACGGAAGGCAGTCGGCAGGTGTTCATGTGTGGGGGACACGTGAGGGCAGCGAGCCCCGGGGCTGCAGGGGAGCCAGCAGCCAGAGTCTGGCTGGGAGTGGCTGCAGTAGCAGGCAGGCTCACTGTTCAATAGGTAGAATGAGGCACAAGTATATGTAGCTGTGGGGGTATAGCTCAGGGGTAGAGCATTTGACTGCAGATCAAGAGATCCCTGGTTCAAATCCGGGTGCCCCCTCAGTAGAGTCACTTTTACATACCAGAGAGAATACAACTGCTGATGTCATCAGTGACAAGGAACCACATGATGGCTGTTGTGTCATCTTCGTTATCCCTTAACTGCACTGTGTTCCCTGCACTGTGCGCTCTGGCTCCTCCTGAGGCCATATCTGTATCCTCCTCTCTAGAAGGAGCCAGGAGAGGGCAGTAGAGGCCCCTCCGGTCAAGACTGGTCACAGCATGAAAACCCAGCCTTCCAGGTCTGTGGGATGGAGGAGCCTACTTTTTCCTTTGGCAGGTCCTCTGGGTCCCCTCTCTAGAATGCCTCTCCTGGTCAGGAGGTGTTTCTTATCCCTTCTCCCTCAGGTCTCCAGCTAGGCTCTTGCTGCTGGATTTGTCGGCTGTGTGGACTGAAACTCTTTGAGGAACAAGGGGTAGAGCAAGAGGTTCAAATACAGGTGCTTCCTATTTCTTTTTTTAACCTCTGGCTCAGGTGCTAAAATTTCTGTCTGTTATCACGTTTGGCCACTAAATTGATGTGCCTTGTCTTGTGATAAAATTTACAGTCTGAATCAGGACAAGCTCTGAGAATCCTCCGGGATGATTTGGATACTGAATGCCCTGGTGGCCCCTGGATTAATGGGTCCCGGTAGCGCCACTGGGAGGTGGTGGAACCTGTTGGAAGTCTTCAAGTCATGGGGTGCCTGTTCCTTGTTACAGGCAGTATCTGGAGTGTTCTCAAAGGTCTCGTGTTTGGAGGGTGATTCAGTCATTGTGATTAACCCATTGGTTTCCTGTGCTATTAAGAGGAGGAGGCAGAAGAGCTGGGGTCCCTGAGGCTTGACGCAGAAGCAGTGGACCACTGGGGCTTAACCTGGAGGGGTACATGCTAGCTCCACCCTTCCAGCTCCCTTTGCTTCCTGTCTGCCATGGGCTGAACAGCTTTTCCCCTGCTAGGCCTCCACTGTGTTCTTCCACAGCTACCAGCCACGCTTGAGTGGACTGAGACCTTCTGAAGCTGTGAGCTGATATAAACTTTTTCATTCTTAAGTTGCAGGTGCTGGGTATTGTATCCAAATAATGGGAAAGTAAGTGAGACATTCCAGAAGAGGACAATGGGACTCAGACAATCCTGTCCCACTGCTTCCTCGCTGAAGAAGAGGTCATCTGCTCCAACCTGTATTCTCCCCTGGCCAGCTGGTGCCCTCTCTGGAGGCCCAAGCTCCTGGGGCTGCCCTGCTGTGGACTTGGATCCCCAAAACTGTGAGCTAAGTAAATCAGTTTTCTTTATTATTAAGTTAGTTGCCTCAGGTGTTTTACTGTAGTAACATGAAACTGACTAATGCATCCAGACAATCGCTGCATCTTACTGAGGGGTCTTGGCACAGCCCCTCCTCGACTCGGAAACTCTTGTCCTTCATGGCCTGTGTGGAGACTTCACTTTCAGGACTGCAAGAGTTACTTCTCTTGCTCTAAGAGAAGCTGACAGGGCCTCTATTTGGCCTTAACTATGACCTCATGAGAATAAGAACCTTGGGCTGGGGGTATAGCTCAGTGGTTACATTGCTTGCCTAGCACACACAAGGTCTTGGGTTCAATTCCCCAGAACCACATAAGCTGGATGTGGTGGTGCATGCCTATAGTCCTACCTCTTGGGAGGCTGAGGCAGGAGGATTGCCATGAATCGGAGGCCAGCCTGGGCTATATAACAAGTTCAGGACAAGCCTGGACTACAGAGTGAAAGGGAAACCATGTCTCAATAAAATAAAATTAAAAAGGAGGTGAAGAAGCATATGAACCTCAAGTTATATGCCCACCACCTATCTCCCCCCACCAGTAAGAATGTGCCCTGCCTTGTTATTTCATTTCTAGGTTCTCTGTGACTTCAGATAATCAGTCTAGTTTCTTTTATTTATAATTAATTAATTAATTTTCATTGTCTAGTTTCAAATACTCTTTTAGGAGTTCTCCAAAATGATTTACTGACTTAGGCATTTATCCTTGCTATATATCTTTTTCCCCCCAAAACAAAGATGAGTCCTTAGCCTGGGGCTGCATGGTGGCCCTCTCTCAGAGGGTGGAACTGTACAGACCCTGGGGATACCTCTTTGTCCCCGATACAGACTGGGCAATTTCAGGTCTTTGACTTCCGTCCCGCACCGCAATGTCATTCACTCTTTCTTATGCCTTGCTTCCACAACCTCCTGTAATCTCTGGACAGAAAGCAGGACTATTTCTTTGTTCTTTCTACTGCCCTGATATAGTGGAGGGGGGGATGCAAGCATCTTATGACTGTAATGCTTTGAAAACAATGTCAAAGTGGACCATCCTGGAAATATTTTTGAGGCAGGTCTCACTCTTGCTGCCCAGGCTGGTCCTGAGCTCAGGATGTAGCCCAGGCTGGCCTCAAACTCATGGCAATCCTCCTGCTTCAGCCTCCCAAGTGCTGAGATTTCAGGTCTGCACCACCATGTCCAGCTTCCATCTTGGATATTTCTCAATGGTGTTCGGCTGCTACTGCTTTTCCTTATCTTTCTCCTACTCCTTCTCCTTCTTTCTCTTCTTTTACTTATTATTTTTCTTTTTTTTTTTTGAGACAGAGTCGTTTTCTGTGGCTGAGGTTGACTTGAAAACGTGGCAATCCTCTTGCCTCAGCTTCCCAAGTATGAGAATTACAGGGCTGTGACACCTTACTCAGTTTATGTGATGCAGGGGAATCGAACCCAGGGCCTCCTGCTTGCTGGGCAAGCTCTGCCGCCGCTACTGTAGACCCTTGCTTGACTTTCCTGTCCAACTTCCTTCTCACCACTTTATGATTTTTGCCTTGGGTCAGTAATTCCTTGGTAAGAATGTCTAAAATAGACATTTTTACAATTTGTAAAAACTTAAATAAAATATGTAAGACATTCACGAGCACAGAGAATTTTCCAGAAGATTCTCCTGTTTCCTTGATGAACAAAGTAACTGGAAACCATCTTTCCTATCAGGAAAAATACAAATCTGAAAAATATGAAAAACATCCTGAACTGAACTACAGAATGAGAACCTGTCCCCCAACAACAACAAAAAATATCTCATAAAAGCATCAAAGAGCTATTATGCCAGATGGGGGTTTGGTTAAAGCTCCACCACACAGGATACTTTGGCCTTGATTATGTTTTTCTATTCAGAAGAAACAGCTGAGAAGCTGAGTAGAACTTTTGGAAATTGCTCAAGACCAGAGAAGTCAGCTAAAGTATAAACACTGATTAAAAACCAACCAACCAAACAACCAAACCACTTGGGCTTTGAACTATAATAGAACCCTAAGGATAAGAATTAATTGAAAACAAAACAAAGCAAAAAACATAAATAGCACCTGTAAACGTTTGTGGCTAGGCTTTGTAACCTTTGAATGCCTCAGAAAAACTCAGATCTTGAAATTGCATTAAGGTGTCCGTGCTTGTTCAGATACCTGAAAAAAAAAAAAAAGCAAATAAAGGAATAATATATCATCATCCTTGGCTTACAATTAGTTTTCCAAAAATGGGAAGAGATTGTAAAATTGATGTGATATATATGTGCACAAAATTCTCAATTTTATTGTAAACATTATGTACTGCATATATATTAATAAAAATGGTGGGAAAATTAAATAAAAATAAAATTAAAAATTCAGTTTTACAAAGAAGATTTTAAATAAAATGAACAAAAAGGTCAGCATATACCAGGATAACCATGTACAAAAGGAAGCAGGAAGCCAAGAGTGAAAACCGACAGAAAGAAAAAGTACAGGACTGAACGAAGGGACCCGGGGCATCAGAACTACAGAATGTGCTGCGGCTGTAGCTGGCTGGGAGCATGACTGCCTTGCATGCGTAAGGCTCTGGGTTTGATCCCCAGCACCACCAAAGGTAAAGCAAAAATCAATCAATGAAGTAAAACTGTTATATGCACATGGTAAAATAATAATGCTTGGAATTTCCAAGCTTGGAATTTCAATGAGAAATGAATCCAGGACTTGTACTTATGCCCCATGTCCTAAGGATCCACAGGCTTTCCCACTATGCTACCCTGAAATTAAGCAAGAATGCAGACTATTCCAAATTATGAAAGCTGACACAAGAGATGAGACAGAAGATAACTGGTCCTGTACATTGTAGTCATTTATTAAAATAGTTATTTGAAACCTTTGCAAAAAACTCAGGAAGATGGTTTTACTGTTGAGTTTTATCTCATCCTTTATAAAGCTCACAAACCTCAGTTTTGAAATGAAAATGTGGGAGAGAAAAGGAGAGTACACGTACAACTACCCCAACTTTGATACCAAACTCCAACAAGATCAAAAGAAAAGAAAGAAGTAGGCTAATCTTATTCATAAATGTAGATAAAAATTAAGTATCTAACTGAATTTTATAAAAACATAACAAAGAGGCTCCATGGTCAAAGCACTTGTTGAGAACATGTCAGGGCCTGGGTTACATTCCCAGCAGCATGTAAGCTGAGTGTGGTGGCACATACCTATAATCCCAGCACTGGGAGGCTGAGGCAAGAAGATTCCAGAGAGTTCAAGGCCAGCCTGGACTACAAAGTGGGTTCAAGTCTAAACTGCACAAAAACAAGATCCTGTCTCAAAAAAAAAAAAAAAAAAAAAAAGAATTTCATGCTCTAGATTTATATCAGGAAGGCAAAGTGCATTTAATTTTATAAAAATTGGTAAGTAGGGGCTAATGGCACAATGGTTAAAGTGCTTGCCTAGCAAGTGCTAAGGCCCTGGGTTCAATTCCCCAGCACCACGTAAACTGGGTGTGGTGGCACATGCCTGTAATCCCAGCACTTGGGAGGGTGAGGCAGGAGGATTGCAATGAGTCCAAGGCAAGCCTGGACTACATAGTGAGTTCAGGACCAGCCTGGGCTGCAGATTGAGACCCTGTCTCAATAAATAAATGAATCAGTAAGTAAACTTGTCATGTAAACAGACCAAAGGTGATACACCAAAGGGAGGCTTTGATAAAATTCATAGTAGTTTATGATATAATTTTAAAATCTTGCCTTCGTAAAAGACAGGTTGAAATCCTAATTCCCAGTCTCCCAGATGTGACCGTTTTTTGAAGGAGGGTCATTACAGGTGTGACTCAGGATGAACACTAAAGCAGAGTGGCCGGTTGATCCCAAATGTCTAGGCCCCTAATGAGGACAGGCGAGAGTGAGCCCTGGTGGCAGAGGCCTGTAATCCAGATACTCTGGGAGGCTGAGGCAGGAAGATTACAAGTTTCAGCCTGGCTTGGGCAACTTCGTGGCTTAGTGAGACCCTGTCTTAAAATCAAAAATAAAAAATGGGCTGGGAATGTCGCTCTGGCCTCAATCTCTACTACAAAAAGGAAAGAAATAAAAGACAAGGGAAAGAAGAGGAAAGAGACACACAGGGGGAAAGTGGCCACAGGAAGTGGAGGTGATCAGAGTGACGTATTCCCAGGTCAAGGAATGTCAAGGACATCCAGCAGGCATCAGCGCTGGCATGGCTAAGTGAAGATTTCCTCTAGAACCTTCCGGGAGAGCAAAGCCCTGCTGACGGCCTCCCCCTTCCCCGTGAGGACCTGTGAGGACCCCGTTTGGACCCCGTGAGGACCTGGGAGGACTCGTGAGGCGATGCATTGCTGCTTATGTAAGCCCCTGTCTCATGGTCCTTGAAAGTAGCCTAGAAGACTCATATACCAGTAAGCAATAATGTGTTTTAAACTCTCTCTGTTAAAACAACTGGTGATGTTTCTGTCTCCAATCCGAACCTGGATGACAGAAAGTGCTATCTGAATATTGCTGGGGAGCACAACCTCAGAGAGGCTCTTCGGAACAGATCTGATGCCGAGTGCCCAACTAGACCCTGGGTCATAGAGGAGAGCCAAAAGGATGTTCGGTAGGCTCTGATCAGCCTCCTCGTCACAGGGCACTAAGAATGGGCGCTCAACAAGTAAGCTTGATTTCATCATTTCAGCTCACGGTGGGAAAATAGGATTTTCCAAAGGGGGCACCCGGATTTGAACCGGGGACCTCTTGATCTGCAGTCAAATGCTCTACCCCTGAGCTATACCCCCTTCCGTGGGTAGTAGTGTATAATTAGCACTTTATACTTCCACTCGTGTACGCATAGGTGTGTCTTAGTCACTTTCTGGTTGCTAGGACACCATGCCTGACCTCACAACTTCAAGGAGGCCAGGCTTATTTTGGTCTACGCCTCCGAGGTCTCACGGCTCGTGGCTGGCTGCAGTGGCAGAAGAGCACGAGAGCAGAGCCGAGAAAGCGGCTCACAGCATGTGCCTCAGTGACTTTGTTGCCAGGACAGAATACCTGACATCCACAAGTTTAGGGAAGAAAGAATTACTGTGGCTCGCCGTTTCAGAGGGTCTCAGTCCGTTCATGGCGCTGGCAATGGTGGAAGCGCTCGGTGGAGGCCTGGTTGAAGGAAAGCTGTTCACGGCCTGGCGGCAGGAAGCGGAGTGAGGAAGGGCGGAGCTAGTGTACACACGTCAGGTACCAGTGATTGTCCTCTTCTGGGTCAAGCCCCCCAGTGATCTACCCCTTCCAATCAGGCCCCACTCGTAACAGCATGTGGAGTTCAAGGATATTCCATGCTATCTAGATACATGACGCTTAAGGGGGACATTCTACATCCAATCATAACAGCACAGCATCCAGAAAGGGCCGTGTGCAAGTTCAGCACCTCCCAGGCCAGGCCCCCACGGCCCAGCCCTCCAGCCAGGCCCTGCCTCCTACCAGCCCGTGAAGCATCAGTGGGCCAATCCACTGATGAATGTATCACCCTGTGATCCAATCCCATTCCAAATACATGAGGCTTATGGGGAATATTTCAGATTCAAGCCTTAACAAGTGCTCATTTTGACTCTGCAGAGAGCTTCTGATCCTGGTCCCCTATAAATGGACGTCCTTATGCCTACCCACCCTCCTTTTCCAAAAAATACACTATCACTTCCTGGCGCTAGCTTGGAAGGTCACTGGAGCTTACATTTGAAAGGTGAAACCCTCACTGGAGGAATAACTCAGTGGTTAATGCGCTTGCCTAGCAAGCACAAGGTTCGGAGTTTAATTCCCGTCTACGGTGCGGTGGTACATGCCTGTAATCCCGGAAGTCTGGAGACTGATCCCGCAGGATTGCCATGAGTTCAAGGTCACCCTGGGCTCCACAGTGAGTTCAGGACCAGCCTGGACTGCAAAGTGAGGCCCTGTCTCAAGAAAACAAGAAAGTTGAAACACACACACACACACACACACACACACACACACACACACACACACACCCTTCAGGGATAGGATGCAAATGCTCAAAGCGTTAGGTTTCTTAAGTGTGAATTGTTGGTTGAGAGTTATTCCTTGTGGTCTAATTCTCCTGGTATTTTTCACTTCTCAGAAGTATAGTCAGATCTACCATGCTTCTGGTAATGGGAAGCAGATGCTACCCAGGCCCAATGGAAAAGCTTATATGTACAAGCAACAGGAAGACACCCCCTGTCCTCTCAGAGATTATCTATTAAAATTTATAGGAAACATAAAAACAATATAATCTTCATTGTACAGGAAGGAAAAATGTCACTGCAACCCAAATGATCAGGCTTATTCATCCAAGGGGATCTAGAATAGTCATCAGGTAACTATTAGCCTGAAAAAGATGCAAATATGTTAGAACTGCTCCACTCTGGACCCCAGTGATCTTATTAGTAAAACCAGTTAACCAGGGCTTTTTATAATGTCATATGTTAGCTATCTTTTCATTACTGTAAAATACCTGAGATAATCAACCAAAGAAGGAGACAAGTTTACTCTGACTTACAGTTGTATAAGGTTCAACCCGTAGTGGATCAGCTTCATTACTTTTGGGCCTGAGGTAGGGTGACAGCTCGTCATAGTGGGAACATGTGACCTATCAATCCCCTTATTCTTATGATAGGGAAGAGAGAGAGAGAGAGAGAGAGAGAGAGAGAGAGAGAGAGAGAGAGAGAAAGGAAAAATGCAGGAGTTCTACAATCTCTTTTAAGGCCATGCCCCCAGTGATTTAAAATCTCCCACGAGTTCCCAAGTATTAATTTTTTCACAACCTCCCCATAGTTCCAAGTTGGGGCCTAAGGTTTTAACACATAGAACTTTGGGGAGACATTCCAGCACAAAGACTTGTGTCCATTTCACATACGAAATGCATTTAATTTACCCTGAAGAGTCCTGAAGTCTTAACTATTCCAGTATTACTCCAAGTTCAAAGTTTCCTCTAGGAGTCTAGTCAAACTCAGCTGTGAGACCTTGTTTAAAAAAAAAAAAAGTTACCTTTTTCCAAGACTTAGTGGCTAATATTGCCATGCTAAAAGAAAGCAACAAAAAACAAGGAATGACTGGGTCAAAGCAAGGCCAAAATGCAGAAAGGAAAATATGAAATCCAAATCTCTGTGTTCAGCATCTGGAACACGCTGAGGCAGGATAGGGATTCCAAGGGGTTAGGAAGCCCTCCCCTGTGGCTCTGTGGGCTGCAGCTCACATGGCCTCTCTCAGATAGGTATGACATGTTGTCAGTGGCTTTCACTGACCTTCAGTGCATGTTCTTGGAGTCTCTATCTTTCTGGCTCCGTTTTGGCTCCATTGTCACTATTCCACACCTCACTTTGTGAGGGGCGATTTACTGGGATTGTGACCCATTAAACGCAACCTGCCCTTTCAGGTTCCCCTTTGAAATCTCAGTGGATGCTTCCATGACCCATAACTCTCACAATCAGTTTTTAGCTCAAGGAGGGCACATTTTTTTTTTTTTTGTAAATGGGCGTATAATATTTTAAACTTTGTAGACATCTGTTCTCTGCTGTAACTGATTGTTTCTGCCATTGTCACGCAGAATGGGCATGGCTGTGGTCTAATCAAACTTTCATGGATTCATGAACACTAAATTTAAATTTCATAGTTTTTATTTGTAGTAATTTTTTTGTTATTTTACAACTGCTTAAAAATGTAGAAGCTATTTTTAATTTAAGCCATATAAAAATAAAGAATAGATTTGGCTGATGGACTGCGATTTGCTAATTCTGCAGCAGAAATGCAGTCAGTGAATGCTGTATCAGGGGTAGTTTGCAGCTTTTGGTCATTTAAATATTCGTATCGGCAGGGACCTAACTACAGCTCAGCAAATAGTGTTCTGCACATATTGTGTGTCACTGAATCTCAGACATACTGATAATGACATTTTCTTGATTACACTAGAAGTTTCTGTTGTTGCTTCCATTTTGAGAAAGGTTTTATGACTTTTTAATGATATCTTCTTTTATTATGAGCTCACCTAAATAGCAATATTCATTTTTAAAAGTATTTAATTAAGTCATTTTGTATATCCATACAACTATGCCATTACTACCGTTTAATTCCTGGACATTAAAAAAATCCATAGCATTTAGCAATCGCCTCCCCTTCTCTCTTTTCTCAATGTCTGACAACCGCAGCCAATTTCCTACCTCTATAATAGAGCTGCCTATTGCAGACATTTCATTTATTCTAAACAGACTTTGGTGCATGGTTTCTTCCATGTACTGTAAAGGTTTTCAATGTTTGTTTGTATTTTAGCATCATTCTACTTCATTTTTACAGCTAAATAATGTTCCATTCTGTGCACATATCGTATTTTTATTTATCTACTCATAAGCTGATGGGCTTCGGCTGTTTTTCACCTTTTGCTCCCATGAATAAAGCTGATACAAGCATTCAGGTGCAAATTTTTGTGTAGATATATGGTTTCAGTTCTCTTAGATGTACTTCTAAGAGCAGAAATTGCCTGATCAGGTAGCAACTGTTTAACTTTCTGAGGAACTGTCAAATCAATAAGTGTTAAAATCTACTGTGCTGTGACTGCCACCTGGTGACAGTGATTGTAACACGCAGCCAACTGGAAGTATTTTGATATGGAGGAGGGAGGTTAAAATTTGAAGAGAAAAAGTCTTAGGATTGATGCAATAAAGTATAAATATTTGACTTTGTTGTAAAATTAGAACTGAGAAAAACAAAATCTGTGGGCACAAACATTCTGATTCACAAAACAGGTAATATTTTTATTGTAAACTAGGACACTAAAATTTCAGTTTATATTTCAAAGCAAACCTAATCTCCATGAGTATACTTTATTTTCTAGAAAGACATTGGTTTTATGTAGATGAAAAAGCAAAGGTCTAAATTTAGGTATAGTGGTATCTCCAAAAATATTGCACTTCTTGAATCTGGGTTTGGGAAGCTGTCCAGTCTTCCTGGCTTAGCTTTCACCACTCTGCCCGTCTATGCCTTTAAACAGACTTTCAATTTGAGTAGAAAAGAGAAAAAATAGCGACATATGTGTACTGTTCCTTATAAAATTTTAGAGATAAATGTAAAAACAGACATAAGCAGTTTTATCTCTAAGTTGGCTAGCTGATGGTGGACCCAGAAGGAGTGGGAAATTGGAGCATGGGTGGAGAGTGGGTTAGGTCGTCTCTAGCATTAATGGAAAAGAGTAGTCTGGCATTTGTCTAGTCCATTTATCCCGCCATAACCAAATAGCTGAGGGTGAGTATTTTATAAGGAACAGAAAGTTATTTCCCACAATTCTGAAACTGAAAAGTCCAAACCCAAGGTGTTGGGAGATGCGCTGCCTCATAGGACTGTTTCTGCTACCAATGAGGTGCCTTGTTGTGTCCCCACAGGGCAGAAGCATAGGCAGCAAAAGCAGATACATTAATGTCATTTATGAAGGTGGAGGACTTCTGAACCAAACACCTCCTCCTAATTAGAGATTCCACCCCCTTGAAACCAACACCTTGGGAATTGAGTTCCAACATACAAGTTTTTGAGGGCATTGTGTATCCATACCACTTCTGTTCCTCAGTGACCACCTGAGTGTTTAGCTCAGTTCTGTCTTTGTATCTCTGTGAACATTGTGTCATTTCTCAGCTCTTAGATCATCTCTTGCTTCTGGCTTGTCTGCAAACCACTTCATTCTGCTTTCCATTTTCAGAGTTATTTTTTGGGGACAATAATCCTGCCATTCTACCTGAAAACCTTTTTTGAGTTAAGACACTCAAGCCTTGTTACGATGTCCCAGGTTGTCCTCAGGTAAGTTGTTTTGTTTATCTACATACGTATGGCTGTTTTTCAGGTACCTGTAGGTACTATTGTGATGAAGGAAACACAAGTGTGCTTAGAGGTTTACTTAAGTCATGGTGGTTTTGCATGGATTACTTTCTCAGTAAATGGCTTAGTGAGATAAAAATTTATGGTGCTTGAAATATTTTAATATTGTAAACATAATTGATACACACATACATGCACACACACACACACACATCAACCATATTACAACTTTTAATATACTCCTCTTTTGGTTTCAGACCTTGACCTTCCTTAGCTAACATTATTCTATTGCTGTGGATCCTGAAGTGAAAGGCATGGGGGTTTTTGGTTAATAATTTGGGTTTGTATAGAAATGGGTGAGTGTATAATGGGAGGAAGGAGTTAACATGCTTTTGCTTAGTGGGAACTAATTGCATTCTTGATAGCTCAAATAGTTTTTAAGTATCTCTAACACGGTAAGTTCTAATAAATAAATGAGGTAATAGTCAAGAAAAAAATTTAGTGATGATTTTGTATTATTAATATAATTCATTCTTCAAATGTGTGTTGTAATTTAAAAAGGGATGAAAGTGATTTCTATCTTAATGAAGCCACCTATATAAGGCAGTCTTGCACTGCGTGGACATTTTTTGTTTTGTTTTAGGTAAATTGAATTATTGTAGAGAGATGTATTTTCTCATTTGACATTAAGTTGCCTCACCACTTGCAGTTCCTTTCTGAAGCTTCATCACTACTTTTTCTAGTGCTTAGTCATATCCCCCTTTCTGTGGGGAAGGGTGGACCACACCAGCTCGGGGGCTATGCACTGAGTTCACCAATGTGCTGAGGAATCCTTCAGAATGGTCCTGCAGGGGACATATCCTTCGAGTCTTTGAGAGCTGGCAGAGGTCATCTTGGGCAGCACATTATCTCCAGGCTGGGTTTTGACCTTGAGCCCAAGATTAATGATGTACTCCATCTCTGCATCTTAAGATCTTTTTAAGGTTTTCATCATTCTGGACACACAAGTCAGTAACAGAGCATTTTCTAGACCTTTCTGTGACCACCAGCTTCATCCAACCCACAGAAGCTTTGTTGGGTTTTGAAGCTTCTTCTTAGAAGACAGTGATAAGTTCCTTCAAATGCCTTGATTTTAATTCTTGTGGGACATCATCTTTCAGGCTGTGATGTGTCAATGTCTTCTCTCTCTTACTGTGGGCAAAGAGAAAGCCCTTGCTGCACTGAACTTTCTGAAGCAAGATCATTGTCTTCAGCTAATCTTTCTTTGTCTCCCCACGAAAGCCAGCAATGAAGTTGCTGCTGAGGTCATCCCTGGAATAGACTCTCTCATTTGATGAACTGATTCTCTCGAATGTCTCCTCTGCATGGCATCCAATGAGCAGCAGCTTCCACTCTGGGTGGTCAAGTGAATCTGCTTACAGTTGTTGTTTCTCTCATGAATCAGCTTCAGAACCTTACCAGGAAAACCCTTGGGGTAAGGAGAGGTAAAACAAATCATTATTTCAGGATCCCTTCTGGAAACCTGCCCCAGAAGTTGAGAAAAATGAAGCTGTCCTTGTTGGGTTTATAGTTGGTAGTGAAGCCATGGCTAAGGTTGGTAGACACTGCATTATTGAATTGTTTTGAAAACTATTAACATTCTGACATAGGAGTGTCTCTTCTTTTAGCCCAGTTTCAGAAAGTCTCAGCTCACTGTGGGCAGCTGGTGATTGTGGAAAAACTCGGCAGGGCCAGAGCCAGAGATAGAGCTCCTTGCGGCAGAGCAGCATAAAACCAAGTGCCCACTGCATGGACATTATAATAGGCTTGAAATTAGTTCTTTATATCCAGGAACATGGGATGTATTTCCATTTTCTACACTTAATCTTAGTCAGAAGGTCGAGAAGCGATTCCATTTTCTAAAGTCCTCTTCAATCTCTTTAAGGCCTTGTAGTTTTCTTTGTATAGGTCTTTCATCTCTTTGGTAATGTTTATTCCTATTTTATTTTATTTTTTGTTGATGTTGTGCAGGGGATTGTTTTCTTCATTTGTGTCTTTTTGGATTTGTTGTTGGTGTATAGGAATGCTATTGATTTGTGGGTATTGATTTTATAACCTGCCACTTTGGCGAATTTATTTCTTAGTCCTAAGAGTCTTTGGGTAGAATATTTTGGGTCTTCTATGTAGACTATCATGTCATCTGTAAATAGGGATATCTTTACTCCTTCCATTCTGATGTGTATTCCTTTTATTCTTTGCTCTTGCCTGATGGTTCTTGCCAAGTTTTAAGCACTATGTTGAATAGTAAGAGTGATAGTGGGCAACCTTGTCTTGTTCCTGACTTCAGTGTGAATGCCTTCAGTCTTTCCCCATTTAGGGTTATATTGACTGAGAGGTTGTTAGAAATAGTTTGAATCATGTTGAGATAGGGTCCCTCTAGTCCTATTTTCTTCAGAGTCTTTATCATAAGTGGGCCCATGCTAATCTTCTCTGTGTCATTCCTATTTTAGTATATATGATGCTGAAGCGAGCACTAGAGTCTTTATTGTACATTGGTGCTGCATTTTGTCAAATGCTACAACGAAAGACAGATATGAAGTGTTTGAGTGAAAACGGGGCCACCTAGACTCAATAATGCTCAGTGAAATGAACCAAGCACAAAAGACAGACTGTAGATGGGTGTCCCTCTTATGAAATGCGCAGAAATAATAACATAAAAGGGCCCAACATGAATGATAGGGTAGAAAAAGAGGCAGTGGTCAGATAGGAAAGGGGTGAACCTCTGAAAAACGGGTGGACATAGACAAACCCCCATGGTTCAAATGTGTGACAGAATTTGGAGTTCATATATTTACAAAATAGTGTTGAATTTTATGTCATGTGAATATTTTTTACTATAATAAAATTATGTAGAAACGAAGTTAAACAGGTTGGATAAGTTATATCTTTAAATCTCAAATTACATTCCCTCAAAAGAGGTATAACATACTTAAACATCTAAGGTCTATATCAGCTCAATCTTTAAAAATTCTTTTTCTACTTTAGGGTGCCATATTTCACCAACTCACATCTATTTAGTGCGTAAAATTCTAAGGCTAAAAGGAATTTAAAAATATATTGGGTAACACAGCTTACAGTATGGAGCTTCTGGAGGAATGGGAAATTGCTTGTAGTCACATTTCATAAGCAGCCGTGTGTCTAGAGCTTTACCTCAGGGCCTCACCTCAAGTCCTAGCTGTAGCTTCTTCTTGTTTGAGTAGAGACCAGGTAGTGATTAGTTACTGGTGAAAAAAAAAATCAAGATTAAATTAAATGGAATAAATATTTGAGTTTCCTTAGTGCTGGTGAATGTAGCAGTAATTAAGCTAGCTTCTTTATTAGAAGTTGTCTTCGGTCTAAGGAGACAAAATCTCAGCTCAACCACCCTTGTGGCAGTTGGACCAGAATAGCAGCTGAAGTAAAAGCTTGACAGTGAAGAGGAAGGGAAGTGTTTGTGTTGCCTGAAGACAAAAAAGGACCTTCTCTCAATATGCATAATGAAGATCATCTTCCAGCCAGTCTTTAGGAATCACCATTCATCAGTTCAGTGGATGTTTAACAAACAAGTCTATCAAGTGTGTTTTAAAATGAATCAGAGGAAAAGTAGGCACATATTGTGTTAAATGGTTTATAAAAAGAAGGAATAGTAAAATAAGGAAAATAATTGCCACCATAAGTGATAACATCCTCATTGATCCTGCCAGCCCCAGTGAGTAGAGTGCTGTTGTGTTTTGTTTTATTGTTATACTTCTGAAGTTCAGAGCAGTTGTTGACACATGCTAAGGTCTCAGTATTTGTTGAATAAATGAATTTCCTCAAAGGGATGTAAACAAATGTGAAAGATAACTAGAATGTGCAGAACATTAAACCAGGAAAACAGTAAATACACACAAAAAAGCACCCTTTTCCATATTCTCCATGGAAATGAGCAACAATCATTCTCCATGATTCAGAATTGCTTGTGTTTGTCTGGTGGCCTTGCTCTCAGATGCAGGTTTAAAATGTGGAAATCCATCCCTCCTTTCTCCCAGTGTCTAGCGTGAGGTGGGATTTTTTTGGCCTCAGTAGATTTTTAGGCCTTTGCAATCAGGGAAGGGCTCTGTAGAAATGATGCAGTCTCTAGCCTGGAGCTATTTGGATACGGAAAGGTTGAAGGACCTGGAAACAGCCTATAGCCTTCAAAGTCTTCAGTAAATATTTATCCTGAGAACAGCTGACATCTGAAAATGGAAAATACCTGCTTTGGCTTGCAGCTGGGCAAAGAGAGTTGGGATGAATTCATAGAGAATAGTATGTGCGTAGTAGGGTTTTGTTTGTTTGTTTTTGCATCTTTTCGTAGCTGTAACTGCTTGTCCGACCCTTGCCTTCTTCATGGCTTCCAAGAATTTTTTAATATTAGCAAATAATTCATAACCAACAGACATATAGCAACATTTTGCATATTTTACAAATGATACAACCACACTAATAGAATCTACCATCCCAACAAGTTGACACCTGCTGTTTTCCAGGTACTTTCTACTCCTTCATCGTGTTTGTATTCAGAACACACGTTGATAGGTTTCTACTCTTGCTGGTAATCAGAATCCCAAGCTGTGATCCTGCGTGTGATTCCCGCACACATCATTTCTAGTTGAGGGTCAGGCATCGATATACTCCGGGTGACTTCTGATTTAGAATTTCTTTTTAACTTCACAATGATGTGAAATGCTACACGTTCAGTTAAAACTGTTCTTTGACTTTTGAGCTTTGGTCTTTTCCTGCCTAGTGCTGTGTGGTATGATACTCTCTTGACCGTAGGCAACAGAGAGCCACAGGTATCAAGCAGTTGCTCAGTCACAACCATACTCCACAGTATGCTAAACTAGAGTGGTCAGTAGACCTCACATCTGTACCTGTGGCGGGAAGCCAAGGGCAGGAGCCACACCGACTCTCACAGTGGCAATTATGGATGGCATTTTCAGTAGCATCCTTTTATCGAAGGCGTGCCGATAAGCATTTATAGTCTTCCATCTCTAATTTTTAAAAATGGGACTGGAAAATGGACTATTTCTAATTGATGGGAGAAAGAAACAAAGCTAATGATGTGAAGCAACTTGCTCAACAATATATAGTTTGTAGGTTGTTTTTTTCCTCCCAGGTTTCTAGCACTCCTCTATTATCTGATTCTATAGCCACAGTCACTTTTAGTTTCAGAGCATAAACATATATTCTTGGCCACCAGGACATTCCTGGATAACTTTTCTTGTCTTATAATTTTAATTTTTTAAAAAACTTTTCACACCTGTAAAATAAAGGAAAGAAAGCTTTATTTCTTTTCTTATTTTTACTAGTATGTTTTTGCAATGCACGATGGTTACTTTAAACTTGAGAAACTTGTGGACATGGGTGTCACTGGAACTTTCCATTCACTCCCCCCCTCCTTTTCCACTTTCATTTTCAGAAGTCCTGGTTATACGATAAGTTATATGATAACCCTCCCCATATTTTAATGAGAGAGCTACAGAAAAACATGCTTTGATCCAAGTGCAGCTGGCGTTAGTGAGTCTGGGAGGAGGAGGAGGGAAGGCAATCCCCGAGTTGACAGAGGAGTAAACAGGAAATTGAAGAGAATGGTATGTTGTGTAGGGTCACCACGGTGTGTCACAGGCAGATTCTGTAGGAAGGAGGGATGGATTAGGAGGGCAGAGGAGAATGGTACCTGGAACAACAAAAGTAAAAGGATACTTGGCTTGTTCTCTCATTTAACTTGTTACTAGTATTTGCTAGGAATGTGTTTCTCTAAAATTCATATAAAAAACTAATCTCTGTAGTGATGGCATTAACAAATGTGTTGAGAAGTGATTAAGTCATGAGGAATTTCAAAAGAGGAATACTTTGTAAAAGAGATGGAGGAGACCAGCTTGGGCCTTTTTTCTTTCTTTCTACTCCTTTGCTGTGTGAGGACACAGCCTTTGGCCTCTACTTCCCATACGTGAGGATGTGCTGAGAAAGCTCTCAGAGATATTAGGTGCCAGGGCTTTTATCTTGGGCTTCTCAGCCTCCAGAACTCTAAGAAATAAATCTCTGCTCTTTATAAGTTACTCACCCTCAGGTATTTAATTATGCAGCACAGACTAAGAAACTTAAAAAGATAACTTTTAAAAAAGGTTGAAGACTTTTATTATAGAAGGAAGAAATTTCTCTATATTCCTAGGTTCTTTAACTATGGCCTGATAAACTAGACTGACAAATGGTAGGCTAACAATGGAAAGAGAGCCAAGTTTATTAACACGTGCAGAGAGCATGTATACGAGAGTTCTCAGTGATGGATGATACAAAAGGGTATGGCTTAGTCTGTTTTCTGTTGCTATGACAGAATATCTGAGACTAGATAATTTATGAAGAACAGAAATTTATCTCTTGCTGTTCTGGAGGCTGAGGCATCCAATATTAAAGACATGACCTCTGGAGAGGGCCTTCCCTGTGTGTCACAACAACACAGGAGGGAAGCTTCGTGCCCATCTTGCTCTTTTTACCATCTGATCACTGGCATCCTGTCATCATGACCTTCATCTACACTAATTGACCTTCCCAATGCCTGAACTCCAAATAACACCCTGTGAACCAATGCACTGAATTCTCAACAAAGGAACTTTTGGGGACACATTTAAATCATAACGGGGTTGTTAGAACTTGAACTTAAATAACAACTTAGAAAAGAATACAAATTTTCAGAGAAGTGACACAATACCAGAAAAAAAATTTTAGGCTTCTCAGGGTGCTGAAGTATAGAAAGGTAAATAAATGGTGAAATCATGAAAGATGAATGTTTACGCAGAGTTTGTTCTGTAGAGTTCTCTCAGTGGCATCTTCTGTTATCGTCTTTACTGATAAGGTGATCTTTTTCCTGGTATAGGAGGTGGGTGTACGTGTTAGGGGACACCTTCCCAAGGGGAATTTATGATCTACTTTCAGGAAAATAGAGGTGGCATAGGAGTTTTTGCATCTGCTACTTCTCAATTGCCTTTTGCTCAGAATAATCTTTACACCAGATAGGCATATCTAGAGGTAGTATATCCAGTGCAATTCCAGGGATGCTATGAGAAGAAGGCAGGAGACTCAGAGTCAGAGCAGAAAACAGAATGATAGAAGTAGAAGCTAGAATAACATGGAGAGGTCAAGCCCAAGAACATGAGCAATTGCTAGAAGCGAAATATGCAAGGGAAAGACTTTGGTAGAGCCTCAAGAAATAGAATAGCTCTGCTGACACTTTGATTTTAAGACTTTTGTTCTAATAAATACATTTTCATTGTTGAAGCCACTGGGTTTGGAATAATTTGTTTCAACACAATAGGAAATTAATAAAGGCCTACCAGCTCCTCAATGGAAAGGCCAAACAGAAGATTTGGCCTTAAGGTTTCTTTAATCTTTTGCTCTCAAATCATCCCTTTGCTGTTTTCGCTAGTCATGAGCCTGCACCATAATCTTTGCTCAATTCTAATCAACCCCTCCTTCCTGCTTTGAGAAACCCACCTTAAATCAATCTTCCCATTCGCAATTAATTCTGTTCTTGTTATCCATTCCTGCCTGTCAAATATTGCCAAACCTCTGAGATAGGCAGAGTTTATTTTACCACAGAAAACAATAAAATCGGCTTTGTCTTATCAGCAGATTGGCTTGGGGGATTTCTATGGTTTAAGTATGGCTTAGTTGTTTAATTGTGTCCCTCAAGGGTTCACAGTGATTAAAGGCTTTCTGTTTAGGGTTTGGGAGACAGGGTTTGTGATGGGAGGTCCTCAGATCATGCGGTGTGTGCCCTCAGAAGGAACTGGAGAAACTTAGTCATTCTGACTTCCTGTTTGGTGATATAATCTCTTTCTCTCTCTCTTTTAAACATACCTATTCTATAATATGGTTGCATTCAGGAGGACCTTGACCAGAACTGAGAGATGCAGGTGATACCTGTGAACTTTCAACACTGTGAACTAGATAAAATTTTTCTTTTGAAGTGGTTGCCTTGGCTTTTGTTGTAGTAATGCAAAGCTGAGTGATTCAGTGATATTTAAGGAGAGAGCACTTGTCAGGTGTCTGAGTAGAGCCATCACCACTGACTGATTTCTTAAGGTACTACTTCTAGGTCTTAATAACAGCATTAGCTAATAACAATCACTGCTTCCAGCCTCCTAGGCAGTGAATAAAGAGTGTAGATCACAAACTATACATCCTACTGGAATATGTCAGTCCTACTGGGTAGGAGGTGTGTGCCTCAGTTTTTTCTTGGCAGGGCCAGAATTGGAGCAGAGGTCAACAGATGCATGGACTTCCATGTTCTGCCTGGGGGTTGAATTTTAGCCCTGGATAGAGATTTTTATCATGTTAGTCAGGCAGAGGTCAAATTTAGATGCTAACACTCAGCAGTCTTCAGCAATCAGTGGATGCCTGCATCCCATAGTGTCTGCATTTCGCGCAGGGTTAGAAAACTGTGACACAAGATTGACTTGGAAAGTGGCTTCAAGTGTTCTTCCAGAACACTGCAGTCCTCTTCAGGGAAGATTCTGACTCATTCACTGAGATGAGACTCTAGCAGTGACTCTGTTGATGCCTCTAATATTACAGGCATCTCCTTGCCTCTATCATCATCTTCTATTTTTGTATCTGTCTTAGTTACTTTCTCTTTGCTGGGACAGAATACCCAACATCTACAACTTTAGGGAGGAAAGTTTTATTTTAGGTCACATTTTCAGAAGGTCACAGTCTGTTCACAGGTAGATGGTTAGACAGTGGTGGAATCACATTGGCGAGGCTAGTGCTGGAGCCAGAGCCAGAGAGAAAGAGAGGGGGAGGAGGGGGGGAAGGCAGTTTCAGTTTGTAATCTAACTTGGGGATTGAGCGTGCCCATGGTGTCCTTGAGGAGGGGGACGTCCTCCTGGATGAGCCCTGCCTGCGCTCAAGGAGGCCCCGCTCTGTAGCTTACTGCTGTCATTCTCAAGGTCTCTGCTGGTTCACACTGAAATAAAACTGCTGTTTTGTAACAAACCTTTTGTGCAAAATGATACTTAGACTCAGGATTTAAAAAAAAAAACTTTGTTGCTTATCAAAACTGTACCACAGATTTAAAAACAAAGAAGTGTGCATCAGTTAAAGGCTGGGATCACCTTAATGAACTCTCCTTGGCTAATTCTTGAGAGAAAATATAGTTGTTGAAAGAGTTTGAACTGGATTATATTGACAGCTGTGCTGAGGCCATATTCTCCTGCCGTACTTCCAATAGGGCACAACGGAGTATTAGCTTGATGAAATTGGAGTTCTTTATCATTTTAAGTGTCCTGATCACCATGTTTTAGGAAAGCTTCATTCAAGACTCTGATTTAATTTCACCCTGGAAAGATATTTCATAATACTTTATTAAATGTGAACTCCAAGTAGTAGGCTTGTTATAAAATAGTGTTACATCAGGGCTGCATTGTGATAAATTGTGATATTTCCCCCTTGCTTTATTTTTTTTTTCTGTAGTTTTTATTTTTTCATTTTGCCTCTTTTTTGAAACAGAGTCTTGCTCTGTAGTCCAGCCTGGTCCTGAATTCACTAAATAGCCCAGATTGGCCTCAAACTCACAGAAATCCTCGGGTCTCACACTCCCAAGTGTGGGAACTATAGGTAGGTGCTAACACACCCATTTTATATGGTACGGGGGAAATGAGCTCAGAGCCTTGCGCTTGTTAGGCAAGTGCTCTAACAACTGTGATTTCCTCCAGCCTATTTCTTTTATTCTTTATTATATGTAAATTATGTCTTCTTGGTGCCCTCTGTTCTCCTGCATCCAAAATATGAGCTTGATATTTTGTAGCACAATAGATGCACAAAATATGTTCTTAATAAAGAAATTAAGCCATAATTATCTGCCCTGACAACTATAAAGAGAGCTTCTGCAAGAAGAAAGAGGGGTTAATTTGGTCTCTAGTCGTAGGGTGACTTTCAGCAGCTGAACTCTATTCAACTTTGCCAGTGTATTTGAGAACAGCAGTAAGCCCAGTGTGGCTGGGGTACAATGAAGCAGGGTGTAAGAGTGAAAGGCAGGGCTTGAAAAGAAGGAGGGTGGCGTTTGCCAAGATTCGGGAGTCACTCTATGGCGTGGATTTTATGGGGGTCCTTTTATTCCGGAGGGAATTCTGTTTGGGAAGGACCTTCATTTACTTAATATCCATTGTGTCCAGGAACTCAGGTTAACTAATTTTACACTTCTTGTTTGATATGATACTGTAAAATTGTATACTCCTCTCCCACCAAAATACCTAGTTCACCTGATACTTCCCCTCCCATACCTCTCTAGCTTCAAACCAGGCCTCTAATCCTCAGGCCCTGCTATGCGCTCACCAAGTCAACTCAGTTGTGATTTTCCTCCTTCACTGTCCAACACACAACATTCCAGCTTTGTTGCTTAGGTTAGACTGGATGTTGTGCAGTTACAAATGACTGCCAAATCCCAGTTACAGTCGAAGTTTTCTTTGCTCACTCAAGCTATGTATTAATCATAGAGAGAATGGATTTCTCCACGTAATTTTTATTCTGGGACTTGGTTGTGGAGTCGCTCTTGTCTGGAGCATTGGCCGAGGGAAAGTAGAAGGCAGTAACCATACACCTCACATAAAGGACGCCTGTCACTTCTGTTCACATGCCATTGTCCATAGCAAGTCACGTGGTTAAACTGATACCAACAGATAAGTGGAGTAATCCTCTCTAGAGAGGAGCACTGAATATTTTTGAACGGTAATAGAATCTACCACAAACACTAACCCCGCTGTGGCACACGTAGTGCACGTTCGCTCTCACACCACCTTATCTTTCGTCCAAACATGCTCTGCCCAGCCTGGAGCCCAGATCCCTTCCTCTCAGTGTCTTGACTCCAGCTTCAAGAACGTCTCGTGTGGTTGGAGAATTGCCCCAATCCATACCATGCTTATATTTTCGTTCTTTGCTGGACCACCATACCACTCAACCATCTTTTTTTTGTCCTCATCAATTTTCTAGGAAATCTGTCAGCTATTTTAAAGTTCACCTTCACTATATCCCAAATCTCAGATGATATGCCTCCTAGTTTTCTACAGAAAATGGGCATGCAAGCACAAATTCTTTTAAAAATTGTTAATTTCCTACTCTATTTCTTTTCTTCTCTTTGCTCTGTATTTTTCCATTAGTATTTATTTATCATCATTAATAGAGTCAATAGATTATTTATCTTGTTTATTTTCTCTTTTTCTCTCCTTTTCCTCTAAGGTTTACCTACAGAATTATCATTTCCTCTTTCTTCTGTCTAATTAAAAAGTATTGTTTCTCTATGAATGCATTGCATCCTGTACATTGTCTGCAGCTTCCCTCAGCTTGTTCCATTTATTCTTACTGCTCTCTTGCCTGGGAAACTCTTCCTCTTAACTGGCTTTTGCACTTGATTTGTGTACTGCTGTGGCAGATTTAGGGGCACAGTAAGACCTTTCACGTCTCACTGTCATTTCTTGAAAGGGCTCTCACTACCCTGATCTGACTGCTGAGCAACTTCTTGGACAGACGTGAGCACTTTGAAATCACCACTCTACGTTTGGAACATCTGGCTCGCCAGTTACCTATTTGGTGGTGGAATGTTAATTTATCTTCTTGAACCACTTATAACTTCCTTAGCTGTCAAAAGGGAAGAATAATTCTTATTTTTCTATGATCAATGCTGCATTGAAATAACATAACACATACATTGTAGCCAGGAGGTCCTCAATAAATAGCAATGTTATTAACGTTATTATTCTTATATCATCTGCTCTATGAGTTCTACTGTGAACCGTACTTAATTGTTCTACATTCTTAGCCTCTATTCATAACTCCTTTAAAGCAATAATTACTGTGATTCTAGTCACTAGTTCTTCCTCCAATTTAAAAAAATTTTAAATTAAATTCTATCTTTGTCATTTTGAGTTTTTTTTTTTTTTTTACCCATGTGTTCTTATCTGTACACTTTCCCCCACCCCAAGCTGTCATGGCCTTTTATTTGTGACTAAATACATGTTTGGTTGGAAGAGTATCTAGAGTTCTATAGAATGAATGTATATAAGATTTATGTTAATATTTCACTTTTTGGTTTACCAAGGATGAAGATAGCATTCTAGGATAACAGATCCTACAATAATAAAGCAAGTAGCATTACAGTAGAATAATCTTTCTGAACTATGTAACTCTCAAATTTTCCATATTGTTGTTCAACCTGCTGACTTGAAGATAGACATCAGGAAAAATTTCTATGAAACTGGAAGAGAAGCATGGGATCTAGAAGTAAAGATCAGAAGTTCTTCTACAAGCTACATGTCAATGCCAGATCAGGAGGATAGTAAAGATTAGATCAAGCAGCATAGAAGCATAACCAAAGGCTACTGAGACACATCTTTAACATTTTTAGAACAGGCCAAAAGCTCAGATGGAGTCTCCAGCTTCGTGTTCATTATTCTCTGACTCCATCCTGTACCTTAAGGTATAAGATGCTCATCTATTCAAGTGATATCCACATTTTTTTTCCGAGTAGACAAATTCATGGCCAGAGAAATGCACAAATATAAGTTTCAGGTCAACGGCTCTTTCTTAGTTACTTAATCATTGCTGAGACAGAATATCCAACATGCACAACTTAAGGGAGGAAAGATTTATTTAGGTCTCAGTTTCAGGAGATCTCACACAGTCCATTATGGGCAACTGGCAAAAATGGAAGCGTATGGTAGAGGTCAAGTTGAAGAAAATCTCCTAACAGCATGGCAGACAGAAAACTAGAAAACCAAGCAGACTGGTCAGACAAAATGCCTTCAAAGTAAATAAACAAATGGTACCTGAAACCATCAACTTCACCTTCCTGAATTCTACCAGCGGCCCCTAGACTGTCCCCACCATGGAGTAGACCCCTGCCCGCGACCATAACATGTCAGAAATCAGCTGGAAGTAGCCAGAAGGGTCATTGCTTTCTTCCCTAGCAGCAGTTTGGGTCTAACACTTGAAGGGGATTGACAGCACAGAAACAGTTAGGAATGAAGACACCTTTGCCACCCATGAGGAATCTCACAGCAACGGTGGCTGGTAATGTGCTGGCTGGTGACAGGCCTGTGACATATTGATGACCTCCCCCTAGAGTTATTAATGGTTCAAATGTTAGGTAGTTAAAACGACAACAGCGTGGAGGCCCTCAGCAGGCAGCCTGCTCTAAGATTACTTCCTTATTCGGTTCATCTATAAATGCCCTTAGACAAACGACTTAGTTGTGACCTTTTTCAGGAACTCCCTACCTGCTCCAGGGAGATTTTACCCCTCTCTCCTTATCTTTACTAATAAACTACCCACTGTAATAGCTTTCCTCCTTGGTCTGTGAGTTCGTTCTTTAATTTCACGAGACATGCACTCAGCGTGATGAGGCTAGGGTACAGCAAAGTCTGATGCCAGGAAACTTCAGGTGATTGAGGAACCTCAGTACTTAATCATGTACCATATTGTATCTATGTAACAAATACTAGTTTACTATATTCTCCATGCTTAGAGATTTTATAATTTTGAAAAATTTTGAACTATTTAGGAATATATATCATAAGGGGATATTAAAAGTTTACTCTCCAACTATTGACTGTAGTCTGATCTCAGTAGTTCTTGCTCATAAAATTTTATTATTTCTCAATTATTTTAATACTGGTGTGAGTGGGAAAATACAAATTTATCTAAGCTGGTTATAAAGTCATCCATCAAAGGAATACTAAACACTATGATCTTGTGTGAGCAGGTTGAGGAAAACTTTATTAAGATCCTCAAAAGAATACTTGTACTTAAGATGTTTATTTTCACTCTATGTGTCATCGTAATTTAGATTTTATAGATAAATTTTGTACATTACACATCATTTTCTTAGTATAAGCCTTTGCCAATACTGCACAATGAATTTGCTGGCAGGGCTGGTTCCAGTTTGAGTGTGCGTTTAAAATGAAGGGTTCCCTTTGTCAAACTCTCAGTGCAGATTATAAATAGGAAAAAACAACTAATTTTAAAGTAATAGTCTAATATGAAAATGAGAAAAATGGGAAAAGAAAATATATTTCATTCTAAATGTAATCTACTCATATTTAGTACAAACAACAGAGGGTATGCCAGCCCCTGGCTCCTTTATCAGGACAACGCAGCTAGTCTGGTCGTTCTCCACATGAACAACATGATTAAAAAGCAAATGTGTGTGGGTCCAGACAAAGCCAACTTCACATTCTGGTTCTACAGAGCCATGTATGTGAGTTTGGATAATTTATTTCAAGCTGACCCTATGCAAAAAAATGCCCATATTGTAAATTTATTTTGACTTTTAAAGAGATGTATTGATATCTTAGGTATGAAAGAGAATTTCCTTTTGTGAGTACTATCTTTTAATTAACCCCTTCCTCCTTTAGTGCTTGTGCCTACTTTAGCCCATCCTTTAAGCTGGAATTCCTTTAATCTCTGAATTCCTTATTAAAAAGATGAAAACCTAGGGGTAGTAGAGTGGCCCAGTAGGTAATAAAGTCATCTAAGTAGTTGTAAAATCAGGCAGGAAACCTGTCGTTATCTTAAAGTATGTCTAAAATCAAGAATAATAAGGAGTCAAACTGATTTGAATATATGTTTAGAATCTACCCAATGGTCACTGAGCTAAGCAAGGGACTCAGGAAGTGGAGACATCAACAAAACCAAGAGATCCCAAACTAGTTGGAGCATAAATACAACCTGTCTTAGCTATGTCTTTGTTTCTGGGACAGAATACCCAACATCCACAACTTAAGGGAGGAAAGATTTATGTAATTCACAGTTTTAGAAGGTCTCACAGAGTCCACTCATGGCCATGGTGGAAGGCCGTGGCAGAGGGTGGAGAGCTGCTCACCGCATTGCCCACAGAAAGCCAAGTGAGACCCAGGCAAGGCAAGAGTTTTCCCAGTAAGAAGTTGTGACAGTGTTTCTTCTTGGTTCAAGCACACAGTAGAGCCTCCCCAACCCAGGATGGGTTCCCATTCCTCACTTCCTGTCCCACAACTCAACACAAACCTGAAAAAAGCTCTGCCCTGGGCCTCTCCAAGTTTAAGAAGTTGATACAATCCCTCCAGGTCAAACCCCAAGCATCTGCCCCTTCCAGGGAGGCTCTGCCTCCCAAGGGCTCATGGTTCCACCACATCCAAACACCTGAGGCTTTTGGGGGTACATTCCAGATCCAAACATAATACAACCATGTCTCAGGTTTGGTGGTGGTTCACACAAAATGCAAATACACTACACTGTGCCTATCTAGGGGAAGAAAAATTTAACCCTGCTTGTAAGTGGAGGGGTGAACATAATGAAATCTATGTTATATTTAATAACGGGTGCCATCCGGCTAGCTTATGTGCATTACTTCTAATCATTTTAGAAAAGATTTGTGTAAACAAATTTATGTACCAAAGGATCTCCCAGAAAGGGACGGCTGAAGACCAAGGATGTGTAAGGGTTCTTCTGCTGCAAAGGGGACACGGTGATGGTTTCTCTAGGAACAAACCCAGCACAGAGGCCCCTTAATTGCAGGAAGGGAGGGTCAGGTAGCAGCAATAGGCACCCTGTGGCACCGGGCCAGAACTCTGAGGTTGCTCACAGAGGCGTGCTAACTCCTCAAGGACTTGGCAGCTAAGAGAAGAGCTCCGCCTTCCTCATCCCCGGGTCGCGCCTGCGCCTCAGGCCCACCCGCCGGGTGGGCCGTCCTTCCCGGAGCCACGCCCCCGCGCGCTGGTCGGGCGTGTCCGCATGATGAAACCTCCCGCACGCGTTACAGGAGCTGGCGACTGTAAGGTCAAGGAGCCGGCCTCCCGTTCGATCGCAGCAGCGGCCTCCGCTGCCAGGTGAGCCGGGCCGTGGCGCCCTCGCCCGTGACCTCCTTGCGCCTCGGGCTCGCGCGGAGGGTGCCGCGCGCTGGGCACGCAGCCGGCGCGGTCCAGGCCGGGCGGGTGGCGCATCTCCCACGGCGATCGCGGCGCGCCGGGAAGCAACTTCGCGTGGCTCTGGGCTTGAGCCACTGGAGTCCCGGCGGGTCGCCCAGAGCGAGGGCAGCGGAGACCCGTTTTGGCTCCGGTTAATGTCAGATTTTACGCTTGGCGTGGAAGGCAGTGAATTTGGGTGGTTCGAGCCGAGGGCCCTGCCCGTCCCAGCTGGAGCTTGCGTGCGGCGCCGGGCGCGGTCAGGTGTCGCGGGTGATGCGGTGGCCTGGTCCTAATGTGGGAGGGACGGTCGCGGGAGGTGGCAGCCACCGCCGGGCGTTTCTACTCCCCTGTGGCCAGGCCCCGCTCACCTCCCCCCCCCACCCCCGCCCTTTGTCTGCAGACTGGAGGACTCCAGGAAGACGTGCAGAGACAGCCCTTCCCTGAGAAGCTTCGTTTCCGAGGACCGGCGGCCCAGTACAGAAAAAGGCAAGAGTCAGAATGCCATATTTAAGAGTATTAGTTCTGCAGGGCCGACTCCCGATTAAGGTTGCTGTTGTAAACGAGCAGTCTTCCCCATCCGCGGCCCGTCCATTGGCCTGGGTGTGTAATGTTTGAGAAGAGACTGTTTCGTTGATTGCATGACTGTGGGACGGATTAGAAGTAGGTCTTGTCCCTGTCCTCGTATTAGTGATTGAGCTCTTAAAAACAGAATGTTAGGGGGAAGAAAAAGTAATCGTAGAGTAGGAATTAAGTACGCTGAAATGGCGCTGTCCAGTTGAGCAGCCACTGGCCATATGTGGTCGCATGCGTTGAGCGCGTGGACGCTGGCAAGTCTCATTTGAGATGAGTAGACAGTATGAAGTAGGAAAAGGAATGTAAATCATCTCATCAATGAACTTTATGTTAATTATACTTTGAAACGTTACTGTTGTGGGCATATTGTGTTAAAATGTTTGAAGTAAAATTTACCTTTCTCTTTGTATTTTTTGAATAGGGCTGTATATTAAAAATTGTATATGTGGCTCACATTTCTTTTAGACAGCAAAGCTGTAAAATTGTGGGCGGTCACATGGAAAATTACCGAAAACTAGCAGTAAGGAAAAGGTATTGCGAGTAGAACCTTTGCCTTCTTGTACGATTCAGTCCGATAAAGAAATAATAGGTTATTGTTTCAGTATGCTTTTTCCTACTGGGGAAGTAAGTTCTTCTTTTGCCTCCAACTTGGTTGCTAGTGTGTGTTTCCTGGGATGCCTAAACCCTGGGATTCACTAAGCCACGTAAGACTTAGGTAACGGATTCCTGGCTGACCAAACTTGATTTTCAAAGCACTTTTCCACCCTATTTTTAATTGGTACACAGTCTAAGTTAGATTGCTTACTAATAGTCATCTCACTTAAATCTCAGTGAATTTTTCCACTAATCTCAGACGAATTTTCCTCATAGAGTATTGGGCCAGCTGCACGGGAAGGACAACATAGGACACGTTGCATTTCATTTCTGAGTTAGAGCTGGTATTGTTTTTGTTGTTGTGCTTGCTCTTACTAAAAGGCCAACCAAAGCTTGGTTCATTTAAATGCAAATGGAATAGTCTCACAGTTCCTGATGTCACTTTAATATATATTTTGTCTTTAGAATGTTTGCCCCAAGTTATCTGGGTATTTCTTGCAGATTTGCATGTATAAAAAATACAGAAGGAGTCTCCCCCAGCCCCTGTCCCAAGTTACAGAGAGTTTATTAAAATAACTTTGGAGCAGGCAGTATCCAAAGGAAACAGCCTTTCCCGGGACATTGAATTAATGTTTCTAGGACCTGTTTCTCGGCCTGCAAGGACCCAGAGAGCTTGTGTTCTCCCTTCGGGGATGTTGCTGTATGTATATGCTACTTCGTTCCTTCTTTTTCTGACCAGTGTAGCTCTGAGGCAGACATATTTGAGAGCTTTTTTATTGTCATTTAGGCTATTTCGATAGTGAACATTTTGTGCCTTCTGTCGACTTGATTATTTTGTAGGGGTTAGGCTATCTAGTCTTAGGCTATATTGCTTTCTTTTATCTAGTCTTTAATAACATTTGAATAAATAATCTAGAAGTAAGCTGTAAGTTGCAAAGTGCTTTAAGGGCTATATGTCTTAATATTCCTCAGCATAGATATGATCTGTTATTACATCTTTCCTATACTAGCTGCAGTTAGAGAAAGAAATCCAGGGAGTTTTTTGTAATTGTCAAAGTGCCCCACATGGACACTATAATTTGGAGACCACCTGGCTTTTTGAGGGCCATTGAGATTGTGAGGTGGAGTTGAGGCAGGATCTTTGGTTAGGTTAGAGCCAGCCTGCACTTAACTCTGTATCCTGAGAGCCACCCTAGGACACAGAAACTGAATGTGGTCTGGGTGCTGCCTGTTCTAGTTGCCATAAATCCTGAGGAAGGAGTGATGCTTGCTTCGACGGGCTGCTGAGTTGCTGTAGCTAGTTCAATATAAAAGTCACCCATCTTTTTTGAGTACTTGTAAATAACTAAAAGCACCTACTCCTGTGTGCCTGCCAGCGTAAAGGAAAACTATTACAGATAAGATGGTTTATTTTCCATCTCTTGAAGTGACTTACGCAAGTTTCTGGAATTGAAGTTTATTCAGACTTAGTTAGATATTGCGTATTTGATTGGTCTGCTTTCCTTTCTTTCCCCACGATGTTCCTTGTTACTTTGTCTCTCCACAGAGGACTCCTAGCTCCTTGGCACCATGTGCGGCATCTGGGCTCTCTTTGGCAGCGACGACTGCCTCTCGGTGCAGTGTCTCAGCGCTATGAAGATTGCACACCGCGGTCCGGATGCGTTTCGCTTTGAGAATGTTAATGGATACACCAACTGCTGCTTCGGATTTCACCGGTTGGCTGTGGTTGATCCCCTGTTTGGAATGCAGCCAATTCGACTGAAGAAATATCCTTATTTGTGGCTCTGTTACAATGGTGAAATCTACAACCACAGGGCGGTAAGTGAAAAGGAACCAGAAGATGTCTGAATATATATTTTGCATAATCCTTTTTTTTTTGAAAGGTTACAACGTAGTTTTTATTTTTTTATTTATATATACATGGATTCTAAATTCTGTAACACATAGGGTTTAGGGAATTAATGGCTGTCTGTGTCCACCCCTTTTTTAAAGGTTCACCCCTTTCCTAGGTGACCATTGCCCCTCTTTCTACCCTGTCACTCATGTTGGAGACTTTTTATGCCATTATTTTTGTGAATTTCATAAGAGGGACACCCATCTATATATTCAGCCTTTGTGTTTGGTCCTTTTCACTGAGCATTATTGACTTAAGGTGGTGGCCTTATTTTCATTCAAAAGTTTCATATCTGTCTTTCTTTATGGCTGCATAGTATTCCATTGTGTATAGGTACCACATCTTCTTTAACCATTCCTGTATTGATGGGCAGGTAGGTTGTTTTCAGAATTCGGCTATTATGAATTGTGCTGCTCTAAACATGGATAAGCATGTGTCTTTTGGGTATGCTGACTTTATTTCTTTTGGGAACATCCCCAGTAGAGCAGTAGCTGGATCAAATGGGATTTCTATTCTCAGCCTTCTCAGGAATCTCCAGACTGCTGTCCATAATGGCTGTATCAGCTCGCTTTCCCATCAGCAGTGGAGTGGAACTCCTTTTTTTCTACAGCCTTACTAACAATTGTTTTTAACAGTTCTTGATGTAGACCATTCTCTCTGGGATGAGTGGAAACCTCAATGTTGTTTTTATTTGCATTTCTCTGATGACCAGTAGTGAAGAACAATTTTTCATATGCTTGTTGTCCATTTATACTTCTTCTGAGAAGCTCCTACTCATTTCAGCTGCCCACTTCTTGATAGGGTTGTTTATTCTAACGGGGTTTATGCCTTTGAGCTCTTTGTATATTTTAGACATTAATCCTTTGTCTGAAGTATTACTAGTGAAGATCATTTCCCACTCTGGGTTGTCTTATTGGTTGTTTCTTTTGCTGTGCAAAAGCTTTTTAGTTTAATGTAGCCCTGTTTGTTGATTCTTGCTGAGATTTCTTGTGCAATTGGTAATCTGTTCAGAAACTCCTCTCCCTTAGAATCCATAACACTATCTTTATCTAGTTTATATTTAAATTTCAAATTTCCTGAAGTATCCTAACAATGTCTTTATTGCTGTTTAGTTTTGAGGCAGATTTCAGTCAAGGTTCAGGTATTTGTGGTGTTTCATGTTGAGACTTATTGGAGTATGCTTATTTATTTTTCATTGGTAGAGTTTTATTTTCTTGCCACACTTTGACTATTTTACATCTAAGTACTGGTTTTTTTTTTTTTTTTTTTAATTTTTTAGGGTCTAATTCTGTAGCCCAGACTGAGGCTGAACTCTCTGTGTAGTCCAAGCTGGCCTCAAACTCACAGTAATACTCCTGCCTCAGTCTGCCGAGTGCTGGAAGTACACGCGTGCACCATCATGCCTGGATATGTGGTGTAAAGTTTTGAGTTATCCACCAAATTTCAGTCATACACATACTAAAAATCTACTATATACCAGGCATCAGTTTTCTAGGTGCTTGGAGATGAAATAGTAAAGAGGAACAGTGAGATTGGGGTGTCATCTAGTGGGAAGTAGAGGACAGGGGCAACTCAAATATCATTCTAAGTAAAATCAGAATCACATGTGAAAATACTGGGTTGGTGTATTGGGCTGGCTTGATCTTAAAGGGGGTAGGCCTTGCTTTCTTATACTTGAACAACATTTCTGCTTATTAATTTTTCCTCATTTTTATTAGTACATGCATTTATTACACAATAGTTACATTGAGCTTGAGAATTTTGTGCGCGCACACACACACACACACACACACACACAGACACAGACACACATATATTGTATCCACTTAACAATCCCTCCTCCTCCCCTCCTGTTGTCTTACTGCTACCTCTTTCCTCCCCCCTGGCTCCTATCACCTCACTCATTTGACCCTATTATTTCTTTTATACTCTGAATTTCTCATATTAGAGACATCATGTGATATTTAAATTTCTAAGTATGATTCACTTCACTAAGCATGATGGTCTCAAGTTGTGTCCATTTACTGACTAATGACCCAAATCTGTCTGTCTATATGGAGGAGTAGTGCTCCATTGTGTACGTATACCACATTTTTTTGTATCCATCAGTCTGTTGGTGGACATTTCTGCATCTCCTACGATTTAGCTATTGTTAGTCGTGCTGCTTAAACGTGGGGATACCTGCATCACTTACGTTGCTTTGAACTCTTTTGGAGAGATACTCAGAAGAGGTATCACTGGATCGAACTGAATATTTATTTGTAGCTTTTTGAAGAATCTTCATGCTGCTTTCCATAGTGATTGTATAGGTTTACAGTCCCACCAGCAGTGTAAAAGTGTTTCTTTCCCCCCAAACCTTGCTAGCATCTTTTGCTATTTGAGTTCATGGTATACGCCACTCTTATTGGGGTAAGATGGTATCTCAGTGCTGTTTTGATTTGCGTTTCTCAGCTAAGAATATTAAACATTTTTCATGTGTTTGCTGGCCATATGTACTTCTTTATATGAGAACTATCTATTCATTTCAGTGGCCCATTTTTTAATTAGGTCTTTGACATTGAGGGGGTCTGTTTTTCTTCAGTTCTTTGCATCTCCTAGTTACCAGCCCCCTATCCGAGGTGGAGGTAATAATTTTTTTTCCCATTCTGTTTGTTCTGTCTTCATCCTGTTGTTTACTTTGCTGTGCAGAAGCATTTAGATGTGATACAATAACAGTTGCTGCTTGTTAATGTTGATAAAAACTTATGCAGAATTAAATATTTTGAAAATATTTATTTTCTAAATTAGCCCAATACATTTTGTCTTCAAGATATTTTTTTGCTTCTTCCAAGCACCTAAGTTTATGAGGTTGTGGCAGCTAGAAGCTGTAGAATATTTATTTTAGGCTTATATAAGGTATTCATAGGAATATAGTTCCAAAGCTCTCCTTGCCTTTGTTTGATGAAAGTAAAATTTGCTGCCAGTAGAGAATAGCCAAGTGTGTGGGAACGGAGGGAGAGGGAAGGAAAGCGAGATGGGAGCCTGCAGTTGCAAGTCAGGCGCCACTGTAACCTCAGGGTGCTGGGAAGACTTGGAGGCTTTTATCTAAGGGGCAGGATTGAAGTCTGTCTTCAGAAGACCCCAAAGTGGCACATGTGAACTGCTAACCAAGAGACTCCTCACCTGGGAGGTGTTGGGCATAGGAGGCGGCGTGGTAGGTGCGGGAAGCCGACCCTTGTTAATGTCACTTCTGGATCACTTATCACCAAGGGTCTTCGGCCCAGAAGGGTCAGCTGGAGACATTCCGATCCCAACAGCGGGTTTTCCCGATAGTCTCTTCTAGCATGAGTGAGCAGGCGATGGCGCGTTAGCAGGTGTGGCCAGCCTGCGGCCCACTGGCTTTTGCCCTTGATTTTTTTTAGAGTAAAAATGAAAAAAAAATTAAAGTAAGTTTTAGTGCTTACATGTGTTCATTAACTATATTGTATAGTTTATATGTGGCTTAAGACAGTGGGCTACAGGTTAGATAAGCCTGCGTGTAGAGGCAGCGGAAGCCAGTTTTTAGACAGTTCCATGAATCCTTCAGGAGAAAACCGTCACACATTAGAGAGTGAGCTAGTCTATGAAGCACTTTTATAGGTCATATAGACTCATTTTTTGAAAATTAAAAACCTGGTTTAAATATTTAAACTTTTTCATGATTTCCACCCACTTTAGTTATGTTAATCTCTTTTTTCCATGGTCGGCCAAAAATGTGAATACAGGTAAAAGGGGAGAGGATCCAGGGGCTGTCACCCTCATTAACTTACCAGTTATAGTGGACAGCCATGGAATTAGGGCCTGGTGAGGGTGGAGCCTAAACTTCCTCACTCTGCATGTGGTGGCGAGGACAGATACTTTTCTCCTTCTTGAAGGGGTGTGGATGGGTAAAGCCTGCTGCTGTTTTGTCTGTCAGTGACCAGGTGTTGTGCCGCGCTCTTGTTGTATTACGCATCAGCGACTCTGAACTGTCACCGAGATGGAGTGGTTCACTTGCCAGTGAGTGGTGCCTGATAGGCTTGTCCTTTTGGTTTATATTTTCATTGGCAGGTCTTTCGGGTTGAACTTCGGAAGAACCTCAGCCAACACTGTATTTTCCTCAAAGTTCAGTTGCTGATGGCACCATTTTTAGTGTCATGGCGTCGGGGCAGATTCCTTGCCTTTATTACACAGCTGCCAGCCTGTCATCTCCGTGGGTTCCACGTCTATGGATGCAAGCAACCACAGATGGGAAATACTTAGGAAGAATAATGTTGTACTGAACATGTGCATATTTTCTTGTCATTATTCCCCAAACAATAGATTGTAGAAACTATTTATATAGTGTCTATATATTGTTACAACTATTGCATTAGATATTAGAAATAATCTAGAAATGATTTAAACTCTCTAGAGGATATGCCTAGCCTATGGGTGGGTACTACACTGTTTTGTGTAAAGGATTTGAGGATTTTGCTATTCTGTGGAGGATCTGCAGCCAATCACCATGGACACCAAGGCATAATTATATTTGTAAATATGTATATATTACATATATAGTATGTATATAATATTCATTTCCATACTTCTACATGTTACTGTTCTGGAATTTTGCCATTGCATCCTATCTAACAAAAAAGCAACTAAAATTGTTATAGGTTCAGCCTTGCGTTGGAAAGAATTTGCAAACTGAGTTGTAACTAACTGTATTTCAAACCATCAGGGTGCGTGAAATGATTACAGGGTACAGAATATTTAATCAATTTTGAAATGAAATATTTGTGAACATACAAGGATAGTAACATTTTCGTTTTTCTTGGCTCCCTTAAGATACAACAATATTTTGGATTTGAATACCAGACCAACGTGGATGGTGAGATAATCCTTCATCTGTATAACAAAGGGGGAATCGAGCAAATGGTGCGCTTGCTGGATGGCGTGTTTGCATTCATTTTGCTGGACACGGCCAGTGAGAAGGTGTTCTTGGGCAGGGATACCTACGGAGTCAGGCCTTTATTCAAAGCCACGACAGAAGATGGATTTCTGGCTGTGTGTTCAGAAGCCAAAGGTAATAATAGCATTTTTCTATGCTTTTTCATTCTTCTCTTGGTTTTGTGTTTTATTCTAGGTTGTATTTGGAAATCCTATAGGGGACACTTCAAAATTTTGCAAGTGACTAACTAAGTTGTAAATTCTCTGAGTTTGTTTTTTGTTTTCTAACAGAGGAGTTAGACTCCTTTACAGTACTAGATATTCTATAAGAATAAATTTATAGTACATTGATATACCATCTACACTATATGAATTTATTGTACATTTATGTTTTGTTAGGCTAATTTCCTTTGCTTCTAGTTTGATCTAATGTTTATTCCTGTATCATAATCATAGAGGAGGCTGGAAGTGTATTACAGTGGTTAGAGCACTTGCCTAGCAAGTGCAACGACCTGGGTTTGATTTGCCAGCATCATATAAAAATTAGCTGAGTGTAGTGGTGCGCACCTATAGTCCCAGCACTCTGGAGCCTGAGGCAGAAGGATTACTGGGAGTTTAGGACCAACCTAGGACACAGAGAATTCACAATCAGCCAGGGTTATTGAGTGAGACTCTGTTTCAAAAAAACAAGCAAAACAAACATACAAACATATAATCAAAGGGTTAGCAGTTACTGCCTTGCAGGGCTTTTCCACAGCTATAGCACAAGCAAATATTGACATTTTAAAAAGTTTTGATATATAATTCACATGCCATATAGTTTACACATTTAAAGCATACAGGTCAAAGGTTTTTAGTATAGTGACAAATATCAGTAATGACTGACTCCAAAATAAACCCTCTAGCCTTCAGCTATCTTTCTCTGTCCCTCTTTATCCATCAGCTGTGTACCCTAACTGCATTCTAGTGTCTGGCCACCATCAGTCATCTGCCTCTGTGGGTTTCCTTATTCTGGTGATTTCATTTAAGTAATAAAATAATGTCATTATGTTGGCTCTTGTGGTTGGATTCTTTTTACCTGGCATAATATTTTCAAGATTATGTTGTAAATATTTACTTTTATCGCCTAATGATATTTTATTACATAAACATACCACATTTTGTTAATTTTTGAATAATGTTGCTATAACTACTTGTGTACAAGTTGTTGTGTGGACAGTATTTGTATTTCTCTTGGATCTGCACCTAAGTGTTACATTGCTGGGTCACAGGGTAACTGTAGGTGATACTGCTGGACTGATTTCCAAAGTGACTGCCTGTGACCATTATAGAGATTATGTTAATTAGAGGCAATCAGGAACCATGCCTGGAATAGGGTTTAGGAACCACACCTGTATTAGGCAGTTAGGAACCAGCCGGAATTAGGTAGTTAGGAACCAGCCTAGATTAGAGTATGAGTGATTTGTGAGCCAGTGAATGAGGGAAGAACGCCCACCCAGATGTGGGAGGCCCAACTGGGAACTCGAACTGTATGAAAAGAAGGGAGGAAAAAGATTGTTACAGCTTTTTCCTTTGGGAAAGCTCTCAGTCTTTGCAACTCTTGGACCTTTATCTCATAATGTATTTGGTAATCACTTCAAAATGAAATTAGTGTATAGGAGTGGCTAATGGAGATCCAGAGAAAGCTGGAGTGTACTTTTTCTTTGTATTTTCTTTGCCAGGCTTCTAGTAACTCATTAGGCAAATGGCGTATCCACTTGTTTTTTGCTGTTTGATTGTCAGAAATACGTAAAATTTCAGGTTGCTCTTCTGGATTTCCTTTGGTCACTTCATATATGGAACTATAGCCTCATGTGCAATCACCCTCTGGACTTTCTTGATCTGTTGTATACTCTTAACACCCACCTTTTTCAGACTTAAAGATCTCATTTAGAGGACACTTTTCCCTTTTGAATTTTTAAAAATCTGGTCATGGTACTCTTGACTTAAAACCTTTTGATTGTTCTCCTTCTGCCAACAGAGCTATGAAAGTCATTGAACTTTCCTGGCAAGTGCGAACATCAGGTCTTTGTCTGGTCTTTAAGTTCAACTACACAGATTTTTGGATTAACAAATGCTAATAGTAAATTACAGTGTGTTACATAAAGGTAGATTAATGCTATTTACAGTGAAAACTTGACCTTTGTGTCTAGATCTGGTAGTATCAGACTGGTTACTACCAGCCAGAATTTATTGAAGAAATTTAAATTATTCATGCAGTGTATAACAACTTAAGGGACAGATGTCTGATTTCAAAGTATCTGTCTCTTAAAGTATCTAATGGTTGCTCATTTTGCCTGTAAAAGGAATGGGAATCATGAATATTTTCTTAAAAATACCATAGTCAAGACAAATAAATGACTGCCAGTGCACCATAAAATTAACAGAAATTTAGGTTAATCCTTTTTTGTAATTAATGGGTCTTTTGTATTTGTTTTATTACAGAAAATAACTATGTCTCAATGCCACTTTACCTATCGTAGTAAGGCAGTGATGGTAGGACTGTGGAGGATTACATTTTTCCCTATTGTGCTGATGTAATGGATATGTGCTTGTGTTAAAAATAAAAAATAAGCAAGAATGTAGAGAACTTTAATCATGAAAGTGAAGTTTTACTTTATTAGAATAAGTCATTTTTAAAAATTTGTAGGTCTTGTTACACTGAAGCACTCAACAGCTCCATTTTTAAAAGTGGAACCTTTTCTTCCTGGACACTATGAAGTTCTGGATTTAAAGTCAAATGGCAAAGTTGCATCTGTGGAAATGGTTAAATATCATTATTGTCGTGATGAACCCCTGCATGCCCTTTATGACAACGTGGAGAAACTCTTCCCAGGTAACCAACACTTCTGTTCCCCACCCTTCTCCTCCTAAGGAAGATTCTTACATCATTTGAATGCTATTAGTTTTAGGACCTGTTTCCTATTTCACTTGGAAGTAACTCAGCAGACTACCATCGGTTGATGGCCATCATGGTGTAAGGGGATAAATGTGTGTCTCATTTCCATAACTAAAAATTAGTTTTTCTGACGCTATTTTATTTATTTTCTGTATGTACAGGTTTTGAAATAGAAACGGTGAAAACCAACCTCCGTATCCTTTTTAATAATGCTATTAAGAAGCGTTTGATGACAGATAGAAGAATTGGCTGCCTTTTATCAGGTGAAGTCTGTTTTAAAAATACTAAACATATCTAGGATGTGTTTAGGTGAATCTGTTGTAAGTATTCAGGAAGTTTTATAAAACATTTATTAAATGATTTAGTTGTTTCTTTATTGTAGGATACAAAAGTTTATTTTGATAAGTTGTGTTTAATTTATAGTAATACTGCAACTCATGGTTATACTATAGCTATACTAATGTAGCACCTAGTTATGAGACATAATAAAAATGTACAGTGTTTTTATTAAAAGAACATTTGTTACAGTAAAAGACACATTGCCGTTGGTTCACCTCAAAATATTCCTGCTTGCTTTCAATACAAGTATCCCACTGTCCTTGTCACTTTCTGACACCGTTCTGCAAGTGCTTTGACATGAGTATTTTTATGAAGTGTGAAAAAATACATATATATATATATATATATATATATATATATATATATATATATATTGAATGCTGTTGCTACCTGCCATCCATCAGCAGAGCAGCCTTGTAAAAAATGACACTGTGGCCACATGCACCTTAGTCTCTGAATTTGAAACCTGGTAAGTTCTAGCTCTTCCTTCAAGTGAAAATGACCATGGGAGGTAAATGTTTTGAGTCAACCCAAGACACCAACGTAGTCATGACAGTGCAACTAAAGACATGAAAGAGGACCTCCAGAACTGCTTCAGAACGTGGCAGGAATGGAGCTGTGAGTGTGTTTAAAGTGAGGGACATATTTTGTGGTAAATTAATAATAATTTGTCTTTTACTGTAACAAATTTAAAAAAAATAAAAATTTACCGTAATTTTGATCAGATCATCTACATATTCTTTAAAATCCTGTGTTGTGATTTTCAAACAATTCATAGATAGTTATCATTATTATAGTATTCAGTAAAACTATGTATTTTTTTTTCTTTTACTAAAATTGATTTTAGTTTGTAAAGCTTGGGGATCTTAAGTTGCAAAGGTAAAAATCCTGATATTTAACAGAACCGTCAGTCATGCCTGTGCTAGTTTAGTGCAAAGCACATAGCCAGGATATTGAATCTCTTGCTCACAGGGGGGTTGGACTCCAGCTTGGTGGCTGCCACCCTGTTGAAGCACCTCAAGGAAGCCCGTGTGCAGTATGCTTTCCAGACGTTTGCGATCGGCATGGAAGACAGCCCCGACTTGCTGGCTGCTAGAAAAGTAAGATGCTGTCTCTGTATTTGAGCAGACTTGTTAATAAAATGAAAATCAAACTGATAAAGTGGTGATCCTATTCTACTGATACATTGAGTCCAGTAATTGTTTAAAATTAAGTCCATTAAAATGGAATGCAATGCCTGTTGAATATCCACCACGATGTACACTGTAATCTGTGTTACTTGTGTCCACTGTGACTCATGGAGTCCTTGGAAAGACCCTGCGGCACTAATTCTGACCTGCAAGTAAGGGCAGGTTGAGACTGCAGGCTTTGGAGTTTTGGATTCTATCTCTTCCACACAAGCTCTCCCGTATGTATTAGGAGTGCCGACAGGGGGATAGTTTTGAGGAAAAATGTGTAACTCATATGAAATGCATGGGGTAGAACCTGTCATGAGGAAAGTGTTTAGTGAATGTTAGTTATTATTTTCATTTAAAAAAATAAGACATTATCCTTAGAGCTGGGGGGTAGAGGGAACATTGTACGTAGTGTGTAGGAGATCTGGCTCCTTCCTGTGGAAGAATTTTGAGTGAGTGAGAAAGAATTGGAGAGCAGTTTAATGCACATTGATTGGAATTCCAGAATAACCGAAGAAAATGGAAGTAAGGAACTTGTATATAAAATCGGGCATATTAGAAGGGCCAAATGGAAGCCAAGTTTAGGGTACAAACATACCGGAACAGAGATGGGATAGGTTAGGTGGAGTCTGCAGTGTGCTTGTTGCGACTGTTAGGTTACAGACCTGAAATGGGAAGAGATGATGGGAGATGTTCCTTTTGTGATTCAGTGGAAGAGCTTTGGGCAGGCAAGGAAGGGTACCTGGCTACACGAGGTTCCTATGTAGTGGCCCAGAGAATCATTTCCTCTTATTTTGTCTTGTTTTTCACTCTTGACTCATAATTATGATCATGTTTTATTTTCACAGGTAGTCTTCTTTAAATAATGAGTGTTGGATATTTCTTTCTATAATCAGGTAGCAAATCATATCGGAAGTGAACATCATGAAGTCCTCTTTAACTCTGAGGAAGGCATTCAGGCCCTGGATGAAGTCATATTTTCCTTAGAAACTTATGACATTACAACAGTTCGAGCATCAGTAGGTAATTAAAAAGAACATTTAATTTATTTAATGCTGAAAGAACATGAAATTTAAAAATATTTTAAGTACTAGTGTGTTATTCAGCTATCACTGTGAAAAATTCCTCAGAAAATCAACTCAAAAGGAAGACAGGTTTACTTTGGCCACAGTTGAATGACTGTGTTGTTTCTGGGCGTGTGCAAGGCTGAATATCATGGCAGGGGGAACATGGTAGAAAAAGGAAGACTATCAGCTAAAAAAAAGAGAGGCAAGACTAGGATTGCAGGATTCCCTTCAAGGGCATCTCCTCCAGTCATCTAGCATCCTTCTGCTAGGCCTCACATCCTGCTAGGCCTCACCACTGCCTAATAGTGCCAGGGGCAGTAGACCAAACCATCAACTCATGGATCTTTGGGGGATAGCCAGATCTGAACTATAGCAAACAGTTTAAGAAGTGTTATTTAAGAATGAATACAAACAGAATTCCGATAGGACTAAGTGCTTGTGACCTTACGAATTCTCTGTTTCTTTTGGAATGAAGAGAACCCTAAATGCATCATCAGCCTCCACATTTAGGATTTCACTGTTTGCATTTTCCTACAGGGGAGATGCTTATTTTCAGGTCCCTTCCCGTGCAGTTTCTCTTTACTTTTATCGGTGCCTCATCTTTGGATTCAGTTAACCAAAGATTGAAAATATTTGAGGGGAAAAATCACATTTGTACTGAACATGCATACACTTTTCCCTTACAATGATTCTCTAAGTGATGCAGTCTTAACCGCTGTTTGCATAGTATTTACATTGTGTTGTGTATTGTAAGTAATCTAGGATGATCTCAAGTAGGATTCACTTCTAGACCTCTGTAATAATGCAAGTATTGCTGTAGGTAGAGTCAAGGAATTTTTGGTTTCCCAGTACATGTGAAAATTATGTTTACATTGTACTGTGGCCTTTTAATTTTGCAATAACATATCTTTAATAAAGTAAAGATCTTAATTATAGTGATAAAAAAACTAACAATCATCTAAGTTGTTGGAAAAAGATGAAGCAAGTATTGATAAAGACTTGCCTCATGTTTTTAATTTTCTTAAGAAAAGAGATATCTGTGAAACACAATCAAGCAAAGTCAAACAAGTTGTATCTACATAGAGGGGTATGTGTGTAGGCTTTGTGCAGATGTTGTGCCATTTTACATACGGGACGTGTGCATCTCTGGATTTTGGTATCTACAAGCAGCCCTAGACCACACCCCCATGAGTAACAAAGAAAGGTTATGCTCTGTATAAAACGGGAAATAGGGTCTGTGTTTTAATTTATTTCCCTTAAGAAGTATTTACTTTAAATGTATTTTGTTAAATCTTTCATCACACAACTTAACAATCAACCAGTAGCTATAACCGCCTTCCAGGCAGTACTAAGTTTATTTGGTAGATACATACTGCTTTTGGGAGTGTACCCCCAAATAATAAGACAGATCTAATGTTGGTGAATCTCTAAAGTGCTATTGGCTTAGATGTGTGCCTTGGACACTTGCCTCAGAAGGTAAAACAAGGGGCTGGAGGAATAGCTCAGTGGTGAAGCTCTTGCCTAGCAAGCTCAAGGCCTTGAATTCAATTCTCTAGCACCTCATAAGTCAGACGTGGTGGTGCATGCCTGTAATCCCAGCACTTGAGAGGCTGAGGCAGGAGGATTGCCTGAGTTTGAGGCTAGCCTGGACTGCATAGTGAGTTCAGTTCCAGCCTGGACTACAGAGCAAAACTATGTGTCAAAAAATAAAAAAGAAAGCAAAAGAAGACACTAAGGAAAACTAAGCAAACCTAGAGTAGTAAATACTCATGTGTAGAGTATACAGTATATCTGTGTTACTGAAAGTTATAGGAAGGAGTGGGATTGGGAAAAAAAAAAGTTTAGCAGCCCCCCTTGGGGGGTGATAATCAAGACAATGTTGAGGGAAGCGCGTGCATTTAGACATGCGACAGGTACCAAGCCAGCATGTTTTAATGATTTATATGGCTTCCTCAACTACACGTGAAATTTGATAATGTGGAGTGCCAGGGACAAAACAGTAAAATTGAAACTAAGCTACCTCTATTAGTCTGTTCTCCATTCCTATAATGAAGTACCAGAGACTGGGTAGCTTATGAGAAAAAAAATTATTTAGTGTTGTTCTGGAGGCTGCCAGTTGGATCAGCATTTCCCTCTGTCCAGAGTCCTCCTGACTGTGTCTGGTCCTGGTCTGCAGCGTCAGGGAGGAACATGTGGGAGAGGGAGGGATTGCAGGGACAGACAGGAAGCCGGAGCGCTGGGAGGGCCTCTTCTGTTAGTTTGCTCTCATGAGAACTACCTTCCTCCTTTCCAAGAGCATGCTTCCTGTGACCCGAGGGCCCTGTTGGGCCTCGCCTTTGAAAGGTCTCTCCATGTCTTAACATCGGCACATCAGATCAAACCTCCAGCCTGGGAATCCTTGGGGGACAAATCACATGCCAGCCTCAGCGCTCCCCAACCCTTTATTTTTGTGTAGTAGCAATATCAGTCTGTGAAGTGTGATTCTTAGTTGTCTGAGTCACCGTTGAGCTTGGCAGAATTTTGAGACCCGTGTATGAAGTAGTAGAATGATGTCTGGGCCATCGTACTGTCCCACTGTTGCTTTTGGATTAAGTTTACACAAATAGTTTGCAAGGGATATAAAGTTTGGTATAGCAGTAAAGTTTGCTGCTGTATTTGAAAGCCAGGTGAGATGCATTTGTAGATGCATTTGTATGTAGATGTTAACATCAATTTATCTATTCTTTGAGGTATGTATTTAGTTTCCAAGTATATCCGGAAGAACACGGACAGCGTGGTGATCTTCTCTGGAGAAGGATCAGATGAGCTTACCCAAGGTTACATATATTTCCACAAGGTGAGCACTTGAAGTCAGGGACAGATTCAGAAAAGTCTGAATTGTGCGACTGTTTTCTGTCATTGCTGTCTCAGTGTAACAGAAATGTTTTTGAGCAGCTCATTAATTCATACATGTGAGGGAATCTAATAGTGTGTAACCTGTATTATGAAAGAAGCCTTCCTAGTATGAGATAAGTTTTATTCTTTAAAATTAATAAAGCTGAGAATGACCTTTCTGTTTCTTCACCCCTGTGGCATTAGGGCTGATGTCCTGCGTGTCTGCTGACAGGTTGGGTGGTACCAAGGGTTCGCAGAGCCTGGCCTACCTCTGTCCAGGCACCCACGCCCATCCCCAGCCTTGCTCAGCTCTGGGTTTTGTCTGTGTGTGCTACTCGTGCTTAGCATCGGCATGTATGTGAGACGGAGAAACGAAGGCGGTTTTGTGTTGCTCAGCTCTTTGTTTATAAAACAGGCTCCTTCTCCTGAAAAGGCTGAGGAGGAAAGTGAAAGGCTTCTGAAGGAACTCTATTTGTTTGATGTTCTCCGCGCAGACCGAACTACTGCTGCCCATGGGTAACTAGATCTTTTAAGAAGTAATTTTTGGGAAGAGAAAGAAACAAAGAAAAAAAACTAGGAAAGAAAAAAAAACCTCAAAAAATGAAAAAGATTTGTGAAAGATTTTTTTCTGTTCTTCTCATTTGGCCATATATTGCAAGGAGAGAGAAAATGAACTTTGTCTTTCTTTTTTTGTGGTACTGAGAGTCAAGCCCAAGGCCTTCACACTGAGCTACATTCCCTCAGCCCACGTTTTTGTTTTTTAAATTCGTCATTCTTTATTTTGAAATAGAGTCTTGCTAAGTTACAGAGTTGCCCAGCCTAAGCTTGACAGTGCAATCCTCCTGCTACAGCCTCCAAAGGGCTGCCATTTATGTATGGGCCCATGCCCCCAGATCCCCATCTGAGGCTTGTCGTTTTTAGCCTCAAATGAATTGAGATAAAGTGAGATTTCTGTTAGAGAAATGGGGCGAGGTCTTCTGTAGGCTATTTCAGATTTCAGTACTGGGATTGAAGGATCTTTGCATTGAACTATTTCCCCTTACTCATGTTTATATGTATTTAATTTTGAGACAGGGTCAGTAGGGTCTCACTAAGTTGCTCCTGCTGGGCTCTACCTTGAATTCTTCCTCCTGAGTCTCCCAGAGAGCTGTGACTATAGGTGTGTGTTACCACACTCAGCTTGGGATGCCCATCTTTAGATTTAATGGCCGACTTCCACATCTGACCAAGGGAAGACTTCAGGAGTTATCTTTGAGTGCCTGTAACCCTGTTTGGGAATGTAGTGACCCTGAGCGGAATAAATATGCCAGAGATGTGATTAGGTTATTTATTTATTTTCATTTTTTTTTAGGTTTTTCACAAGATCTTTGTTTTATTTTCCCTCATATTATTTATATGTATATATGTGAGTCATGTTGAAGAGCCAAAGACTCGTACTGCACCTGATGTACAACTGCTACTAAGTGTTTCTGTTTTCTCTGCTGAATCATACCTAGTTTAGTCAATGATTGAATAGGGGGATGGGGAGTGCCTTGGCCCTGGCTGACCAGAGTCACTTAAGATGCAGGGCACAACTGATACAGCATTTGATGAAGTATTATGCAACATTGGTTTAATTTGAATGTTGTATATGAATTATTCATCAGTCATGATTGTTAAAGGAGCAGAGGCGACCTCGCCTAGACAAAAACTGTGAGACACAAAGGTCCAGGCAAGGCACATTCTTCATGTTCAGGTCCCTCGTGAGTCTTAACTTGTTTGCTTTTTAAGGTATGCATGTACCTTTTCAACAGGAAGGAAAGTAAAAATAATTGTGACCCAGTAGTTTCATGTCCTAAATATTATTTTGAATAAAAGCTTTGGCATTCATCCATTACTGTATGGTGAATAAGAGAAAGGTTATAAAATGACTCTAATATTACTATTACTCAGTGTGCTTCAATTGCTAGAAAACTACATCAGAACCTAAACTTACAAATACTAAACATCCGTTTTGACGTAGGTTTTCCTCTTTTCTCTTTTAAGCCTTGAACTGAGAGTTCCGTTTCTGGATCACCGATTTTGCTCCTATTACTTGTCTCTGCCACCAGACATGAGAATTCCAAAAGTAGGTATCAAGATATGCACTGTCTATTGTCCTCAAGGGACATATGACATATGTGACTTTTATTGATGCTTCTTATGTTTTCATGTCAGAATGGGGTGGAAAAACACCTTCTCAGAGAGACATTTGAGGACTCCAACTTGCTACCCAAAGAAATTCTCTGGCGACCAAAGGAGGCCTTCAGCGATGGGATAACCTCAGTCAAGAATTCATGGTTTAAGATTTTACAGGAATATGTTGAACATCAGGTATAAGTTTTTGAAAAGTTTTTATAAAGAGTTTAAATCTTTTTCTGGAATTGTGCAATTTGTATGCAGAGCTGGGATCTCTATTCATCTTGTTTTTAGTTGATTAATTTTTGTGTATGGGAAAGAGTCACAGTCCCTGCAAACAATGTCTCATTTACAAAAATTGTAGAAGAGTGGAGTAGCTTACAGTCTAGAAACAAAAGAGGAAAAGGGAGAATGGGAGTGTGATAGTCACATTGAACACATTTTGGGATACCTGGTGGCTGCCAGGTAGTATCAGGTACACATGAAAGAAACACTCCGGAGTCAACTCAAGTTATTAGAAATATGCATACGAATTTTTTTTTTAAAAGAAGTTACCACAGCTATACATATAATGGATATTTTAGCTTTTCTAAGTGATGAGTGATTCAGAGTCTTACACAATTTATGCTCATGGCGCTCAACTTTAGTTTGGTTCTGCAGCAGCAGACCATATATCAGTAGTTCCATGGCATTTAAAGAAGCTGTTCTCTCTCACCCCGTGTATATACAGGTCGATGATGCCATGATGGCCGCTGCAGCCCAGAAGTTTCCCTTCAATACTCCGACCACGAAAGAAGGCTATTATTACCGTCAGATCTTTGAACGCCACTACCCAGGCCGGGCTGACTGGTTGACCCATTACTGGATGCCCAAGTGGATCAATGCCACTGACCCTTCTGCACGCACTCTGACCCACTACAAGTCAGCCACCAAGGCTTAGGCCTTGTCCATACCATAGAGGGCGACAGCAGTGGCTATTGAACCAGCAGGAGTGAAACACTCAGGCTTGTCTGGGCTTGAAATAATAAAAGTCTTTTATCTGAAACGTTGCCCTAGTCGTTTCTGTTTCATACCATTGAGCGGCCTTTGCTGTATGACAGGAAGGGGGACAGTAAGCCAGGCCACAGGGTTGGGGATTTAACCCCATTGTAGAGTTCTTACCTGGCATGCGCAAGCCTCGGGTTCAATCCCCATTGCTCCAAAATCCCAGAAAGGATGCTGGTGAAAGGTCTGATGTTTGCAAGAGGTTCCAACACTCTTGGCAGAGTAGCTTTGGGCTTCGAAAGACATCTGGGCCTTGGGCACCTATGCCTTTCTTCCCGGCCTTGCCTCATCGTAGGGTGGTCCTTGCATGACTTCACTTTGACCTACCTACCTGCCCTCACATCTGCCTAGTCAGACTGTGGAGATGTGAGTCCACTGTAGGAGTTTATGACTTCTATTTTGCAGGGTAGTAATTCATTTTTTAATGTTTGACACTTGTGGAGAGTTCTAGAACTGGGATTAAACTTTAATAAGGGACCCCTGTGAATGTTAGGCTTTGAGAATTGTTGTTGGAACTGTCCAGCTGTGCTATTGTAGTGGAAAGCAGTTACATAGATGGCAGGTAAAGTACTAGTCGTGGCTATACTATTAAAACTTTATTTGCAAAACAGGTGACAGGCCACATATGGACATTGGGCTACATAATTTGCTGACTCCTGTTCCAGAGGAACAACCCAAGCTAAGCATTTCTGCTAAAGATTAAAAATATTTTAAACCTAGTCGAGGAATGATTGTAACATGGAGACAGTGAATAGGTAAGAGCTTCTTACATGCTCATTGGCTATTTAGGGACAACATTGAAATGTTCAGTAAATACAGATTCAGGCATTAAAAACTTTTGAAAATGAAACGGTGCATAGGTAAATTTAGAAACGCTGGATGAGAAAAGGGTAAGCTAGGAATTTAGCTATTAAGTCAGAAGATGAGGAATTGAGGCACACATTTCTCTCTTGCCACCTCAATAGTAAGACTTGGAAAAACAGTAGCTCCTGGGGTCATGTGCGCATAACTCCATATGTTACAAAGTGGCCAAGCTTGTTTCTCAAACCAATCTGATATTGATGAGGAGGCGTGTGATACTATCTAGTCCACACACTGCCACAAATAATAATCTGCCTCTTCAGGTATACACCGTGAGATTGCTAGCTGTTATTATCCTGCCATTTCAGCTTCCTAAGCACCTAGTAAATGGCCACGTGTGTTTTACTTTGCCTTAACATCTGCTCTAAAAAGATTCCACGTAATGTGACAGAATACTTATACCTACATTTAAAGAATGAAAGTGAAACCCACTGAAAATCCTAGCACTTCTTCTAAACAGTCATGCCTTGGCGATCACTAGACCACTGTACATGTGTAGGTAGATCATTTTAGTTAACATGAGGCCTTGTAGCCTAAGTTCTTCACAGGAAAAACACAAAGAGGAGCTAATCCCGAGCCTCTGATCATCCGGCCTCAAAGGGATTATACGCAATTCTTTGCGGTCAGGCTGTTGTAAAACTATCTGGTTGAGGCCAGGGGGTGAGAGCAATCTCCGTAATTCCTGCCCTTGGGAGTTTTCTTAGTTTGTTCTGGGGCCTGTGATAAGGTCTTGGAGCAGGTTCCTGTGGGTGGGAAGTGCAGGCTGTGAGGTAACTGGAAGCTGAATGGGGAGGACGTTACCCCATGGCTCTAGCTCTGTGCAGTGAGCAAAGTGTTACTACCCAGCACCTACCTGCCACCTGCGTTCTGTATTGTGTTAGCTCGTTCAACCTTAACTGCAGGTGTGGCTGATTTTCTTTTCTAAAAGTGTCCACAGGAGGTATTCCCCTAGAGCCTTGCTGCTCCCCTGAAGGAACAATCCACTTTCCCTTTCTTGATCTTGGACAGGATTTTGTGACTGCTTTCACTAACAGAATATAGTGGGAGTGATGCTGTGTGAGTTTGAAGCGAGGTCACAAAACGTGATTTGCCTTTTGCTTTTTTCCGTGCACGTTGTAAGGAAGCCCAGGCCACATGGAGAGCCTGTGTATAAGACTGGGCTGTTTCGGGGACGCTCTCAGGCAGCCGCTGACAACCACCATCTGGCGTGTGAGTGAGCAAGCTCCAGATGCCTCCGGTCCTAGACTTTGAGTCGGCCATGTGAGGCCCAGACTGGGGGAACAGAAAGCAGCAGCATCTGAGATCCTCGTTCATGAAGCTAAGAGCAGAGCAAGTGGTTCCGGATGCATTAAGTTTGGAGGTGACTCTTAGACAGGCGCAGTAACCGGAACAGACACCATTTCCCTTATTCGATACAAGTTAAGTAAATTGCCAGACTGAGCACAGTAAACTAGTTAGTCAGGGGTGAAGGCCCGACTGAGCCAGTCAGGTGGGTTTCGGCACCCTGGGCTCTTTGCTGGTTATCTCTGCACCTTTAGCAGGACACTGAGGCCTGGATTTCTGGTGTGAATTTGGGGGATGAAGGACTTGACTGGTCTTGTTTTCCCCATAATCATTATTTTTGTTAGTGTATATTTTCAATACATAAGGATTATATTCAACTTGGGGAATTAGTATATATACATACTGCATCTTGTTTATTATTTTTTGGTGGTACTAGGAATTGAAACTAGGGCCTCCCATATGCCACTGAGATATATCTGCAGCTCTTTTTAAAATTTTTATGTTGAGACAGGGTCTTGCTAAACTGCCCAGGCTGGCCTGGAAGTCCAGCCCCTGCCCTCCTTAGTAGCAGGGATTGCGGGCATGTATCATCTTGCTTGGCTTAGATAAAATGCTTAAAAAGAAAATTCAAGTCTATGACTCTATTGTTCCAGCATTGTTCTTTCTAGCGTTTCTTCTCTTTAGGATAGAGTATAAGATGCAGTTTTGCTGTTACATAGGGTGTCTGTCTGATTTTTCTTTGATCTGGAAGAGCACACCTTTGCTTACCTCTTTTTGACATTGTTCTGTTTGAAGAACAGGAACCAGTTATTTTGTGCTTCTCAGTTTGTTTTCATTTAATTGGTTTTGAGTAATATATGTCTGGCTAGAGAATTATAAAAGTAATGCTGTATTTCCCCGGGATAATGCGTTTCCCTCTGTTCCTGTCTGGTTGTGTTAATGTCCATGACTTATGTGAACAGTAGTCTGGTTTATCCATAGTAGTTGTAATTCTTCCTGTTACACTTAGGGTCTGTCTTTCTGTCTTGGTTCTTTTTTTTTTTTTTTAGCCTTTTTTTGTTGGTATATAGATTGACAGATTTCATTTTGGCAGATTTACAAGTGCACATGATATATTTAATAATCTTCTCTCCTGTCATTTACCTTGCCCAGCCCTTCCCCTTAGGTTCACATTTAGGGGGTGTTTAATGTATATATTTGGATCATATTGACCCATCCCTTTGCCTGCCCTTACACTACCTCCGGACTCTCCTTGGAAGCAGGGACAGGGAAGCAGTGGGCCGCCCTGGGGATCACAGTGGTGCATAGTAGTTTCTGGAATGGAATGAGTAGGTGCTGCATAAAAAACGATCCTGGCATTTTGGTGCTTTCATACATCAAAAATGATTTTTTTTTTCGGTTAAAACTACATATCCATTTGGCCTTTGGAGGGCTCTGATCACTTTGAGGGGGTTGTAACCACACTGGGATGTGAGCGGAGATCGAAAGAATCTTGACTCTTCCCCCCATTTTATTGCTATGTATATATGCAATGCATAAAGTTTACATTGAACTTGAGCATTTTGTGCACATATATATAGAAGTCAAAATTACAAAGCCTTCCCCCTTCCTTTCTCACCCTCCCTCACCATTTCTCCCTCCACTAGTTCCCACTATCCCTCCTATTTAAATAATTCTACAAAATGACTCTACTCTGAGTTTCTCACATTAGAGAAACCATGCGATATTTCACCTTCCGCATCTGACTCACTTCACTGAGCATGATGTCTCAAGTTGCCTCCATTTACCTACAAAAGTCCCAAACTTACCTGTCTTTATGGACGAATAGTATTCCATTGTGTACAAATACCACAATTCATGTATCCGTTGATCTGTTGATGGATGTTTTTGTCTTTTCCACATTTTAGCTATTGTTAGCTGTGCTTCTATGAACATGGGTATGCATGCATGTCTTTTAGATGATGCTTTTAACTCTTTTGGAAAGATTCCTAAAATAGGTATCCCTGGATGAAAGGGAGTATTTATTTTCGGCTTTTTGAGAAATTTCCATATTGCTCTCCATAGTAGTGATAGCAATTTATATTCTCATCAGCAGGGTAAGAGGATCCCTCCCCCCGCACCCCCAACCTCACCAACGTTGGTTGCTGTTCGAGTTCTTGACATACGCCCGTTCTCTCTCAGGTTTTCTTGACTCTTGCTTCGCCGTCAGCAAGGGAGCGGATGGAGAAAGCGATGATTCATGTACCGGCACAGAAAACTTCCACGCTGAGGTGACACATCACTTTTGTTCAGGTTCTGTACTAATCATATGGCCACACCTGGCCACTCCCAGGGGCATGTACCAGCAAGAAAATTTCAAGTGCCTAAAAGAAAGCATCAGTGTCTCCCCAGATCCAGCCATCAGTTGCCAAGTGCTCAGCTGACTCTCTTTCCTACCACTCCCTTTTCAAGAGTGACTTGCTGAGAATCCTGTTCTGCCCTGGCTCTCAACCCAGACCTTAGGATCTCTGGATTGGATGCCTAAGAAAAAACTTGTTTACACCCCACTTATCTGACATAATATGGTATCAGGGATAGAATAATCACAGCAGCAACTGAAAAGGAAAGAAAAGGAGACATCCAGTACACTGCTGTGCAGCTAGTTTTTACCTTATTCGACCATTAGAAAGCTCTGTCTCTCTAGAAAAAAAAATAATATCCTATACAAGCCACCAGCAGCCAAGACAGCAGCTGGGGGCAGTCAGTAGTTGAGCACAGGTGAGAAATGAGGGCCACTTGGAGGGGGGCAGGGTTGATTTCTAGGGCTAACACTGATTTGTTTCCTGCCACATACTTTCGATTACACAGAACAAGAGGGAACAGGCAGTGCTCAACTCTTCTGAGAGCCAAGGGCCATTTTTTGCTTGTTTGTTTGACAGAGGATGTCACTCTGTCGTCCAGGCTGGCCCTGAACTTTCTATATGGTCCAAGCTGGCCTCAGACACATGACAGCAATTCTTCTGCCTCAGTGCCCAAGTGCTGGGATTATGGGTGTGTGCGGCATGCTAGCTTCCAGCTTATATGGTGCTGGGGAATCAAATGCAGCATCTTATGCTTGCTAGGCAAGCGCTCTAACCACTGAGCTAAGCCCCAGGCCCAGGGGCCGCTTTCGCAGCTGTAGTCAGTCTCCATAGCAGCACTGGGTGACATGTTCTATTGAGCTCCCCCACTGATGTACAGAGGGATCGTGTTACATGTCTAAACCTATAGGTAATAAGGAAGAGGAGTTGGGTATTTCATCTCAGGTGTCAAGGTTTTAGGGACTTTTACTCCAGGTGATCTTTCAAAAGATAGAAGTATAGAATATAATTATGGAAAAAATAAATTCTGTATTTTTTATGTCTTTATTTTAATGGAAATAAGTGCTCCATTTTATGGATAGCTCATAAGTAACTTATATTTAACTAATTAAATTAATAAAACATGTTTATTTCAAGTTTTAAATTTGATAATGAAAACACATTGTGAAATGATGTGATTTACATGGTCTGTATCTTACATCCTGTGGTTTCGATCTTCTGAGCATTTTCACTGGATGTCCAGCCCTACCCAGTCAGTATGTATGAATAAATTAATTCATAGGCCTCTTTGCAATTTGGAGAATTCTTGATACTAGGGGTAAAAAGACAAACTCATTAATTAGCAGTATATTTTTAAAAATTGGTGGTTGTAATATAAAATATTTGATTTCTGAATGATAATAATACAATACAATGCACATGCTCTAAAGTATTTGATCTCTAAGGATTAATGGCATACAGTGTATAACCACAAGGTGGCAGCTATGATGTGCTCTGCTTTTTAGGTAATTTTACGTATTTCTCTGGGGGATTAATGTGGAGAAACTATTTTCTGCTAAATTGAAGAAATAACATGCTCATTTCATAAAATAATCATTAGTGCAGAAACTTTATAGTTCGCGGTAGGTAATTATTGAGTAGTTTTAACTTGCTTAACAGCATACATTATAATATAGGCCTGTATGAGCTAATCTGTGTATTTTTTTGAAACTTGTATTTCCTTGTGTTTTGATTCACCATCGTAAAAGTACCTGCACAAAGTATGGCCTTATAAAAGTGAACAAGCCAGTGTATGCTGGAAGGTAAGAAAGATGTAGATTATCTTAAATTTCTTACTCGCTTTCTGAAGGAAAAGTCCGCACATCTGTCACTTCTCATGATCCTCATTCTACTTAACCCAGATTCAGCTTATTCAAATGCAGCTACAGACAAAACCTGTAACGAGGGCTTCAGGCCTAATAGCGGACACATGTACTGTGTGCCCCACTCTCTGGCCTAAGACCAACCTGTTAATCTCTGTTGTAGCCCTGAGAAATACCTACTGTTGTCCTCTGCACAAGCACAACACAAAGCAGTCTCAGCATTGAAAGAGAAGAAGGCCAACTTGCAGCCAATGGAATTATCTTTTGACTACGATGAATTCCACAGGAAAAGCTAAGTGTCTGCAAGACACTTTTTACATGTGTTTAGATGACCCGTAGAAACTTGATGAGCTCCCATTCTGATGACCTGGGGCAGCTCCCGCTTTTATTGACACAGCGATAGCTTTTTCTCTACTAACCTTATATTCTGTGGGCTTGAACTCCTGTACCGTGGTTGTATGGGATTGCTAAGATGTTTTGGAACAGGAAGTTTGAAGAGCAGCACTTGAAGAACCTTGGGTCTATTTCAAGGTGTGAGGAAAAAACACATTTGAAAAAGAAAGGCTCATTCATGGGTAACATGGCGGGAACTATTTGACCATATACAAGGCTACATGTCAGTTGACCAGCTCAAATAAGAAGAATTTCTAGCTTGGAATTGTTATTAATGCGTGCCAAATGCAACATCCTATCAATCCTATTGCATTATCCTTGCCGTATTCTGTCCTAGTTGGTGCTGGGGTTTTCTAGGCTGTGCAGCTCTCAAATGACCATGGGTGAGTCAAGATGATATTCGACTACACATATTCCACAAGCTTTTGGTGGTGGTGGGGGGGACATTTGCCAGTGTCAGTGTATGAATTCTGTGTGTGTACATTTGCATTTGTAGTTTACAATTGTTATGGTCATAGGTTAAACCACAACTTCAGACAGTGGAGACTTTGTAAACACCACCATCAGTCAGGTCACATAATATGTAATGCTTAGACCCTGTGTTGTATTTCAGACCAGCTGTCTTTCCTCACCCTCTCAATAAAGCAGATCATGTGAGCTCCTTCCTAGTAATGTGACTTCCTGTTGGAAGGTGTTTTCTCTAACTCTGATCCCCAACAAAGAGAGAAAAAAAAAACCAGTAGAACAGAAGAATATGAGTTCTGTATTAGGCAGCAAAGTCTTTGATACCAGTAGCAGGAATGTGAACTTATAGTATGCAGTGTCCCAGTGTAACTATAACCCAGCTGGAAATTACCCATTCTGCTGCTGGGAGGGGCCAGGCAGGCGTACATGGCAAGATTGGGGAGCTGTGGCCAGTGACACAGGCATACATGTGCTCCTCAGATCCAGCTCTTCCTGGCCATGTGACAATAGTGGTGTTTTTCATGGTAAAATAATCCAGAAATCCCAATTTCTGTAGATTTTTTCCCTCTTATTATTGACTTCAGTGTTTGAGAAATTTCAGACCAAACAAAACATGTTCACTGTGATAATTTTAACCTACATAAATGGCTTTCTGTATAATTTACACGAAAAAACTCTTATTAGTAGATGATGAGACCGACTTGGCCTGCTCCCCTGGGGGACTACAAGTGGCATTACCACACCCCGTCCCTTTTGAGTAAAGGCAGCCAGGCTTTTGCGTGTCTCTAGGTCAGCCCTTGCCATGAAGGTTGTTGGAGGAATGTAAAGCCTTTGTGGAACTTTTAGATAGGAGAGTCCCCATCGACTGGGGCCAGGTGTTTGGAGAAGGCTGCAGCTCTTCAGGGCTTGTGACCAGCATTCACTACAGCTGGGGCATTCGGTGCACCAATCTGGGAAAAGGGATGGCATGAACGAGGCACCAACTCCATCCCCACATTCTGACGTGTTAGTATCTACAAATGTTCAAAGACTTTAGACAAATAATCCTGTGAGGAAACTATCAACACACTAATTTCAAAATTCCATGCTTATAATTTTTGTGTTTGTATTCCTTTTTTTTTTTTTTTGAAACAGGGTCTTAGTCTGTAGTCCAGGTTGGTCCCCAACTCACTGTATAGCCCAGGCTGTTCTATAACTCATAGAAATCCTCCTGCCTCAGCCTTTTGAGTGCTGAGATTATAGGCATGCATTACTTCTCCCCGTTAATTTTTATATGGTGCCAGGGAATCGAGCCCAGGGCTTTGTATATGTTAGGAACGTATTCTAACCACTTAGCTACATCACCAGCCCCTTTATTTGTAGTCTTATGTGTTTCATTTCTCTTTTAAACACGGGTTTTTATTTTAGCTAGTGCTTCTAAAATCTTTTTAAAGAAGTATTTCAGTCACTAAATCTTCCTTTGTCCATAAGTAATTAACCTTATTTAAGAGAAGAGGACCAGTTTTCTGGGAAGCCTACCCCAATCCTAAAGTTGGGAAGCTTTCCTGCTTCTGAGTCCTCGTAAAGCCTAATGGATTCCATTGTCATTATACGAGGGCAAAGCTGAAGGCTCTTAGGGATGTATGTGCCAGGACAACTGAAGGCATCCAAGATTTCTGGGCACAGAATGTTTACAAGAAATCGGGGCTTATCTGACTCTCAGAAGAGCTCGGGAGAATGAAGAAGGCCCGGGCACAAGGGGAAGGAGGCTAACACTGAGGATCTTACCTGAAATAACAGTCGAATGGTGGTTGAAACTTAACTCAAAGCCGCTACCAGTCTGCAGAAGACCTGGAGAGTCACCCGCTGTGCCAGGGTGCAGAGGGGCAAAGGCTGCTTCCAGAGCGCACCACGTGAACAACTCGGAACTTCATCTGCTCTAGTCTGGCTGCGATCACCCCAGAAGGGAGCTGCGTCTCTTTCCCTTCCCTCCCCCAGACTTTAAGTGAATTCTTCTATGGACAACTCCAACTCCAGGAAGAGGATTGTGGAAGAACGTCCTCAAGGTAGCTGTGCTTTTGCTCATTTGAACAACAGGAAATCCAACAAAATCTTATGACAGAAGTCATAAGTCAATTGAGTTAAATGACTTAACTAGCTTTCATTTGCTTTTCACGAGCCAGGTAATGTTATGGTTTGGATCTGGAGCGTCCTCCAAAGGTCTCATGTATCTAGAGTCTGTGTACTGTTGGGCAGTGGGGCCTGGCTGCACGGGCTGGATGCTCGGGGCTTGACCTGGAGGGGTGTGTGCTGGTTCTGCCCCTTTTCCTGCCCTTGGCTTCTGCCATGCTGTGAGGAGCTCTGTCTCTGGCTTTAGCTTTGGCCCTGCTATGCGGTTCCACCATTGCCAGCTACCCACCAGGAAACAGACTGTGACCTTATGAAGCTAAGCTAAAATAAATCTTCCTTTTCTAAAGTTGTGCATGTCAGGTATTCTGTCCCAGCAAAGTAAAAGTACTAAAACAAGTAACATCTCATCTAAAAAGAGAGAGGTACAGCAGTGGGCACAGCAAAAACAATTTATAAAGAAACTTGAGGAGGAACAATAAAGCAATATCATACAAAAAGCAGATAGGTTAGCAGAGGCTACTTCAGGCTATCTCCCTGGCAAGAGTCAAAGAGAGGACTTCCTTATTTTAGCTGTAACTGACCCATTCTCTCTCTCTTGACTTATCAGGTCAGAAAAGTTAATTTTAATTTGGTCATATGGATATTAGGATGAGCGACTTCACTTTGGTTTGGCCTGTCGGAACCTAGTGCAGAAACTTTGGTCCAGATAAATGGCCTCTTATGAATTTGAATTAAGATGAATAGCAAGCACCTCACTAGCCTGGAGAATGTATCTTACTTGTCTTCGTGTTTCCGGTAGCTAGTGCAGCTTCTGGACAATAGAAGTACTGAAAGAAGAGTTCGTAAAATAACTACATAAGTCAATGAGGAGGGGACAGGAGCTCCCTGAGGCCTGGTGGTGTCGGTTGTGTTATCAACAACCTGCAGAAGAGTTTGTGTTTGAGTTTTTATGGTTGAGACAATGGCAATTCAAGGTGATATATTTTTCAGGCTCACCAAGTACACCCAAAAGAATTATATTTCTTAAATTTAAAATCCTACTTAGGAAGGAAGCCTTGAAAACCAGGTAGTAAAGACAGTGAGGCTTGTTAAACTGGAGTCGATCTGTAATATTCCTTTTCCACGCACGTGCATATTAGCGAAGTGCCACGAGGTGGTGCTCTTGTCTGTTTCTCGTAGTTCACTGCCGTGTCTAGACAGGGTTAAATGCAGCGGAGCTAGAAACGTTTCAGCCCCTTTAAAGCCGGTAAACCACCCCTCGGATTATAATTATACCAGTGACGTTCACTGACGTAATGATGCACACATGGCTTCGAACAGGAACTGAAGCGAATCTAAAAATAAGAGCACATTAGAGCCTAACGTCTTTGTAATGTGCTTTCATGACCTGAGAGTTACAGGAGAACCCGCTACAAGAGCTTCTCGGCCTAAGCGTCCCAAGGGCCTCCTGTTCCCGGTCCGGTCCCTGCTTCATGCTTGGTGAGGTAAACCAGAAGCTTGCTCTCTTTTGAACGCTATGGAGAATCACCCCATACCTTAACATGCGGACCAGCCTTTAAATTAGCTTAGATTTCGGTTAGGACTTGAGTGTGACAGGTGAAATTACTACTGCAAAACTAAAACTCCTTTAAGATACACAGATTTTTAGCTGAGTCTAATGGCACAGGAGTTTGAGACAAGGGGAGATCTCCAGTTTGAGCACAGTATGGCCAATTTAGTGTCTTACTGAGACTATGTCTCAGAATCAAACATAAAAAATGTGCTGAGAATGTAGACCAGTGTGAAGGCCCTGGGATTGATCCCCAGTAACACACACACACACACACACACACACACACACACGGATCCACAAATTTCTTTTTGACAAAATTGAAATTTTCCCTATAGGTTTTTATACTTAAGAAAATATCACAAAAGTCATAAACACTCATCGTGTAGAACTCAGACAATAAAAACAAAAAAGGAAAGTAATCCCAGTGCTGATAACGAATAGATATTTTAGCGAATATTTTGGTAGTTCTTTATTTATTTTTCATTTCTTATATGGGTAGCCTAGTATGAATTCTCCACTCTAGGTACCATGCTAAGTTTTGAGTTTTAAAAAAGAGGAAGATAATCTTTCTCTATATGATGTACAGTTTCTCATCCTGTCTCTTTTTATATCTTTGGTTCCTTTTGTTTATATGTACATACTATGAACAGCTTTTAGCATATGTTTTACAAAAACTTATTTAGATACTATTTTGCATCTAGAGTTGCATCTTGCCTTGTCTCCTCTTGTGTGCTATACTACGAGCAGCTTTTTATATCGAAGGCATCACTTAAAATTCATATTTTAAGCTGGGAATGGTGAAGCACACCTGTAATCCTAGCGTTCTGGGAGGCTGAGGCAGGAGGATTGCAAGTTCAAGCCTAGCCTGGGCAACTTAGTGCGACCACATCTCAAATAAACAGTAGAAATGAGATGGGGATGTAGCTCAGGGCAGAGGATCTGGGTTCAATCTTCAGCACCACAGGTAAGCAAATAAATAAATAAATAAACAACATAAAATTCATTTTTTATTTTCTATATAGGTTCATCTAACTTTTCTGTCTTAAAAATGTGACAGGAGGCTGTAGGGCTGGAGGCAGTTAGGGACACAGTTTTTCCCAGAAATGGGGAATCTACTGAAAAGCATGATTATAGAAATGCAGCAAGGTGTTCCTTGGAGCAGGCTGTAGCTGCCCTTTCCCCTGAACGACCTTGTGGACTAACATTAAGTAGTTAAAAAAATAATAGGGTGAAAGACTTTGAGGGAAGAGTACCTAGCAACCAGCCTTAGCAACCAAACTGCTTCACAGAAGGACAGCCCCCTCCTCAGCACAGCTATCTGAACCTCTGGGGGGGGCAACCCACATTTCCGGTACCCCCCTGACTAGCAGAAGCTTTAACCTCTTCTTTTCCCCTTTATCTTCTTTTCACCTCTGTAATTGTCCCAATAAAGCCTTCTCTCCACAACTTGCCTCCTGTTGTCCATGGGTCCTTCTAGCCTGTGGAGGCGCTAACTCTGGCATGCGGGCCTCGCGGACTGCAACCACTAACCAAAATGCAAGTTATATCTGCTGTTTTTACTACAAAAAGTAATTCAGTGGACAAAATCTATGCACACTACTACAATTATATTCTTAGTCAAAATCCCCAAAGACAGGAATAAATTATTGATAGCATATTAAAGCTTTGATATCTTGGGCTAAATTTCTTATTTCTTTGAATCCTCCTCATCACTGACTATTTTCTTTTGAATGTATTTTAATCCCGCAGTTCAGTGGTCCCTGGCCTTTCAGGCAAAAGGGACAGATTTCGTGTAAGGTAGTTCTTCCACAGACCAGGGAGGGGGACTGGTGTAGGGACGACAGAATGCGTATTGTGCCATTTCTTTCTATTATTACTATATTGCAATAGGGATGATATAATTGTACTAATCACTGTAATGCAGAATAAGTTGGCTCCTTAGCTTTTCAGAAAAGTCTCCTGAAACTAGATGGTCGTGTCTTAGCTTGACAGGAGGCAATGACACCTGAAGAAGTCTACTGCAGAAAATCCTGCTTCATGGAGCTAGCATGTTGCCAATTAAAGGAAGTCTATTAGTGCTCTGTGGCAATCTCAGGATATTGTGCTTTAATCTAGAACAAATGGAAACTCAAAAAATTATTTTTTCAGTACTGAGGATTCAATGCCAGGTCTTCTTCTCCCCTGAAGTGACAGGCTTGAGTTTGTTGACAGGTTGGATATGTCACAAAGTAAGCTTGTTTTCAGCCCATTCTGTGTCACTGGAACACACTGCCAGTGGTGACCATTCTTCTAAAAGAAATCTCTGGAGTGACTCTTGCAACTCAAGAGCTCTCGCTAACAATTCAACTTCAGAAAGCCATCTTACTTCTGAATAGAATAGTTGTGCCCTATGTCCAGATCCTCACAGAGCTGCATGAACAGAGAGAAATTAGGGATGTGTACTTTAATGTGATTAATAATTTTGATTGCAAAACATTGCTAACTTTGCGAGACTATTTTTGGTTAGTCAGCATTTCTTTATGTAGACTCTCATTCAGAAGTGACCTATTTGACTCAAGTAGTGAAATGAAAAAGCTGGCTAGTCACGGTCGCTTCTCTGTCCATGCATATACTGACCCAGCATGACCAATTCAGTTTTTCTGATATGTAATCAAAGACTTGGGTAGTTCTGCAGTTGTGGTGTTGGTTGTCAGCAAAAGAGCACATACCACTAGTCTTCTCTACCAATTGTGCCTCAGTATCCTCCTATCCTCTGCTATCTCGTCAGTTCGCTAGTCAGAGTGCTAGTTGAAAGGCATGCCTCTCCCAAAAGCTCACCACGAATGTCCTTAGTAGCAGACAGGATCAACTCTTCATCAATAGTAGAGAGGGCTTCTTAGTGTTGGTAATGCAACCCCTGAGAATGATGCTCTTGGTGCAGACATGTTTGGTGAAGTTGTGGTCTTCAATAACTGGTTCTGTCCTTTGTGTTCACACTGTTTTCTTTTGAAAAACTTCAAAGGCTTGTCTTTCGATGTAGGGTGCTCAGTACGGCTAAATCATTTTGAAGGTTTCAGGGTTTCATCCAATAGCTCGTCACCACATCTCATACAAGGTAGGCTTGAAGAATGCGAATCAGTTGTTTTCAGCAAACCTGTAATTTAAGTAGGATCCTTGACAGGTTCTGTTACGTGCAACTCCTTTTGTTGGTAATCCTAGAGTCTTCCACTATCTCATGGAGTCTTTCTCCTTTTCAGAGAAGCTGTCCAGAACTTCTTTTTCTCATTTTGATCAGAGTTAGCTTGTGGTTTTACCAACCCTGTGATAGAGACAACGTGTGGTATTGGAAAGAGGCACAGGCAGAAAAGGCAAGTACAGCAATGGGTGGGCTAGGCACAGGCTAAATGACTGTCAGATTCTGACGCAAGGCCTGCCACCAGATGCAGCTTCCTTGCCGCTTGCCACCCACTGCTGGGGTTCCGATGTGATTCTGTGAACAGTTGAGTTATTGTGATCTCTACGCAGTCGAGCCTCTCTGCCAAGTTTAACCTGTGTTTGCAGCTACTCCTAGAATAGCCTCACTGCCCCCAGCTCCACCTCAAGTGCTCAGGCATTGGATTCTCACAGGTAACTTACTACCTAGATCCCTTGTGTGCTCAGTGCAAGTTAGGGTTTGTGCTGCTGTGAGACGTTAATGCTGCCATTGATATGGGCAGCAGAGTTCAGGAACTAGTCCTGGCCTGTGGTTTGGCATCAGGGTGTTGGGATCCTTGCCATAGGTAAAGGTAGGAATTTATTGTTTAAATTAATAGTATTCTTATTTCTTTGATTACTAGTAAGGTCAAATATGTTTTGTTATGTTATCAACCATTTTTTGAGTTGTGTGCTGATTGCCTTGGTCTGGTACTTTTATTGGGTGTGTAGTTTTTCTCTTATTAATATGTAGAGGTTCTTCGTATATTTAAGTTACTCACCTTTGCAATTACGTTTCTAGTTTGGTATTTGCCTTTTATTTTTATTGCGTGTGTGTGTTTTGTGTAGAATTTAACATTCATTTTAACATCTAAGCTTTTTTGCTTTAATGCATCTAATGTCAGGTTCTCTATTAGGTATCACTTAGCAAGAGGTAGAAATAAGGCTGAGCATTTTTATGGCACATTACAAAGTATTCCGCAAATTGTCCTCTAGAATTAGTTCTCCCATATATTTTTGGCTTAGAATTTCTCTAAAGCATCTGTGACCAAACAACAAGAAAATTATTTGTTAAATTTTTCATTTCCTCTGGGGAAAACTTCTCAATTGATAGAAAGGGCAGCCCATGTTCCCTGGGGACCATTCCGAAATATATGAGAGAATATTTGATTGTGGTACAATTGAGGATCTTCTGGCATTCAGTGGATGGGATTCAGAAATGCTGCGTATCTCCTAAGGTACACAGAGGGAGGAATGCTCGTCCTGAATGCCAACAGCAGCTCCCCTTGACAGGGCTGGTACTCAGCAGACCAAATTACTGAATTGTTTAGAGAAAGCTGCTGAAGGTGTTGAAAATAAAGTAGTTGGCTTTGTCAGCTGAGGGTAGCTTTAGTCTTTGTGGTGTTCCTCTACATCTCCTGTTGGGGACACACGACTAGTTTTCACCCTTGCCGTACTTTCTGTTCCATATTTTCAAGTAAAGATGACAGCTTCAGGGTTGCCAGTGCAGCTGCTTTTGCTCAGTATCATTCCCGTTGCTCTGAGTGCCGTTTGTTCCGATGCAAATGTGGAAGACAGGAAGTAATCAAGTCTGTTTTTATTTGTGAGCACATTGTTCTTGGAAATATAATTATTTCATTTGGAATTGCCTTTGATCATACAACAAACTGGTATAAACCAGAGAAATTTTGTTTTGTTTTATCTTTGCCTGCAGATGGCAGTGGCTATTAACTTGTCATTCTAAATATGTGGTATTGATTTTACCCAACTGTTCTAATGGGCTGTATTTATGACAGCTTCTTTTGCTAATAAAAATTGGTAAGAGGCACACAGCACCTTTGGAGGAAGTACTGAATTTATATCCTTAACATGGCATTATTTAAAGTATTAAATAACCAGACATGGAACATAAGACTCTTATTAAATTACTTCACCTGATTATGCAAAGTATTGAATAGCCACATGGATTTAAGAACAAGATTTGATTATTATGGCTAAATTCCAGTAACATATCTTGGAAAATTGGGTCTCAAAATGTGCTTAAAGTATTATAACCTTCGTGCTGTTAAGTTTAGCTCCAGAGCAGGATGTAGTAGTAATGTTGATTGTTCTTTGAAGGCACCAGCTAGATACATTCTGGAATACAGACAGAAAATACAGCCATCCAAATGGAAGCAGTCATCCAGAGAGCAACGAGGATCAAATTGCACACATCATCTTCCTCTTACATAAGCTCTTGGGTAATGTACACAATTCTATTTTTTCCCATTTTTGTCAGTATATATATATATATATATGATGGTTACATTAAGTTTGAGAATTTAGTGCACACATATATTGCGACATCATTAAGATCCCTTTCTCTCCCTTTTTTGACCTTTGCTTACCCCCATTCTCTCTCCCAACAATATCTCACCTATTTATTTATTTATTTATTTATTTTTTGAGATGGGGTCTTGCTCTGTAGTCCAGGCTGGTCCTGAACTCACTGGTGTAGCCCAGGCTGGCCTTGGACTCAGAACAATTCACCTGCCTCAACCTTTCAAGTGCTGGGATGACAGGCATGTGCTACACACCCAGCTTTATGTGGTGCTGGGGAACTGAACTTAGGACCTTGCATTTGCAAGGCAAGTGCTTTAACAACTGTGACACTCCTCCTGTCCCCCATTTAAAAAATAAACACCTGTATTCTGGTTTACTCATGATAGAGAAACTGTGTGATATAACCTTCTGTGTCAACTCACTTCCCTAAGCATGGTGGCCTCAAGTTGTATCTATTAACCTACAAATGTCCCAAATCTACCTGTCTTTGTGGGAGAATGGTACTTCATTGTATACATATGTCACATTTTTTTATATCCAGTGTTCTATTGATGGATATTTCAACATCTTTCATGATTTAGCTATTGTTAATTGTGCCCCTATAAACTTGGGTATACATGTATCTATGTTATATGTTCCTTTTAACTCTTTTGGAATGATACCCAGAAGAGATATTGCTGGATCAAATGGAATATTAATTTTCAACCTTTTGAGGAATCTCCATCCTGTTTATCATTGCATATAATTTTAATATCTCAAGAAAGATATATTAGAAACACAAGAAGTCTATGAAGAATCCTTTAAGATGACCGAAAGAAATGGATAGAAATTACATTTGCTGAACCCAAAAGATGAGTCTTCCTCAAAACAGAGTGGGAACATGGTCAGACTCAGTTTTTTGGTGTCATTGCTTTACCATTGAAAGAGGATACATAAATTATAGAGAGGTGCTTTTAGATCTGTTCACGCATGAAATCTTGAGAATACGCAACAATACATACAGAAAATCAAAGTGCAAACATGTTCAAATGATGTGTCCAAATATAGGATGTTCTACTAGTTTTCCAAAGAGAGAAAGCAGAAGTTTGGGGGCTAGTCCCCTGGTCTTTTAAGGCTGAAGTAACTGAGTGTGGGGGTTCTCTGCCTTTTCATGACCTGTTTTAGGTTATAAAGGCAAATCGCTTGAGCTGGAGGATTCCAAGTGAAGTTGCATACCAATGCTGATGCATCCATCATCATCAGACCAGTTTGGGAAGGCAAATCTACAGCACTGTGCTACTATGAACTTAGACAATTTACAGATTGTACTGGGTAATGTTATCAGAGGTGTCCAGAGGAGGGTGGACAACATCTTGATGGAAATACCAGCAATTTATGCATTAGATATGGCCAGATTAGATTTGTGAATCCAGGACTCTGTTTGAAAAGGCTGTTTTGAGAGGAAATTGAAGATCAAGTGTGGGAGCTGAAGGAACGCGAATGTACACTGCTTTGATTTAACAACAGAAAATGGAGTTGTCAACTCTCTTCATTGCCTTTATTTTCTTCTTTGACGTTGAGAGTTTTTTCGCCTCTGCATTTACCAACTTTCTACTCTGAGCTGGTATTAGAGGTCAACACAGTCTTTCAAAACATGCTTACTTGGTGAGTAAATATAATACCTAGTAGTAAGAAGATTAACCATAATTTCCAGTCTCATGGGCCGAAAGAAAACATTAAGAGAAGAACAGCATTGAAGGGATTTACTAAAGACATAATCACAATGTAATGTGCTATAAATTTCCACAATACTGTTTTAGAATTATTCTATAGATTTTGAAATGCTATTTTTTTGTCTGTTCAAAATACTCTCTAATATTCTTTCTCTGACTGTGGGCTTCTTAGAAGTGCATTACAATAGTTTACTAGTATTTTGGGATTCTCCTGATTTCTTTCTGTTGATTTCCTAATTTAACTCCGCTGTGACCAGAAAACACATTTTATGACATTTGAGTTCTCTTAAATTTATTGAATTTTAAAACAACTGTAATGAAATTGGACTCTGAACTTGCATAGCCACTTTGTGCATTAACATTTTAAGTTGAAACGAGGTGCTGGCCACTGTAACAAAACCCTCACCGCTGTCAGTAACTTAACATAATAAATAATTTTCTGTTTTTCACAGCCTGAAGAGTGTTTTGTGGCTAACAGTCCAGCAATGATTCAGGTAACCTGGTTCCTCCACCCTTTCTGTTCTCTTTACATTTCCACAGTGGAACTTAGGCATTCAGCTCCCTGAAAGAACATGAAAAATTATATGAAAAATTCTGAAAGTGCTTTAAATCCCATCTGCTCTCTTTCTGTTAGCTGGAACTCATCACAAAACTCAACCTCATAGTAACATCATCTACAGTGTTCTTAGGAAAAGGTGAAACTAAGGTCAGAATTATCAGGAACATGCCTGTCTTAAATGAAAGCACTTATTCTTTGATTCTTAAACCTTCTGAAGTTATTGATAACCTCCACCTCATTCTCCAAGACCACACTGATACACGGCAGATAGATGGTAACTGGTAGTGATTACAGGGAAAATTTTATCAAAGACCTACACAAGCAATCAGTGGGGAATTCCGATGCAGAATGGAAAGATTCTCACCATTGCTGCATCGGAGCTTGTTGCACAGCAATCCTCCTAAAGGAGGAGAAGAGCTAGCTCACAGGTGTGCGCAGTGGGAGGTGGTGAGGTGGACCTCTCAGGGTGGAAGCCCTGTCTACACCTGGGCACTGAAAGTGGTCGTCATCCACCAGGGCATCTGGCGGCATACCCTCCAGCTCATCACATGTGCCCACTCCCTCAGACCTGCGTGGAGACCCTGCCTGTGCGATATTTAAGGGCAGTGAGGCTACAAGGCTAGAGCGAGTGACTGAGGTAGGGATGTAGGTACAGAGCAAGGAAGACGTAAATTTCAAGAGAGACGAATTGTAGGAGAGTCCGGGGGGACCGTGTGCGGTGTCGGAGTTGTCATGTGTGCTCCTCAGTGACGTGACTGCGTTGTGCCTCCCCAAATCACTCTTAGTGACCCCTCACTTATTGGTCTCCAGATGAAATTAAATTGAAGTCTTTTTAAGCAATAGCATCAGCCATAGTGATAACTTGGCTGTTAAATTTGTACTTTTCCAACATAGGAATTATTTCTATTCCCAAATGAATTTTACTACAGGTAATTAGAACATTTCACCACAAATATAACTCAAGATAGAGGAAATATTAGTGAATTTTCTATGGCCAAAATTATCAGATACCTGACAGAGCTTTAGGATCAGAGATATGAAGGAAAGGTCAGAATGGTGAAATGACTGGATTGATATTTGACATTTTCAGCCCATCTAAGGAATAATTCTGTGCTGTTGAGAAATTAATAACAGCGTTAGCTTTCTAAGCCCAGAGATTGCTGTCCAAAAGAGGGAAAATTGAATTCCCTGCATTCCATCTTTTTCATGGTTCAATGAATGTTTATGAAGCAGTTAGAGAATTTTTAAACTTAAACTCAAGATATGAAGAATATTGTTTTCAGGATGTTTTTCTTATTTTGAAAGTACTTCCAGGTTCCAACAATTAGGCTCTGCATGGCCACCTTCTGTGCATGGTGTCCCCAATTCTTGTGGTTCCTCTTCTGTCTATACCATCAGCAAATGTTAATCTTCTAAACCAAAAGCTTTCAAGTCATCTTTGACTTTTTGTTCTGCTTCATCCCCAAACTTCAGGGTCTTCAAAATAAATTCTTTGCAGCATCTTTCAGATGTTTTTGCATATTTGCCATGTTTTGTATATCTGACCTTTAATTTGGAACTTCTAAGCTGGCCTCTCAGCTTTTACCAACCTCTTTGTCTTTGTGATTAACAGTCTTCAGTTTTACTTGCTTGACCATCGCTTTCACAGAAATTATCCGTCTTATTCCCCCCCCCCCCAATTTATTGATATGTACAAGCGCAAAATTTAAGGTTTACAATGAGGTTGAGCATTTTGTGCCCATATGTATCTTGTCAAGGTGACAAGGACTTTCCCACTCTCCTTTTGTCCCTCCCCTACACACCCTTCCCTCCCTCTCCGCCCTACCTGCCCTGGTTCACTTTGTCTTTCGTTTTAAGTTCCATAAGAATTGTGACCTGGGTCTCTCATATCAGAGAGACCATTAAATGTTTCACCTTCTGCTTCTGACTCACTTCACTAAGCATGATGTTCTCAAGTTTCTTCCATTTGCCTGCAAAAGCCTCCATGCTGTTGGACTTTATAGATGCATATATCTTCCCAAGGCTTTTCATAAGCAGGAACGACTGTGACTCCCCAACTGACTGTCTCCACTCTCACTTATGATGGCAATGCAGACTTTCCATAGGAAGGCCTTAAATAAAAGAAGAAAAAGCAAACCAGAAGAGAGGTGGAATTTTATCAGGCATCTAGAACATTTCTTCCAAAGCACCATCATTTCCTGAAGATGCAGTCTGGTTGATACAAAAATACAATTCAATGTTTTCCTGTTGAATCAACTGCTCTGTGTCTCAGTTAAATCGCTTCACCACCTGCCTCAGTCTAAAGAGGTAACAGCGCCTTCTAATTCCAATTCATTTCTCTTAACAATGGCAGTGAAAGAAGACAGTAGAGAAAGAGATGTAGGTTGTAGGGCTCAGAACAAGTTTATGAGTCAAGAAGTGTTGTTTCTGAAAGGCATGCACAGTTGATTACTTGAAAAACAAAACAAATCAAACAAAAACAAAACAAAGCAAAACAAAACAGGTTCTGCGTCTCCAGGAAGAAAGCCCTCGAGGAGCCCATTGGCGTCTGCTCCCTCAGCTGCTTCTACTCTAGGCAGCACCTGCCCGCTGCCACCTCTGCTGAAGGAGTAGGCTTGGGTGATTGGGTTTTTACCGTGATAAGTGACTTTGCTCGGCTCTTTGGATACAGTGTCTTGGTTTCTCTGGGATGCTCAACCAAAATATCAGAGATTTGGTGACTTATAAACTACAGCAACAGCTCTGGCACCTTGAAGTCCGAGATCAAGGTTTGGGGTCCCATGATGAACTCAGCAGTTCCCACACACAGAGCTTTGCTCTTTGTGTGTGACCTTGGCTTACCAGTAGCTATTCCCTCATTCTTTCATGGCTGCAGTAACTGGACTTCTCTGTCCCCGACATAACAACTTTGATGGCCTCAGCGGTTCACCAATTAATGACGACAACTGTGATCCCAGTGGGGACCTGTCTCCCTTCATCTGCAGCTTACCTGCTTTCTCTCCCAACTCATCAGGAAACCCTGCTCAATCTCTGACTCATGCCAGCTACACAGCCCAATTCCTGCCCCTCATGCTGGTTGATCCATCCACACTACAGAAAGGCACTACCCATATTCACCCATTTTATGCCTCTATGTCTTACCCTTTACCCATTTCTTATTCCCTTTATTCCTTATGCCTTACACCTGGCCTGATGCCTGTACCTGCTAGCCAGGCATAAGGTCATGATGGTCTGTATGCCTGGACTTAGAATCATGGGACAATAAACTTAACTTCAAATTCTCGTGCTGCTGGCTATATTTTTAGTTCTTCCAGACTCTTTTAAACTAACACAAGGAGTTGGCAGATTTGGTGTGTGCTCAGGGCCTGCTCTCTTACACACGGAACCTCTGTTTGTGTCCTCATGTGGTAGAGGGGCCAGGACTGATTCTGATTTCTCTGGCAGCACAGAAGGGCACTAATTCTGGAGAGTCAGGGAACATCCTGCTTAAGTTTGTAAGAAGGCCAAGGCATTTAGAATTTGTGGCTTAGTTGAAAGTGATGATTGAAAAAGTTAAATTCACAAAAGAGCAGAGTTAATGAAAAATTCAAGCTGTCAAAGGCTAAGACAGCAGCTAGGAAGTTCAGTAACAAAGGCCTGATCTGCAGAAAGTGGCAGCTGGTGTGGAAATGATGCAAAATATCTAAAAGATATTCCACAATGAGGAAGGATTTAGCTCAAGGGCTCTAGAGTTTGGGCACCTCCCCAACCCACTGTCATACCCGTTTGGTTCTATAAAATGCCAGTTTTTTGGGGTACTCATCTTAGAGAATCCATGTGATAACTAACCTTCTGTGTTTGACTCCCTTCATTAGGCATGTTGTTCTCAAGTTGTATCCATTTACCTAAGAAAGTCTAAAATCTATCTGTCTTTATGAAAGAGTAGTACTCCACTGGGCACAAATACCATAGTTTTTGTGCCCATTGGTCTGTTGATGGATAGTCTGATGTTTTCCAGTTTCAGTGTTGTTAGTCATGCTGCTATAAACATTGTATACGTATATCTCTATTATGCGTTGCTTTTAACACTTTTGGGAAGATACGCAAAGGAGGTGTCATTGCATTGAATGGAATACTTTTTTTCAGCCTTCTGCGGAATTTTCGTACTGCTTTCCACAGTGATTGCACTAGTTTACATTCTTACCAGCAATGTAAAAGGTTTCCTTTTCCCCCACGACGTCATCAGCATCTATCACTGAGTTCTTGATATATGCCATTGTCACTGTGATGAGATGATACCTTAGTGATGTTTTTGATGCGCATTTCTTTAATGGTTAAGGATGTTGAACATCTTTTCATGTATTTGACTTCTTCATCTGTGATGTCTCTTTTTACAGACCCACTTTTGAATTATCTATCTCACTAGGCATGCCCAAAACTCCTCTGACTGGGACCCCAGCACTGCACTTTCCAGTCCTCAGTCCCTAAGCTCTGAGGACTTCCAGCAGCAGGCAGCATTTTCCTTATTTGTACAGCTGGGTGACTCAATTTCCTGGTGCTCTGAGACCAAAGGTCCTTCTTTTTGGTGGCATGTAGCTACAATTTGGCCTAGCACGTTCCAGGCCACTGTCCTGGCTCTTATTTTTCCATGGTACTTTCCTCCATGACTCCCAGGCAAAATTAGGCACACCAGCCAAGACCTCCTGGATGGGCCCCAGGGCCCTTTGCTCACCTGGCCGATCTCCGCTTCTCCTCAGGTTCTGTGGTCACTCAGGTCTGGCTGATCTGCCACTTTCCTGAGCCAAGCCGAAGAGGAAATTCCTTGGAGCCACTGATGGAGCCATCCTGCTCGGTTGCATCTTGACTCTGCCCCTTGCAATATTTTATTATGGAAATCATCAGACAGAAAAGTTGAAATCAGAAAAAATTAGAAAGAATAGTATAATAAACTTCCCTATATCCACCTTTCAAATTCAACAATTGTTAATATATTTTTTTCTGTGAGATGATTTGGAACTAACTTTTAGATATGATGTTTTGGGCCTTGAACGTTTCAATACACACCTCCTAAGAATAGGGCACTCTCCTAAGTAACTGCAGCATTATCATTCCAATCTAGAATGTTAGTTAGCAGGTGTTTTCTAACGTCTTTCTATATCTCAGCCATATTAAAATATCCCCACTGTTTGTAGAATTTTAAAGGTGATTTCTTTTGTTCAAGGCATAGTCAACTAGAATTCATTCATTATATATACACATATACATATGTAGGTTTTGTATATATATATATATATGCGTATATATACACATATATTACATATCGCACAAATTCATGTTAAAAAGTATGTTTCTATATAGTTAAGTTTTATTATAAAACAGTTTCAAAGTTTTGCTGAATACATTTTAAATTTTCTTCCCTCATCTGTTCATATGATAAATTCTATACTCATGAATTTTCCAATATTAACTTTTCTTTAATTTCTTGAAAAGCCCCACTTAATCATAATGTATTTTTGAAAGTTGCTGTATGAATTTACTTGCTAATCTATTTAAAAATTTTGCTTTTTCATTAGTGTGTATGGCCTATGGTTTTTCTTTGTTTTTCTCTTTCTCCGTGTCTGTGTGTAAATCCATGTGCGTGTTTACACACATGTAGAGTTTGTTAAGTTTGGGTATCAGTGTTATATTCACTTAAAACTATGAACATTTCCTTCTTTTCATTATCAATGCTTTAAAACATTTAAATTAGTTTTTGAGCTGAATGAGTAATGAATTGTTTTTCATTACTTCACTTTATATTTAATGCTGTCAGTTTTCCTCTGATCACTCTTGTCTTACTCCCCAGTTTCAGATAAGTAATATTTATCCAAATATTTTTTAGAAAATTTAAAATTTCAGTTTGTATTTCTCCTTTGATGTGGGTAACATTGTATTATTAAACTTACAGTTAAGAGGGTCTTTAAATTTCTATTATTAATATATAGGTTATTAAGTTATGATTAGATAATATTTTGATAACTTTTACAACACAACTTGTTAGTGTTCTATGTTTACTTGAAAAAGAAAGCAATTTGTGCGAAAGCTTTTGCGTATTCTTGCTTCTCCTATAGCATCTGAATTTGGAGGTTGTTAACATTCTTCATTTACATATGATATTTAGGTTTTTGTAAGTTGTAGCCTTTAGCATTACAACTTGTTCTTTGTCTTGTTTAAGACTTTTCGTTTCAAATCCTACATCCCCAGATACTCAGGGCTTCAGTTGCGTTGCCATTCTTCTGGTATACCTTTGCTGAGCCTCTTCTGAATCATTATAAGCATTTCTCGTAATTTGCAATTATGTTTTGCTTTTTAGTGGAGTCAGTCTGAACATTTTTAAAGTGCTGTTTTTCTGATTATGAAAGCAATATGTGCTTACCGTTTAGCAACTGGGAACTATGGAAGGGACAAACAAGGAAAAGCCATGTGCTTCTCATCCTCTGTTCCAAGGATAAGTGCTATCTGTATTATGCTGTATTTCATTTTGTTATTTTATATTTTTTAATAAAACATTGTTATGAAAGATTTCTACTTTCTATGTTGCCTGTTTTAAAAGAGCTGTGTTTTTTTTCAGGATGTGAATTACATTTTCTACTTGTTTTCTGAAAGATTAAGTGCAATATATTCACTTTTTGTGTGTTCCCACATCAGTTATTCTAAATGTCCATTCATGTATTTATATTAAAGTTCACACGTTTTTAAAATAGCTTCTGAATTTGTTATTAAAAACTTGAGTCCTGTAAATTTTGCAATTATGTAGAATATGCTCTCTGCTCTAGTCTTGCTGACCTCCTCAATAGTGGGTCAAGATGAATTGAATGACTGATAATTTAGCCTTCACACTAGGACTCTTTTGAAGCAAAATAGAAGCTATTAATATTTAGTGCAAGGTGACAAGCATAATCAAGAGTGTTCAGGGTAACTGGAATCTGTGAGCACCACCCAGGTGAGGATCTTTATCTGAGAACACCTGGAGGGAGTCTCTTGCATAAGCTGCCTACATTCTGGTACAGCTGGGAAGTGTTGTTTCTAGATTTCTCTGTCTCTCCCTCTCCTTTCTTGATATATAGTTATTCCTTCTCAGGAGTTTGCTTCTTGTCTAGACAGTTGGCATTTTCATTACATTAATCAAGACTCTTTTTGCCATCATTGCTGATCTTGCCTGATGTTTTTCAGCTTCCACTTTGGTCTTGTTGAAACACAGGGTTTGAGTGAATTCTCAAAGGAACTTCTTATCTCAGCTTCTCATATTCAGCATTGCATTTTTCTATTTCCTCTGACAGTATGTTTAATAACTTTTTTGCTCAAATGATCTTTGTCATAATCTATTTTTTAAATATTTCACTCTTGTGGTCAGCATCCATGCTGAGGGTGCTGGAGGCATTCATTATCAAATCTTTTCTAATCCGAGAAATATCTTGGAGATCAAAGTTGCCTGACGTGTTGTGTTTGTGGTTGCTGCACATTCAACTTTGTTAATATGAATGAGAAAACTGATTTTTCATAAAAGAAAATGATTATTTATGTCTGTGGCATAATAATGGTAGCAATCATTGTGGCTCAGAGGGCTAGCAAAAGTTGTAAAGAAAAGCAATCCCTTGATCTTGATAACTGCCTGGACACCGGTTCTATGAGCAGTGGCTTTTTAGGGTACTGGTATAACTTAGCTTTATTAATACACTTTTTCTAGAGAGTCCTGAAGGAGCTTCTGAATCTTGGGGACATGTATAGAGCAACAAATGTTATGATTATAAACTTATAATTCGTCTTTGTTGATATCACGAGGAGAATTCTCCACAGGGTACAGCATGACAGAAAATATGTCAGCATTCAGTTGTCACAATGGTCATAGACAAAGAAATATGGAGGAAATTTAAATTTGTCCTGGATGTTTAGTGCATTCAAAGGCATAAGGGCTCTTACTTTTTGTTGTTGGGGCGGAATGCCCCATACCCACACTATAAGAGGGGAAAGATTTATTTTAGCTCACAGTTTCAGGAGGTTTAGTCTATTCATAGGTGGCTAGCAATGGTAGAAATATCTGGTGGAGGACTACCTGGTGAAAAAAGTGTTTATAGCATTGCAACAGAAAGCATAATCAGGACCATTGGAAGAAGCCAGGAGGAAAATATGCATACTTCCTGGCTACTCACTCAGTATTCTGCCACATAATTTGCCACAGGATCAGTAACCCACCACACTCTCTCAGGCCGTACCTCCCAGCAGCACTGGAAATTCATAGGTAATCACAACATTCAAATACATGAGGCTTTTGAGAGATGGTCCAGATCCAAGCCATGACAATCAGGGTCAGATAGTCTTTTTTTTCTTACAAATGGCCTTGCCTTTTGACCTTGACCTTGAAATTGAAACGATAGCCTTTGGTTAAAGAAGTTGTTTCTTCTCAAGCAAATGTCTCTAACTCAAAAAATTAGACTGGATAATTTCATCTTCAGAAGTGTCAATTTCATCAACTGCAGTGACAAAGATCATTGTGTTTTGTTTCATAGGAATCATCTTGTCCAAGATACAAGCAGGAGGGTGGTGTTGGCTTATTGATAACATGGACATTGTTAGTGGTTATTAGGGCTCTCATACTGTGGACATGTCCTAACTTGCCAAAGTTAGCTTCCGTAATATTGTTCATCTTCTTCAAATTAAACTTTGGATAGAAATTTTTCAATTCAGTGGCCATTTTCACATGTACAGGTGACATATCATGGTTGATTCTCTTTCCCTGAGCATTGGAAGTGACCTCAACTTTCAATCCTGGAAGATATCCTCAGGAATACCTGGTCTAGGATCAATGCTACTGAGAAAGACTGATCTGGTTCATTAGAATCAGACCTTGGCACCACAGCTGATGTCTTATTTCAATAATTATTTCAACATGTAAAAAACATGGAAAATATAGATGATAAAATTGGCTTTGGAATTCCTTATATACTTCTTTAGATTTTACGTGAAATCATCTTAAAGATTTCTAAAGTGTATGTAGGCCTATATTGCCTTTGTCTTTTTTGCATTGTGTTTTTCAATGTTTTTGCTTTTTAGATTTATTTATGGTGATAGATGTAATGATAATTCCTTCACTGTTGCATAGCATACATTGTTTGAATATGTTAAGATTTATTTATCCATTTTTCCATTTTCATGATGATAAGTTATTGAGATGTTTTCATATTTTATTATTACAAATGATGCTGCTATGATTATGAAAGAATGATTAATGAATTCAACCATATTAACATATAATAACTCTATCAAAAACATCTTAAGAAAGTAGAAGAGACAGTCTGTTCAACATATTTTTAGAGCCTATAACCATCGGGGGGTCAGTACTAGGATGTGAAAAGAACTTCTACAAATCAATAGAAAGATTATAAAAACTTTAATAAGAGATACAGCTGTCTATCGCCAGTTTTTTGTGTTTGGACCATTTCACTGAACATTATTGACTCAAGGTGGCTGTGAAATTCACAAAAATAATGGCATACAAAGGCCCCAGCATGGGTGATGGGGTAGAAAAAGGACATTGGGTTCCTAGGAAAGAGATGAGTATCTGGAAAATGGAGAGGGGCATGGATGAGCATCGAGTCCCCAAGCCCTAGGTCTTTAATATGCTAATATGCTATAGAGTTTGGAATATATATATAATAAGAAATTTAAAAACTTTAATAAAATGGGGGAAAACTTATAAGTTTATGAACCCGAATGGCCAATAAAATATTAAAAGATGCTTTTCACTAGAAATAGAGAAAAATTCAAAGAAAACCCACAATAACAACATCTGTCCCACTAAAGAAGTATTTTAAAAAGACGATTGCAAGGGCTATCAAAGATAGGGATTGGCGCAGACACTTTTGCTTTGAGGAGGTTTACACTGGTACAATGGTTTCGGACAGCTAGCTGTCTCGTGGTGAAGTTACAGGCAATATTCTTCTCCACCTCAGCACCTTCTAATGCTCTAGCTAAACACCCAGGTAAGAATCCAAAGAGATATGTGCAAATAAATGCTCTTTACTTTTTTCAAGGAACATTTTCTTTTTTTCTGCAAGGAAAACTTTAATCATGTAAGTCATACAAATGTTTTTTTTTTTTTTTTTTTGAGACAGGGTCTCTCTCTGTAGCCCAGGCTGGTCCTGAACTCATTGTGGAGCCCAGGCTAGCCTTGGACTCATGGCAATCCTCCCGTCTCAGCCTCTCTAGTGCTGGAATTACAAACATGCACCACCAAGTCCAGTTTATTTGGTGCTGGGGAATTGAACTTGGGTAGTTAGTGCTTGACTTAGCACTTGCTACACAAGAGCTTTTAACTGCTGAGCCATTTCTTCAGCCTCAAGTTATAATTTTTAAATTAGAATGGTTTGATTATCTCCATTTTTAGCTCATCAATGTGGGAGTTAATATAAAATCCATTTTTATGGTCAGTAAAAATATCTATTGTCTCTGTTTCTCTTATTCATTTTCTATTCCATTTATTGTGTGAAGTGCTGAGGTGAAGGAGGCACAGTATTAATTATAAGTTTTTTGAAAAAAAATTTACTCAAATGCAACCATCTGTGCTCTTCAAAGTCTGTCCCAGAAGGCAGGGTTCAGCTCCGCAGGGAGCATTCCTTTATCTGGATTAGCCAACTCTTGGTTCCTGTCATCCATCTCTTGTCCCTGCCACCAGGATAGTGCCAAGGCTGATGGTGACCAGTGATAACATTCTTGTCTGCCTGTCTTGAGCTCTTGGCTGAAGGGAGACATTAAAGGCATCCGTTCAGTAACTGGCAGGAAATGACTACACAGACACAGAATGACTTGTGAAATTACAAAGCCCAGAAAAGAATGATTCTCTGAAATTTCATCTTTCAGCTTCTCAGAGGCAGAGGAAGTAAGAGTCTGAAAACGTGGCACAGGAGGAGGCCAGAGGACGTTTCTGCTGTGCTCTAGACAGACTAAAAACAAAACACATTTAAAAATATTTTTAAATCAGGGGAGAACATTGATATCATTTGTTTCCTGTGTATCAAATGCAATATCTTATATATGTCTGAAAATGGATTCTTCTGTTCCACACACCTGCTAAATTGATCAGTGCTTTTTTTTCTTAGTTAGGAAATTGGATCTTCATCAACGTTTGACCTCAGAGCCGTCAGTGCCCACCTCATCAGACTGCCAGCAGGACGGACACAGCACGGGCAAGCAGTGGCCTTTTCCTATTATTTACATTTTAGTATTGTATTATATGCAAATGATTTTGTCTGAATTTTGGGAAAATTAACCCCAGACTCTTAACAGCGTGAAGAGTTTCTGCTGTGAAGTGGGGTTCCCCCTACCCACAGCACACGTGCCCCAGCCTGTGCTTCTGGCTGGGTTTGTTCTGCTTTGAGTAGGAAAAATGAGGGTCAGAGATATATTCTGTTTCTTCTCAATTTTCTTCCAAACTCCTCAGACTCAGGTGTTGATCATCGATATCTGGAAATAAACATTGTTACTCTCATAGTAACCACCAATGAGAGAGTTGTTAATAAACTGAACAAACTTGACCTCCACAAGTCTTACCAGAACATGTCGCTACCCACCGGGACCTCCCTTGTTGTTCTCTGCCACAGGCAGCTACTTCCGGGGGGGGGGGGGGGGGCAGACTGCGCCTCTTCCGACCCAGGGTGCTCTGTGTTGTTACCACTTTGCAAAAGCAGAATGGCCTCCACCCAAGATTAGGTTTGAATGTCGAAGTGGGGGAGTCATAGAGCAGCTGCTGTACAAAGAAGCTTTCTGGGGACCGCAGGCGTCACAGAGCAAAAGGAGGCGTTTTTAGAGTGGTTAGTGGATGGGGGTAAGGTAAGGGATCCTGCACATAGATACGGGCTTGGATCCTTTGAATTCCTTCTTGCGACCAGAGCAGGAAGTGACCAGATTCATGTGAGCTTGTCCTGATGACTGGGAGGAAGTGAGGCAAAAACAGTCTTCCGCAAATTAAGTAAGACTCTACTGTAGCATGGGCGCCTTCTTCTATCAACGAAACCGCCGGCTGCTGAGGTAAGGGGGAAAATAAGGAACAGTTGGCTGCTTTTACCAAGACACAGACATTGATGTAAAGATAACCTTGTGAATGTACAAATATGCACCTTCCAGTATTCAGCTAAGGCAGTTGAATTTTATTTTTTTATTTTTTCTTTCTCTTCTTTCCCAAATTAACTAGTCTTTTGAACTGCATGCTTATAATTATTTTCTAGTGTGAACTGGTGGGTAAGGCCAGGTTTAACAATAACAACAAAGATGTAGGAAAATATGGAAAAAAAACTTTTAGTGAATATCCCAATGAAGGGATTGGTTGGATTCAGAGAGGAGATATCAAGATTTGACTACTGTGAACCCGTCAGAGGAATAGGAAGCTGGGGTAGAGTGGTGACTTGAGTGAAATGACTTAGGCACGGTAGATTAATATGTTAAACACTGTATGGTTTCTTGGACTTGGAAAACCCAGAACAGAGACATTCTTTGGAACCATATGAAGTGATAGCCGGGGGAAGGGACAGGGAGAGGGTGGGAGGGTCGAAGATGGAAGGGATTGTGAAGTTGATGTGATACATAGATGCATGAAACACCCAAATTCATTGTAAATACTATGTATTACATTTGTATATCAATAAAAATAGTGAGGAAAAACAAACAAACAGCTTTTCAACAAAAAAGAAATTCAACATATTCTATCTAGATTTTGTTTTCTTTTAGAATGTTCAACACTTTTAGGTTTTCTAATTTAAAAGTAAATAATTTCAAATTATGTACTATTGTGTTCTTTAGAAATGTCTAACAACAGAATTTGTATCAAAGAAATTACTCTGTTAATGATTGAATTATCAATTGAATTATCTTGTACTTTAAAAAAAAAACTATAAATTTGTAAGAAACACCGCAGCTGTAGAGGATAATTCTATCTTACATATACATTTACTTTTTTTTTTTACTTTTATAAACTCATTTAAAATCACTCTTTCCCAAAAACTATACTTTAGTGTGAGACAGATAAGTGTCTATAACTAATTAGTATGTACAAGCTGGCTGTGAATTACTCCAAAATTCAAATGTATCCTAATCCAAAGGTAAAATTTTTTTGTTTAGAAAGCATTTAAATATTTATCGCCTACAAAACATCAACAATATTTCAATTACTAAAAAATGGCAAATTCAATAATAGATAATCATAAGTAGCCCCTTAATGAACTTACTTTAAAAGCCATTCTTCTGTGTCTTAGTTGTTCTTTCATTGCTGGGACAGAATAGCCTGTATTTACAACTTTAGGGAGAGAAGATTTATTTTAGCTCATAGTTCACGAGGTCACAGTCCACTCATGGCAAGCAGGCGGCTGGAGATGTTGGAACCACGAGGTGGGGCTTGAGCTGGGAGAGAACTTCTCACATGGCAGAATAGAGCCAGACGTGGGAGAAAGGAGAAACTAGCACAGATCTCTCCCGGTCAAGCCACAAGCATCTGCCCCTTCCTGCTAAGTCCCACCTGCCAACAGTACACAGTATCCATGGTACATGAGGCTCTGGGGGACAGTCCAGATCCAAACCACAACATTCACAGGATATTTATATTATTTAAATTACATGACAGCAAGATTTTCATGCTCTCTGCAAGTTGGACATATTAATAAAAAATCTCTAAACCAATGAAAAGCTATTTATTTTATTCAAGGAAAGTTTGTTCTAGGGTTTATTGAGCATCTTTCTTCTTTTACTCAACATCTTTTTCGGTGTTACAATATAAGTACAACCAATAATAATGTCACAAGATTTATATGCCTGAGAAATTTCATAGGCACAACACATTTGAGAGTATGTAATTCATCCAATTGCAAAAATAGTCAGCTTTGATCTATTTTTTTCAGTCTAGTTTTAAATAATTAGCTCCAATATTCTGGTGAGTGCTTACTGCTCTGGAGCTGCCCTACCATGCTGGGCATTCAGGACCATGGAGCCATTCTTTCAAACCTAATGTATCATCAGTGTTACCCTCCATAATATCCTTGATGAAAGGTTGAAAAGTTACTTGCATGGTTTTGATTGCTTAAATTTGTCAGCATTTACCATGTTCAAGTAAAGGTCAAATACATATTTATTGACTTTATTAGATTAACTAGCTTGACAACATGCTGTCAATTTTAGGCTAAGCAATAATTCTGACTCCAAACAAGATTTTTCACAGAATTCTTGAAGAGATAAAGGGTGATGCTAGCAGGAAGAAAGGGCAGAGTGTGCAGGGTTTTATTATTCTCCATAGCTTGGTAAGGAATGTAAAATTTGGAAGAAAGTTGGACAAAGTATGTACAAAAACAACTTTTCTACCTCTTGTTAGAAAGAACAAATGGTTTCTAGACCAAATGGAGGAAATTCTCCAAGAAGAAAACAGAGATGAGGATTTCTGGGATTTGAAACACCACGGAGAAGCAAATAGAGATAAGAATTCCAGTTCTGGCTCAGACTCTGCAGAGCTCTGCTCTGGGGCTGCAGTAGGGGCTGGGAGATGTTCTTCCTGGAAAAAGCCCAAAGCAGCCCAATAGTGGGGAGAGACTATGTATTTATGGATCTGGGCTACAGCACAATGGTGAAAAGATGGCAGGGGCTTTTATGAATCGTGTGAGGCTTCGGAAGAATGTGATGGAGAAGAGAGACACAGTTCAATAGCAGTATGAGAGCACAGGTGAGAAATGTGAAATTGACACTTTGGGGCTACGTTTGCTAACAGGAGCCAGCAGATGCATAGAAGTGGAGAAGATGCTTTGTAATTCTTAGAAGGAAATCTCCAAAATAAACCAGAGAAATTTCATATTATACTCATTTACGTTCATTCAATCATTCAACAAATACTTATAAAATAAATACCAGTCCTTGTACAAGGACTAAAACAATGGGAAGATGGAGAAACTATCTTCAGAAAAATTGCAGTTCAGTGCTTAGCAGAAGGGAGGGATAAGGTGTTTACTAATGGCAAATTCCAGGAAATTCAGGAGACAATAAAACTGAAAATAGCCATTATCTATCAGGCTTTCGGAAAGGGATGCTTTTTTTTTTAACTGATAGCAGCTGACTATATGTACATTTTTTTCTAGAAGTACAATATGAATTTTAAAAATAGAGAAATGTAACTTAAATGTCAATTAAGGGCTTCTCAACCCCTAAAGACCCAGTTGAAATACATGTAAAAGAGCAACTTTTTGTGACTTTGCAGAAATGAGGACAAGATTAATTAAAAATTTTAATGTCATTTCACCTATGGGACTGTAGATTGTCACCATACCAAATTTCAAACTCCCCTTTCCTCAGTTTCCACTCCAGTATATCAAAATGTTCTTCACGTAAAGTCTGAGTCCCTGAATTATCTTCCGACAAGGAGAAAAGATCACCATGATTGTCCCAGCCCAAGCAAGCCCTGTTGACATTTTTTTTTCTGGGTATATGTTTGTCGCTGGGCTTGTCTTGTGCATCATCAAGTACTTAGCCACATCTTTGGCCTCTAACTATAAAATGATATTAGCACCATCCTCCCAGTCCGTTGTATCAACTAAATGCACTCTGGTGCCCAAATCATTCTGTGTTGAGAAACGCTAGCCTAAATCAATCATTCTTCAGCTTCACAGTGTTGGGGACAGAGGGTGGGGTGTTGATTGTGTGATGGGCATTGTAGAATAGCAAGCGTTGCTCTTTCAGGGCCCCTCTGTGGCAGAACTCCAGAGGACACCCTCCCACTGTGTTTGATTTAATGGCTCCCTGTGCCTCATCCTGTGAGTGACATACAAGTACCATGATAGTTGCCGATCCGATGCACAACCTCTTCTTTCATCCCAGGTAACAGACCTGTGCCCTGACTCAGGAAGATCAGCACAGACACAGCTACAAACCAGTTCATCTCTAGTGCCTCTCTGTCTATGCTAATTTGCTTTCTTCAACAGTTCTCACCTACTCCTATCATCAAATTTCTTTATAGTCATTGGACTTTTGAGGAGAAAAAAATTCGCTGGCTGTCAAAAAGTCCATTATGAGTTAGTATAGTGGGTCCAAGGATAGGCTGAGAGAACTAAATTTCTAATAGCAGAAGCATAGGCCATATGAGACCTAGAAATATCAGCAGTGACAGCATTAGCTAAAGCAGTGATCCCTTCCCACATGCCCGTTACTTTGCTCATTTAGTCCTAATTACCATCTTAGGAGATAAGTGCAAATGTCATTTCCATGAAGCAGGTCTTAGAGCTAAGAGGTGATGCATATGGGAGTTGAACTTGTGCAGGGGTCTGTTCCAGGGCTTGGACTTCGAAGTACCTTTCCGCAAAGCAGCCTCTTAAATTATAGCACTCAATGTGATCACTGTGCAAGTGGCCACTTTCTGCTCCTGTCTGTCTTGAGCCAGCCTTGCCTATCTTGGGGCAGAAAGACTAAAGCTGGAACTGTGCTCTACCTTCAGGTGCCAGTGGATGACGTCAGCAGGCAGATATTGGCATGGGTTGAAAGTCAGACTTCCACTGGACAAGATAGACTTCTAGGTGTCTAGGTCTGTACAGGAAGGAAAGAGCATGGGGCCAGTCCAGATTCGAGGTGGAAGGTATACCAGGCAGACAGGAAGCAGGCCAGTTCAGAGCTAGAGTCTGCAGAAGTGAGTGAAAACTGAGGTGCACCTGACCTAAGGTGAGAACTCAGCCGCTAGGACACTGGAGTGGTGTCAGCTGCCTTTCCTGGGCCCTTGGCCAAGAGCAAGGCAGAGGACTGCCTCATCCATATAGTCCTGTGGGAACATGGCACAATCCAGATCTTCTTGGTGTAGCAGTCACTAAAAAATGGACAAGGCAGGACTTTTCCCACACCAGCAAGTTCCACTCACTATGAAGCTTTATGGGAAAATGGAGTTATTAATTATTCAGGCAGACAAAAAAGCATTGTTAATACTGTCTCCTTTAGCTGCCTTTTATGGCGTATTACATTTTACCATCAAAAACTCATTTATCTGAATTAGACTCCATGTAAATGGGCATAGAAGATACGATGGGACGACTTCATCTATCATTTGTACATTAGAAAAAAGATAAATTTTCATCATGAAACTTGAATATGTCCTTGTGGAAGGAACAGCCAAGGTTAGATTCTGAGTACTACGAAACTCTCTGCAGATTCTGGCCCGAAGGGCACAACCATAGGAATTCCTTTTAGGAGGAGGCAGAAAGTGACCACTGTGTCACAGTGAGATGGCAGTCACTAGAAGTGAGAGCTGAAAAGGTAGAGGAGCATGTGGCCAGCATGGGAGAGCTGGTGATGGGGTCAGACTTGACTATCTCTGTACCTGAGGATCCTAATTCTCTGACTCTTTGACTAGATTCTTGACAGTGGCTACGTTTCATTTTGAATTATCCTTCTAAAGAATATTCTCAGTACATTGTGTTCATTTTTGTTTTAGTTCTTTCACTTCCCTTTTTCCTTCCCTCCCTCCCTCTCTTCCTTCCTTCCTTCCTTCCTTCTCTGTGCACACTAGGTGTGGCAACACAAGTTTAAATACATAGGACCAAAACTTTCTCTAGAAAACGTCCTAATTCAACTTTTTCAAAAGTTAAAGCATCCTTTAGCAGTAACGAAGGAGTGTTATGCAGTGAAGTCTTGCGAATGATGCATTGTGGCCCTGATTCACTGAACGCTAGCTCATCTTTGGGTGCTACACACAAAGAATACAAGAGGAAATAGTTCCAATGGAGGCAATAACAACTTCAGCATTTTGCACTTAGAGCTGTAGGTGTTTAGGCAGAATGTCGAATGGGAAAGCTGCTGTGTACATGAGCGAGTCCTCCTCGAGAGAGCAAGCGGCTCTGTTGCATCAGCTGAGGTTCAGTTAATGAGAACACTCAGTAAATGTGCATGCTGGTAGAGATGATTTATTAACACCATGTCATTGGTAGTTCTAGAAATGTCTGAGAAATGACTCTGAAACATTTCATGAATGTGAGTCCTACCAGACAAAAGTGCAAACAGACTTCTTGGGTTGCCGGGTTTCTTTTGTCCCAGGCCTGGATGCACAAGAAGTTGTCATACGGTGGAGATGGCTGAGTGGGGGCAGATGGCATGGCGCTTCGAACTCTGTGGAACTTGAAGGCAAATACGGAGAAGGATGTGCAGGATTGTTTTGTTTTTGGTGTGTGTGTGTGTGTGTGTGTGTGTGTGTGTGTGTGTGTGACAGGGTCTCACTCTGTACTCCAGTCCTGAACTCTCTACGTAGCCCAGGGTGGTCTCAAACTCCTGGCAATCCTCCTGCCTCACCTTCCTTCCAAGTGTTGGGATGACAGGCTCCACCTCGCCTGGCTTACCCAGGCCTTTTGCTTGCGAGGCAAGTGCTCTAAACAGAAACGCAACCCCACTCTCTGTACAAGTAAATTGTATGTGAAATAGTCAATATTGAGACATATTCAGGTTTTACTACTGTACCTTAAGGATGAGAAAAAAACTGTAAACACTCTAGAAGAATAATAAGATTGGAGAGAGAGAGAGAGAGAGAGAGAGAGAGAGAGAGAGAGGATGAAGAGAGAGAGGAAATGAGGGAAGAATCTGCTTTCTCAATTACAAACTGAAGGTGTATTGGAGAAATCTCTGCCCTTAGAAACATTAGGCACAATCCAGGCAAGCTGTTACTCATGTAGTGGCTCACCAGCATCTGTTCTCAAGTGCTGTCGGCAGATGTTCTTGACAGAGTTGGGACTTGAGGACATTTCAATGATAGACTCAGAATGGGCTGGCAGGGAGGTAAGGAAAAATTTCAAGGCTAAAAGCATATTAGAAAAGTTGTGAAGGCTTAGGTTTCAGACCTTCTCCTGAACTCAACAAGAATAAGTCTGTATTCTATTAAGTTTACATATAAAAAATAAAAATAAGAAATCACCCCTCCAACAAACAGGCACATAGATCCCCTCCGGTAGAAAATGCAGGAAGAGAAGCACATATATTCTTGAGTAAGAAAAGTGTGTGCTCTGAAGGCACTTAACCATGCGGTGTATATACAGCACAGAGAAGAGCAGATAGTGAGGTCAAAGTGGCATAAAGAGAGTGCTGTTGTAAAAGGAATAGAGGGTCAGTACTTCCCAGAGGCCGAAGATTGTTGGGCTGAAGATTGAAGAAAGGTAGATGGGGTTTTCACAAACCAGACTTTTCCTAGGAGCAGAGCAACAGGAAGTAAATTTGCTGTGTGTGCCTGCCAGGCAAATGGAACTCAGAAAGTGGAGCCTGGGTCACTGTGAGGGGCCAACGTGGGGACCGGGAGCAGGAAAACATCTGAGATAAAGCTGTAACCATGGAAATGGGCGAATAGGACATCCGCATCTGCTAGGCGCATCCAGCCTGTTTTAGACTCCATAGAAAATACATTCTGTACTCAGTTGCTTCAAAATAGGAACTTAAGATCCTTATAGAACGTGAACTGGCTTTACAGTTTGTGAAGCCATCATTTTCCTTTGCTTTTATCTTCATGATGAAGGGAGAATCAGAAATGCAACTCTTTTACAGGAAGAACATAATTTTGAATCCTTGATATATATAATCTCAAAGAAGAATCTATGAAAGCGTTCCTGTTTCCCGCAATAATCTTATGTTATTTAGTTTGTTATTTTTCTGTCTTGCATAAAGCTTTGTAAGCTTTTGAATTTTTTGTTTAAAATTTAGTGAGCAGGAATTTTTGTGGGCCTCAAACTCCATGCCAGCCATTGTCACAGCAATGCCCTCACAAATGTCTCAGCTCAGAAGCGCTTACAGCTGGGCCAGGAATATGACTGGCTGCTGAATTACTAGCTTCTGTGGTAGGTATTCTGAGATGATCTCTGCCCTTAAGTATGAAAGGAACCTGTAAACATAATTAGTTACCACTCTCCTGACTGGGTTATGTTATAAGGCACAGTTGGCTTTAAAAGAGGGAGGTTATTCTGGGCAGAACTGAATTAATCAGCCAAGTACTTAAATGTGACTCAAAAGTCTTCCTTAAAAGAGTATCAAAGTCTGGACATTGGAAGCACTTGAGGACGGGTTTCTTAGCTAACCCTTCTTTGTAGACTTTGAGTTGTAGAAGACCATGTGGTATGGAGGGTGGGCAACCTGTTGGAGCTGACGGCAGCCCTGAGTGACAGCCAGCAAAGAACTGGAAACCTCAGTCCTACAACCACAGGTACTTATTTCTGCCACAACCACAGAGAAAGAAACCTGGAGCTGCAGATTGGAGTGGGGCGAGCTGATATCTTGATGCCTGCACAGGGAGCACTTGAGCCTGGAATCCCTCCATGTCATGCACAGGATTTTGACGTATAGGATGGTGAGCTTGGAAGAGAGGGTTGTTTTGAATCACAAAATAGTGGTAATTACTTATTCGGTAATGGAAGCTTAGACTCCAAATTTGAATTTTCTTTTGGGGGGAGTTTCAGAAATGTTCCATCTCTAGCCAAATAATTATCTTGGGGACTAAGAAGTAGGTGTTGTCCTGACTGTGCTAATGTCACTGAGGAGGTCAGCTTCTTTGGAGGTCAGCTTCCTTAACCATGAATAAAGCAGTCAGGCTAAATGCTCCAATATTTTACAATTCTCTCATGGCCACTTTTTCCTGTAAGTAACAAAACAGTAGCTTCTACTCAGACCAATTGCATTCTCTGTTTGCAGCACTGAGGAGCAGGAGGAAGTACGATTGTTGGAAAAATGGTGTAGTGCTTGTGGAACATGTGATTTTATTTTTCAATCTCTACTTCTTGACGTTCTCACCTGTGCTACATTCCTTACACACACACACACACACACACACACACACACACACACACACTCGCATGCATGCACACAAACAAAAACCTAAGGGCTCAGCATTGAGAATACTAAAACCTAAACAGCTGGTTTGACACTTGTTGAGAAATTCATGAATATAAATCACTTTCAAGTTAAAAGCATCATGTTACTGCTCTGTCATCTCAAACAAACATTGTATTTAGAACAAAACAAAGAAAGCCAAACTGTTTAATAGAAGAAAATAAGAACATGTCAGCTGTTCCAAGCCTGATATCTAGTCTCTGCTTTGTGAAGGTGGGATACAGAGTTTATTCCTAGCATGGGAGTTTTGCCCCTTGCTAGAGGTACGAAAGTGTGTAGGATGCCTTGCCTGCCAACTCAGTGCCAAGAAAAAAGTCACAATGGGTTAGTTGTTGTACTGTGCTAAAAGCCAGGCTTCCTTATTACCACCAATAAACTCAGCTTGCTGCAACTTAATAGATATTAATAATTAATTCCAGTTTTCTTCCGAAGCTTGAATGAATGAAACTTTAAGTTGTAATAACTCCATTCCCACCTCCCTGTGATTGCGGATTCCTAATTACACAAACTTTTAAGAAGACCCTTAGGATTTGTTTTGTTTTTAATTCCCCCAGTTTTTTTAAACAAAAAGAAACTGTTAATCTTTTCAAAAATTTAGAATTAATTGAGGTTGACTGAGGAGATGTTATTAATTTAGACAAGTATAAAAATGTTCCAGTTGTAATCAGAAAGACATCAAAGATAGATTCTTGAGGTATATCTTTCTATCCTGTTAGAATTCACATAGTTATTTAAATGCTGGGCTGAGCACATTTAGTATCTGTCTGAACCATGTACCCTGCCATAAGTTTCCTGACATCATCTTTAGCTTGACTAGTTCTGGACTTTACTGACCTAAATTTTTAATATTTAAAATATATAAACTATTGCTTAATTTGATATCCACATAGAAAAAATTTAACTCTTACTTTATACCATACATAAAATTGATCAGTTCCAAAATCATTATTGATTAAAAGATAAAATTTAAGATTATAATACTTCTACAAAAAGATGAGAAATATCTTCATGTTTCCCCTTGAATACTGTGTCCAAAAGATTAAAGCTAGTTCTGACTGGTTCCAGTTGGCTCTGAACAGTTATTATCGGTTCCAGCTAGTCTAAGTTGTCTCTAGCTGTTTCCAGCACAATCAAGATAGTGTCATCTGGTTCAAGCCAGTTTCAACTGGTTCCAACAGGTTTGAGAAAATTCTAACCAAATCCAGCCAGTTCCAACTGACTTCAACCAGCTTAAACTTATTTCAACTGATTGCAGGAAGACCACCAAAAGCCAGCTGGGGCAAGTTAAGGATTTTATTACAGCTGGGATGTTATTACGGCCAGCAATGGGGCTGTCCCTGAACTCTGGGTGAGTCTGCAGAGAGCAGCAGTGAACAAACTAAACATAAAGTTTCTGTAGAGGATGTTACATCATTACATAGTGATCAAATAGCAACCAATTGCAACTTGACAAACAGATGTTAATTATTGGTGGGCTGATACATCACCATAAAGCAACCTATCAGATCCACAATTCTTTGTCTCATTGCACTTGTTACATGATTTAAAGTAGCCAATCATAATTTGAGACCAAAGATCATATTCGGTGAGAGATATGTGATTTTGAGCATGTCTCATTCTGGCAGACTGCTATGTGTACAGCCTTTGAGCCTTATTATAATACAAAGAACATTGTATTTTAACAGGCCAGCAGAGTTGTTTGTTGGGCATCACAAGATAAACTCACAACTTTGTTATAGAATGTGACATCAATTTGGGGTTATGGGAAATTACAGAATTACAAAAGCACAGAGAATTATAAAGTTACAGAAGTTAGAGGCTTTTATAGCACATTTACATTTTATGTAATTAACAGAATTAACAGAAGTTGTATAAATCATAGAAGTCTAACTCATACAGCAAACCATTACTTGAATAGCGTAAGCCCTACAAAATGGAGTCACTCCAGTCATCACAGTAAGTCTGGATTTTAATGACATCCTCGCAGGGCTTTCAACCAGCCTCAACAGACTTCAGCCAGTTTCACTTAGTTCTAATTAGACAGTTCCAGCATCAGGTTTCAACCAGCTCCAACAAGCTCTAGCTCATTCAAGCCCTTCAACTGGTTCCAGTCAGTTCCAGCTGATCCAAACCAGTTTTAGCCAGAATATCCACCAATAATGGAAGAAATATAGAGTTAACATATAAAGATAGGCTATGTATAGTCTACTTTGCTTACTAAAAGACATTGATATATCTTTACTGCATATAACTTTGATGCTAATTCATTATGATAACGATAAAAAAGTGTGTTAACTATGTAGGAACAAAGAGAAGTCCCCTTTAAGAGGTATCTTACATTTTAAAAAACAAGTTACTTTTTAAGTTGCTCTATGGTCTTCAGCACTGCACGATCTTATATTAGAGATACTCATCCATCCTTTGAGGTTTTAGAAGATTAGTTTTTCATAGTTCGGTAGCATTCACATGTTTTCCATTAATTAAAAATCCTAGTGCTCTCTATGTTTTTGTTTGTTACGTAATGACTCTTTAAAATCAGGATCTAAGCCCTGCATGGTGGTACATATCTCTTGTTCCAGCTACTTGGGAGGCTGAAACAGAAGCATCACTGAGTCCAGAAGTTCTGGCAACATAGCATGAGCCCATCTCAAAGACAGAAAACATGATCATTTGAAATATTCAAGTTGTTAATCTTAACTTTCTTCAAGCTTTGTTAAATGACTGGTAACTCAGAAGCTCCAGCATATGATTAGTACTTTAATTACAATGAGATTTTAACAATGAGCTATTATATTTTAGTGGGTAGTTGAAGGTTTATTTAATTAAAATGGTAATGTAAACCGCCTAAACCAGCTTTCTTTCTCCTTTTTATGCTTTGCCTTCATGTAGAGCAAATATTCTTAGGTCAAACTAGGTATTTCTCCAAGATAATAATTATGATGACTTCATATCTGTTACTTTAGGTATATTTATGTGGTATAGATTTAAGTTCATTTTTTTCTTTTTTTCCCCCCATTTTATTGATATGTACAAGTGCAGAATTTAAGGCTTACAATGAAGTTGAGCATTTTGTGCACATACTTTTCTTGTCAAAGTGACAAGGGTTTTCCCCCACTCTCTTTTTGTACCCCCCGTACCCTCCCTTCCTTCCCTTCACCTCCCCCCACCCCCAGGCTCCCTCTTTCCCTTTGTCTTTCGTTTAAAGTTCCATGAGATAGTTGTGGTCTGGGTCTCTCACATCAAAGAGACCATCTGATGTTTCACCTTCTGCTTCTGACTCACTTCACTAAGCATGATGTTCTCAAGTTTCTTCCATTTGCCTGTGAAAACGCTGTTGGACCTTACAGATGTGGAGTATTCCATTGTGTCTAAGTACCACAGTCTGTGTATCCACTGGTCTGTTGATGGGTATTTTGGTGACTTCCATGTTCTAGCTATTGTTAGTTGTGTTGCTATGAACATGGGTATACATATATCTCTGTTGTATGTTGTTTTGGCCTCTTTTGGATATATTCCCAAGAGGGGTGTCGCCGGATCAAAGGGGATATTTATTTCTAGTCTTTTGAGAGCTCTCCATACTGCTTTCCAAATTTAATGTAGCAATGTGATATAGTTTTAACTTGGTTTTATTGTAGCTATTCACTTGTTAGGTCACTGATGAAAATTTATCCTAAGAAAGCTGATTAATGTAAAGATAATCCTGTGAATGTACAAACATGTACCTTCCAGTATTCAGCTAAGGCATTTGAAATTTAACCTTTGTTTTTTCTTCTTTCCCAAATTTACTAGTCTTTTGAACTACATGCTTGTAGTTATTTTCTAATGTGAACTGGTGGGTAAGGCCAGGTTTAAGAATAGCAACAAAGATACAGCAGAATATAGAAAGAAAAACTTTTGGTAAATATCCCAATAAAGGGATTGGTTGGATTCAGCGAAGAGGCATCAAGATTTAATGACTGCGACCCATTCGAGGAATAGGAAGCTGAGTTAGGGTGGTGACTGAAGTGAAATGATTTAGGTGTGGAAGATTAATATGTTAAGTGCTGTATAGTTTCTCTGACTTGGAAAACCCAGAACACAGACATTCTATAGAACCACATGAAGTGATAGCCGGAGTTGGGGGAAGAGATAGGGAGGGGGTGGAAGGGTCAAAAATGGGAAGGGATTGTAAAGTCGATATGATACATATGTGCATGAAATACCCAAATTCACTGTAAACACTATGTATTACATATGTACATTAATAAAAATAGTGGGAAAAATAACAATGATGATGATGTTAATAATAGTAATACTGTGTTTTAAAACTAATCTATCTGTACACTTAAGTCGAAGAAATAATCTAAATATCAATGCACCCCATTTTTTCTTTTGAGGCAAGGTCTTGCTGTGTGGTCCAAACTGGTCCTGAACTCACCATGTAGCTCAGAATATAAGGCTGGCCTCAAACTCAAAGCAATTCTCCTGCCTCAGCTTCCTGAGTGCTGGGATTACAGGAATATACTCTAAAGCTATTTTTGAAGAAGAAAAATATAACCATTGTGGACATTTAAAAGTAGTTGGTGCTAACTTTGAAAGCCACTTCTAGGGTTCTACATGCACACTGAATGACGTCAACACCATGAACTATCTGCATAACGCCCATCAAGGCTCTTAAAATAAATAGCCCTCATATATCAACAAATTCCCCCTTTTTTCTCAGGGCTGAATTTACCTTTATGTTCACAGATTTCTCAAGTTGTGGCAACAAGAGATTATGGAGAGGAAGGTTGAAGGCCGTGCTGTGGTACTTATTCCTAGAAAGAACTGAGTTACAGCAATCAAAAGCATTATCTTCATTCTTGAAATTATTTTGCTTCTGCTAATGATCAGATTTCTTCACCATCCAAGCCCAGGTCACATACTATTTTTTTTCTTACTCCTTCATCTCCATAGCAGCCCATTCAATGAGCAGGAGTGGGTCTTACAGGCTGGCACTAACGCCTGGGCAAGAAATTATGAAAGCAAGAAGAAAACCATGCCCGCCCTTCCGGAGGGCATCTGTATTCTTCATTTTTTCTTAGGGCGATTCAGCCTATTATCTCATATTTGGACAGATCTCATCCTCTAATTGGACATTAGTCTCATCGTCTAATTCCTAGATGTGTCCACTACCGGACTTATTGCAATAATGTATAAGACAACGTGTGATAAAGGAGTGGACAAGTGGATCAAGGGATGAGTCATTCTTTCTGGTCTGTTGTGTCAGATACATACATTTATCTTTTCCAATACTCCAAATCAAACTCAACCTTGAGCAGTACAGATTAAAATCACATAAAGTACTTGGTTGCACAGGAAGTTATTGCAGTGGAATCTTTTAAAGAATTTAAAGTATTTCTATGGAATTGCAGAATACATTTTATAGCTTAATATAATTGAATAACCTAATATAATTGAATGTAATTGCTGTAAGTCTGGTGATGTATTTACCTAATAAGCTTAATATCTACTTAGGAAAGGCCACTAATGTATATTAGGAAAAAGTAGCATTGCAGTAGGAGAAGATTCTTAAAACTTTGTAAATATTTCTTTATTCCTAATATGACTCAATGAGAAAAGATAAAAAATTATCTTGATATTGTATTTAATAAAAGAGTCTTTATGGGTAAGCAGACTAGCTTGAAAGAAATAGTTTACATAGGTAAACACTTTTTAAAATTGAGATTAACACACCTAATATTTAGGGAATGGAGGAAAGAAAATGTTTGTTGGTAATGTCTTCTGCTGAGACACTTTAAAGAGAATGTCAATTGATGTTGGGTTTGTTGAGTTTATTCTTCTCTTGATTTCTTACTCCGTGTGTGTGTGTGTGTGTGTGTGTGTGTGTGTGTGTGTGTGTGTGTGTGTGTGTGTATGTGTGTAGGTGAGTACTGGACATTGAACCTGGGGAGTACTAAGATACATCCCAGAGTTTGTCCTTCCTTCCTTCCTTCCTTCCTTCCTTCCTTCTTTCCTTCCTTTCATTTATCCTTCCTTCTTCCTTCTCTCTGTCTTTCTATTTATTTTGAGACAGGACTTAGTAAATTGCCCGGATTTGCTTCACACGTGAGAGTCCTGTGTCGCAAGCTCTGGCATAGCTGGGATTACAGCATGCACCACTACACCAGGCAATTGCACTTCTTGCCTTAATATCTGCCTTTTAACTTTTATTTCTTATATTCTGAGATTATTTGTTATATAAGTTACTTTGGCCCATGAGCCTATTCACTGACAAGATATTTCATTTAACTTTTTAACCCTAAAATCTTATCCAGTTTCACAACATAGGGCCAAAGGGAGCAGATTTTATTTCAATTTTTATGAGATTGTCTATTGTTAAGGGAGAAAAGTGGGCTGGTGATATTGAAAAGGGTGTGCAGTTACTACCATGTCCATATTTTCTTCATTCTTTATTTAAAGAGGTAGGTTCCCCATTGTAAGAGAAAGATGGACCTCGTCAGAGCCACTCTGCTGATACTTTGGGAGGCTGGGGTGGGGAGGCAAGTTTCTGATTGTGGATCAGCGAGACGGGTTTCTCAATCCTGTTACTTGAAAAATAGTGTGTATGTATGGGTAACATTTGCACCAAATATGTACAATATGTGTACATATGGTTTGAAGAATAATTATATAAAATAGAAATCAATGTACCCACACCACAAAATAAGACAATATGTATGTATGTATGTGTGTGTGTATGGCATGTATGTGTGCTTTGCATGTGTGGTGTGTGTGTGTGTCTAGTGTGTACATGTGTATGTGGTGTGTTTTTGGCGTGTATTTGTGTTTAGTGTGTGCCTGGTGTGTGTATGGCACATGTGTGTGGCATGTGTGTAGTATATGTTTGTGTGTGCATGTACATGGTGTGTGTATGGTGTGTGTACATGTGGTGTATGTGTTTGTGTGTGTAGTGTGTGTGGTATATGTGTGTGTTTGTGTGTGAAATGTGTGTGTGTGTATGTCTGTTATCTGTAGCACCCCTCTTCTTTACTTTCAACAAAGTAGAGCACTACTCTGTCCTTTATGCCCATCCTTTCTTTGTTTTTGCAGTGTTCAAGTATCCCAGCAAACAAAGGCAGAAGAAATATTAAAATTATAATTCACTGTTTCACATCTTTGACCTGCCCACTGGATCTGACAATGGTCAGAAAGAGCTTCTAACATCTGAAAAGAGAAATATGAATATAATATGGGCCTCTTGATGAGACTGCACAACATTATAAATGAAGTCTTGCCCCAAAATATCAAAGTTGAACAATTTTTTTTAGCTCTAATTAACAGTTTAGAGGAAGCATAAAGGTCAGGGGAACATGATGAATGACTGTGGAGGAGTGCAACCCAAATGGCCAGACTATGGGACTTTAAAGCAAAGCATCCAGGCACTTAATATACATTTTAAGATTAAAGAACAGGAAATTGAAAAGTGATTTATAGATAAGAAGAAACCTAAAAAAATATACCAATGAATTGCAATCTGTGGATATTCTTTGACTTCTACTTAATTTTTTAAATTATGAGAGAGAAAAGTTTAAACACTGAATATCTGATAACAATATAAGCTTCTAGTTAATATTTAGGTGTGGTTATAGTTTAAATCTAAAATATCTCCCAACAGTTCCATGTGTTTGGAAGGTGATTTGACCATGGACGCATTGCACTCCTCAGTAGGTTAATCCCTTGGGGATTTCACAGAGTGGTAGGAGGCAGGCTTGTTGGAGGGATGGGTCACAAAATGCATAGCCAGGGTTGGCCACCTTCATTCCTGGCTTGTCACTTCCATCTTCCTGAGTGGTTACTCTGAAGTGACCAGTTGTCTTTTCTCATGCAACGTCTGCACTGGAGCTTGCTGACCATGCATAAGCTGAGATTCCTGAAACCGTGAGCGAGAATTGACTTCTCTTCCTTCAATTTGTGAGTGTTGAGTATTGTGTCCCAGCAATGGAAGTGTGACTAAGACACAAGTGATAATGGCATTGATTTATAGTTAAGCCATGTAGGAGTCACAGATCTTGATGTCAAGAAGTTTGTACTAGATGGGGAAAATGCACAGATTAAAAAAATGATTAAAATGCACCTTGATAAATCTATTGTGGTAAAAAGTTAAACATCTTATGGAAATACAGAGGGAGGGACTACCTAGGAAGTTGAGGGAATAATTTCTGTTGAAGAGAGAAATGAATCTTCAAGCACGAGAAGTTTGCCAAGGAAATCGCGAATGAAGGAAGCTCCAAAATGAGCAACAAGAATTTGGAGGAAAACACGATTCATTCCAAAATATGTAAATATTTGGAGCCTGATTTTAGCTCAGAACTGGTGGTGAGAAGTGAGACTAGAAGGGAAAGCTTGTGTAGGGTTCGATAGGCTCTGTCTTCATTCTACATTAAAAATGGCGAGGTACCTGTCTTACCTCTACTTTTGCAACATTCAAGTCACTATTCATTTTCAGAATAACCATTGTTTTAATAATTTATGTAATCTAAACTTTTCAAAACATAAAGTGACTTCTGTAATATAGACGTGGTACAACAGGGCTGAGGTTTAGCTCTTTTTGGTAATCAGGTAATAAGAACAGAAAGTTTCATTTAAAAAAAACAGGGTCTTAAAACTCTTAGTCTTCAAATACAGCTTCAGTCTCCACTAATAAGCAATTGGATTTCTTTCTCTCCTCTCCTCTCCTCTCCTCTCCTCTCCTCTCCTCTCCTCTCCTCTCCTCTCTTCTTCCTCTATCCCTCTCTGTCTCTTTTCTTTTTTTTTGGTTAATTTTATAAGTTCATATTAGTTATACTGAATGGGTTTCAATCTGGCATAGTCAGAGGTGCATATAATAAGGTCCACCCTTATATGGACCCCTGTCCTTCCCTTTCATCTCCCCAATCCCCTGTCTCTTCTCTAGTATACTCCTTTCTACTCTAATGTCAATCATTTATTTTCCCCAGATTTTACATATAAAAAAGTAAAAATAGTCACTTCTTGTATGATAGCACCTTCAACTTCTTAACCGTCAGAAAAATGCAAGTCAAAATTGCACTGAAACTCCATCTCACATCAGTAAGAATGACTGTTACCAATAACACAAAAAATTTCTGATGAAGACTGGAGAAAAAAAGAACCTTTATTCACCGTTGATTGAAAGGCAAATTAAAATAATCACTATGGAAGTCAGTGTTGAAATTCAACTCTTCTATTCCCTGAAAAATCAATAGTCTATTTTCTCTCTCTGTAAATTTCCCTATGCAGATACTTCATATAAATGGAGTAAAATATATGCGCTTTTTCATGAAAAGCTTCTTTTATCTACCAATATGCTTTCAAAGTTCAATCATGTTGCAACATTTTTCCATATTTCATTTTTTGTGGCTGGGTACTATTCCATTGTATGAAATATTGCATTTTGTTTGTCTATTCATCAGTTGATAGACACTTGAATTGTTTTTGTATTTTGGTTCTATGATCGGTGCTGCTATGAGCATTCATGTGCAGTTTTTCATGTAAATATATGTTCTTCATGCAAATACATATTTATTTTCCTCAGCAGTACACTTAGAAATGGAATTGCTGGGCCAAGGGGTGGCTTATATTTCTAACCTTTTGATGAACTACAAGCTTTTCCTGAAGCGGTTGCCCACCCTGTGGTTTGTCCTTTTACTTTCTTTATAATGTTTCTTGATGCAGAAAAGTTTACAAATTTTTTCTTTTAAATTTTGAGACAAGGTGTTGCTTTGTGGCCCAGTCTGGTCCTGAATTCACTATGGAGCCTGGGCTGGCCTTGGACTCAGGGCAATCTTCCTGCCTCAGCCCCCTCATGCTGGGATTATAGGTGTGCACCACCATACCCGGCTTATGTGGTGCTGAGAAACTGAACTTGAGTACTTAGCACTTGACTTGGCACTTGCTAGGCAAGCACTTTAACCGCTGAGCCTTTCCTTCAGCCCTAAGTTTTTAACTTTGATAAATAAGTTTTAGGAAAATTCATTTTTTGGTTACTTTTGTTGTCATATCTGCAAAGGGTTTTCGTGATTTGAGACCACAAACATTTATTTTTATCATTTCTTCTAAGAGTTTTATAGTTTTAGCTGTCATGTTTAGCTCTATGTCTCATAGAGAGAGAGAGAGAGAGAGAGAGAGAGAGAGAGAGAGAGAGAGAGAGAGAGAGGTGTAAGGAAGGAGGCCTCCTTAGTTCTTTCCAACATGGATACTGAGATGCTCTGACACTAAGTAGGTGAAAAGACCGTTCTTTCTCCTGCCAAAAATGTTTGAGCTCCATTGCCGAAAATCAATTGATAATAAATATACCATTCTATGTCTAGATTCTCAATTCTATCCCACTGATTTATATGTCTGGCCGATGCCAGTATATCTGCCTTGATTATTGTCAGTTGTGTGGCAAGTTTTGACACTGGAAAATGAGAGTTCACCAAATTTGTTTTTTTTCCAAAATTATTTTGACTATTTTGAATCACTTGAATTTTCACATTAATCGTGGAATCAGCTTATCCATATCCCCAAAATGCAGCTAGAAGAAAGTAAGTTCATGCTGCAGGACATGAGGTCTTCCTTTGCCTTTAATATGTTGTTGAGATAAATTACATTAATAAGCTTTCTAAAGTTGCATCCTGTGGAAGTCTTATGCATCTATATTTACTGTTTTAATATACATACACAATGCTTTTTAATTTATATGTGATATAATTTATAATGTGATGCATGCGTATTACATAATCATATGTCATATGCTAGTCACTTAGTAAATGTCAGCACATATTTGAATTTGTTATTTATATTATTAGTTATTAGTTATGAGTAGATGTGACCTATGATTTTCTAGGATTGTTTTTGGTGTTGCATTGGATTAGATTGGGTTTGTTAATCGTGTGGGGCAATTAACTTATGCGATATTTCTAGTTACAAAAATTTTGTAAAAAATAGAACTTTTTCCTTCTTTTTCTTCCTGAAGTTCAGTCTAAATTCACTTTTAAAATTCTCTTAAAGAAAATTTTACATAATAACAGCTTGGGTGTTGTGGTTTGGATCTGAAGTGTCCCCAAAAAACTCATGTGTTTGGGTGTTATGGGTTATCTGTGGAACCATGTGCTGTTAGGAAGAGGGGACCTGGTCTGGATTATGGTCATGTGATGGATTTTAGGTGTGTAGTGGAAGACAGGTATACAGTAAATTATAGATTACAGGCATGTGATGGGTTAGGGCTTAAACCTGGACAGGGTGGAACACTGAGGCTGGACCTGGCAGGGGCAGATTACTGGGACAGGACCTGGAATTGTGTATGCTATTTTTTCCCTTCTGCCTGGAACGTGGCTTTCCTGTTTGCAATGCTGTGAGGAGCTTCCTCCACCTCCGCCTCTGCCATGTGCTTCCACCATTATTGGCATCCCAGAAATAGACTGAGACCACTTGAAACTGAGCAAAATAATCCTTCCACCACCTAATTTATGCATGTGATACTAGATATGAGCCACAGTGATGGTAAGGTAACTGAAGCACAGGTCTACTTACACTTTTGAGTCAATGTGGGGTAGAAGTTATAGTTAATGAATACTGATATTAATTCTTTAATGGTTATTGATATATCTTAATTATCTAGTTCTTAATATTTATAATTAATGTTCAAAACTATATTTCCACTGGTATTTTCACATTCATTGGCATAGAATTTTAGATTATATCGTCTTTAAAGTTTCTCAAACTCCTGTGTGTCTATTCCTAGTTTCCTTGTGTCTTTTACCTTCTCTTTATTTTTCAAGTAATAGTTTTCAAAGTTCATATTTTTAAAATTATTTCTTTTAAAGAACTAGGTGTATGCTTTGTGTTTTTTCTTAGTAATTTTATTTATGTTAATATTTTATATGTTTTTGTCTGAATAAACAGCTATTTACATCACTTAAATCATGTACATTATTTTTCTTAAAATTCAAATTCACTTGTAGAGTTAAGCCTAGGGCGGTATAATACTGCTGTCAAAGTGGTTCAGGTGGCAGTGAATAGCTCTGTGTGAGCTTCTTCAGCAGGCTTGGCTTCGTTGGCCAGAAAATTGGCCTTGAGTCCCACTTTCATATAAAAAATTGGTGCATTTGCCATGAAACTGTAGTCCTTTTTAAAGACTCTGGTTAGAGAAAAATATACAATAATTTTCTGCAGGTGCCCCTGGGGAAGGGTGAGAGCAGTGACCCAGACTAGGCCCTTGTCCACTCCAGCGTCCATCAGTTTCAATGAAGGTGAGTTTGTTATCCAGCTCCTATGCCTACTTCAAGGTCTTGATCAGGTGTCTATAACATGCTGTAACATTCTTTTTAAAATTTTCCCCCAAAGAAGTGTCTTCATAATGATCATCACATGTTTTGTTATACACTTCCAAGTTCCATGCTTCCCCAAGATATGGAGCTGTCAGTACCTGGGGACATTTGTGTCTGACACTATGACGCCATAAGAGCTTCTATTGTCCTAAACAAGACAAAACAAAAAAACCCAAAACAAACAACAACAACAAAAACCCTGGGTCTCCCCACAGGTCATCTCTACCTACAGGCCTATTCTCATGGTAATAGCTTTCCATAGATTTACTCATCGAGTGATGAATTACAAACTGATGAACTTCACACCTGCCTTATCAATTCCCATGACAAATTCAGCGGTTGTCACTACAACCTGAAGTTTATTGGCTGTCTACCTCCTGTGAACCTGGATCTTATCATTGGATTTCCTGTTGACATGGCAAGCCCTGGACTGAATTCCCAACTTCTGCAAACTAACTGTGACCTGTTCAGAATCCTGAAATAAACAGCACATGGCTCTTGACTGACCTTTGTATCTTCTATTAATGAACCTCACAATTTTCTCAAAAAAAAAAATCTTGGTGCTTGAAAACTTTTGTTGTTCCTCATAATAAGGATTTAGATGATTGAAAGATACTTCGCAATGCACAAAATTTTCTGAGCGTCCTTCAGAACATGACTTGTTATAGCTGCCATCAGTCCAATGAGTGATGTGTTCGGGAATCGTGTCTTCAAGATACCAAGGGCCTTATGGACAGGTCTGCAGTCGTGTCCCCACTGGCTGCAGCAGTGAGCCTCATCCATGGAAACTGGGTGGATCTCTTGGCTTGGCAGGCTTTCTCTGCTCTCGACGTGAACATTTGCTTTTGACAATTTTCTCTGGAGTCACATAGATGAGTGAGTTTTTATTGGCATTTTAGGCATGAACCCATTTCACGTGGTCCTTAGAATTGGAAGCATTTAACATGGTAGCTAAAATTCCTGCTTTACGGCTATTGATTGGACTTTCAGAAGAGATCAATGGACAAATCACAAATCTAAAATCATCAAGACATAGTGCTGGTAATTGGTAGCATAAATTCATCCTGCCTCCCATAAATGTCTCTCCTATCCCGCCATTATTACATTAATAGTCTCAATCTGAAGTGGTCAGAATTACTGCAGTTTGAACACATTTTGCAGAACATCTTCAGCTTTACCAGACCATAGAATATTTTTATTTCAAGCAGCAGGTAAAGAATCACATTTGTTGCTTGCCCAGCATCAGAATTCTCTAACCACTGCTTTCTTTTATTTGTGAGGACTGATTTTTATTTTAAATCAAACTTCTGTTTCCTTTCCATAAGCTCTTGAATTTGAACGTCTACTGCATGTAACCCATTGGTTACATAATCCAGTTCCTTAATTAAAGCTGAAGTGCTCTCCATCTATAACTGAATTGAAACTTGAAATTTCTTCCTAGCTCAGCCTGTCTTCAGTAAAACCTTCCCACCAGCCAGCCTGGAGCATCTGCACTTCCAGCTATGACTTTTTCTTACTATGTTTTGTTTTATTAATATCTGACTTATTTTAACCTTCTTGTTCTGCTTTCATTAGGCTTATTTTATTCTTTTTACTGTCTTTTGGTGAAACTTTTTTCATTGAATTCAATGGTTTCTGTTTTACAAGAAACTCAGCGTGGCTGCAAATCCCCTCCTGCAATCTGTCATGGTTCCAAGTCCAGGTTTTCAGGTACAGGTAATGAATTGACATGGCAGGTCTGAGACTACTATCCTCTAAAAACACCTGTACATGTGCGTGGATCTTGGCTGACATCTGGGAACGTAACTCATTCCTGCTCTGACGTCACACATCCTTATATGGTAAATGTGGCTTTCTGCACCTGAACTGTAAACTGCTTGTACAGAACACTATTTTCCCTCTGGAGTTTGAAATTTTGGCACATGCTAGCTAGGGAGTGCCAGTGTAATGAGCCCCAAATAAAAATTCGGAATGCCATGCATCAATAAAGTCCAACAATGTGGAGGCTTTTACAGGCAAATGGAAGAAACTTGAGAACATCATGCTTAGTGAAGTGAGTCAGAAGCAGAAGGTGGAACATCGAATGGTCTCTCTGATATGAGAGTCCCAGAGCACAACTCCTATGGAACTTAAGATGAAAACAAAGTGAAACAGGGGGGTCGGGTAGGGGAGGAGAGAGGGAAGGGAGGGGTGGGGGAGGGACAAAAGGAGAGTGGGAAAGCCCTTGTCACCTTGACAAGATACATATGTGCCTAAAAGGCTCAACTCCATTGTAAACCTTAATTTTTGCATGTATACATATCAATAAAATGGGGGAAGAAAAAAATTTGGAATGCTGTCTTAGTTACTTTTTCATTGTTGTGACTCAACACCTGATCTGCACAACTTAAGGGAGGAAATATTTTTTAGCTCACAGTTTCAGAAGGTCACATTCCATTCATGGGTGGGTGGCTGTGCTCATGATATGCAGACAGAGATCCTCACCGTGTGTGACAGAAAAGACATCCCTAAAAGGAAGGGTGTAACCAGCACACACCCCTCCTTGTCAAGCCCCAAGCTTCTGCCCCTTCTAGCTTGGCCCCAACTCCCACCAGAGCACAGCGTCCATAGGTACATGAGGCTGTAGGGGACACTGCAGATCCAAACCATAATGGATGCCGAATTTCTGATAGGCTTCCCTGGGCAGAAGCAGTGCACACGTTGCTGATTTTTGTTTCTGGGAGAAGATCGTGCTCCACGTGAACATTCATGGGAGTAAGGGGCATGAGGAGCCTGCGCAGGCATTTCTTCCCCTTATTATCCCGATGTCTACCTGTAGGACAACACTGTATCAAACTTTAGCCAGAGGTAGAACTCTGTGCTGAGTCTCATGAGTCCTTTAGCAGAGACAATAGTAAGGGATGGTCTTGGGGACCTGTGACACACATTATGCCTTCAGAGACTTTAGAACTAACAATGTGACTTTGTCTTTCATCTTATGAATTATTTGAGAACCTGCTCTAAATTCTTGTGACACATAGAGTTTCTTGGCAGCATGTTTATTTTTATTCTATTATAATGCCATGAATGATTATTGATGTTTTGACATTTTAAAGGACTCATCTGTATTCTATTGCTCACTTCTTTGACTATTCCATATATTATTGGAATATTCCATTTATTTAAATGTATGGCTACTTGATGAAGAGTCTCCTTTCCCATGCAAAATAACTAATTCTTAAAGGATAATGATAATGAAATTATCATTTAGAGAAATTTCAGTGAATATGACCAAATTGAGTACTCAAATTGAGTAATAAGTACTCAGTAGGAATATTGGAGGCCAAGTTAATGTGTACAAATTCCCGTATCTAAGCCTATGAGCTCAGGGCACTGTAGGAAACACAGAGTGCACATGCTGTCATCTAGGACACATCATGCCACCACAAATGATGCGGCCTCTGAAAGATTCCACTACACAATTATGAGAGGATGGAAGTATAAAAGTCAAATAACATTTTAGTATTATAATGAGAAAAAAGGATGTCATAAATCGGTTTATAAGGTCTTATGTTTCTACAGGTTTGAGGATCATAGTTTAAGAACCACTGGCATAGGGCAAGTGTTCCTTCTTCCTTTGTAAGGGAGTCTGCTCTGCCTTACATAACTTCTTGTCCCAGTTTATATGGGGGTAGTATTTTTCATATTCATATGATACAACCATTGTACCTTATCTTTATTGTTCAATTAAAAACCCAATAAAGGTATAATGGCTTATTTTTTGGGAGATGCTAGGAATAATAAATATGTTTATAAGATTTTCCTTGTGAATAATTTATTAAAATCCTTATTTGCAAGGTCAACAGGTAATTTTCCAGATATGCTATTATTGTGTATCTTTTTAAACTCAAAATTTTGTTTAATATATGTTAATTAATACTCCCACAGCTTTAAGTTATAACTGACAAATAAAAAATACATATTTATGATACGTAAGGTGATGTTTTGTTAGATGTATGTACTTTACGAAATGAGTAAGTCTAGCTAATTAATATATCCATCATTTTATGAATTTAGTTTTAGTGGCATTTTTATGATGTAATTTTTTGTAATCCATAAATCCATGTTTGTCCACTTATTTGTGTCTTTTTAAATCAATTTCATCAGTGTTTAATAGTTTTCCACGGGTAGTTATTTTTATTTTTTGGTCACACTTATTCTTAAGTATTTTATTCATTTTTGATGCTATTTTAAATGAGATTCTTTTCTTATTTTTTCTTTTTTATTGAATTACTCATTGTTAATGGATAGAAATATTATTAATTATATATGTTGATTTTGTATTCTGCAACTTTACCAAATTCATTTATTATTTCTAATATATTTTGGTGAAATCTTTAGTATTTTTCCCTATATAAAGTCATATCAACTGCAAAGACTTTCTTCTTTTTGGTATATTTCATTTCTTATTTCTTTTTTTTTTGTTTTTGAGACAGTCTCACTTTGTAGCCCAAGCTGGAGGCAGTCTTGCTCTGTAGCCCTGACTGGTCCTGCACTCATTATATAGTCCAGGCTAGACTTGGACTCAAGGTAGTTCTCCTGCTTCAGCCTCCTGAGGGCTAGGATTTCAGGAGTGCACCACCACACCCAGCTTTAAGTGGTCCTGGGGAATCAAACTCAGGGGCTATGCTTGCTAAGCAAGGACTTCAAGCTCCAGCCCTTGATTCCTTTTCTTGGCTAATTACTTTGTCTAGGACTGTCAGTTTCATATTGAATAAAAGTGATGAAATTGAGTATTTTCATCTTGTTGCTGGTTTTAGAAAATTAAAAAAATTCACCATTGAGTATAATGCCAATGGTTGGATTTGTGACAGATGGCCTTTGCTATGCTGCAGTAAAGTCCTTTTTGGAAGTTGGGTGGTACTAGGAATCGAACCCTGGGCCTTCACTCTGAGCTACATCCCAGTTCCCTTTCTTTCCCCTTTTCTTTCTTTCTTTCTTTCTTTCTTTCTTTCTTTCTTTCTTTCTTCCTTTCTGTTTTTCTTTCTCTCTTCTTTCTTTACTGTTGAGACAGGGCATTGTTAAGTTGCTACACTGCCCAGGCTGGGGCCCCAGATTGTGATTCTCCTGCCTCAGCCTCCCAGAATGCTGGGATTACAGGCCTGTGGCCCTGGGCCCAGCCAGTACGTTTCTTTGTTATTATGAAAGAATGTGGAATTTTATCAACTCCTGTTTCTTGCCACTGTTGAGATGATCAAATGACTTTCATCCTTCATTTTCTTAATGTGCTGTATCATAGTTATTGATTTATATTGGCAAACATCTTGCACCTTAGGGATGAATCCTACTTATCATAGTACATAACCCATTCCTATTACTCGGTTTGCTGGCACTTTTTGAGGCTTATTTTGCATGTATATTTATCAAAGATGAAGATTCTTAATTATGTTACCTAACTTTTCCTTGCCCTTACTTACTTTTTCACTAATTTCAGAAAATGTGAGGTTTCTTTCATACTCTCTCTTACTAAAGGTGTGCATATTTTTAATACTTTTAAATATTTCTACTAGTTTCTATATATTTTGAACATACCTCATATTCATAAAGATTCACTATGGTCAAGTTTTTTAAAATAGCTCTTTCTTTTATGAATATTAAACATCCTTTTGATTGCCTTGAATTTGTACTTCAAATTCTCTTTTGTCTACTGATAATTGTACAGAATCATCACGTGAACATACAGCGGGTATATTTTTATATCTCTTTACTGCCAATAATATCCTTTTGTTCTGATTTGTCTTTGATAAACTATAAATAGTTCAGTTTTAGGCTTAACCAGCCTGACATCTCTATCTTTTAATAGGCTGAATAAAACTGTACATTTATCACAAATATGGGCAGATTTTTGTGATTCTGTTTTTTTATTTACCAAGGGTTGTTAAGCTTTCTTGCTCTCTGTGGGTTAGATTGTATTTTTCAATGTGTTTTCCCTTCTGTTCTGAAGAATCACCCACTCTTTTTGTGTTAGCTGGTGTATATCTTCAGTTAGTAGATAGAAACTCACACTTTCTTTAACAGAAGCCTGGAATATTTATGTACTACTCTTCTTTCTCAGAGAACACATTTAATTCACTGGTCCTTCCTTCTCCCCCACCTGCCACGTTGATGTGCAATTTATTTCCAAATTGCTAATTTAGCACATGTACAACTAACTTAAATTCAGCAATTTAAAGATGATTGCTTTGTTCACTATGCTTCTTCTTAATTACTTGCTCTCAGATTCAGTTTTCTTCTTACTGAAATCATTCTCTAGTGATTCTTCTAAAGATGTTTCTTGTAAACTGGATTTTGGAAGTAGCTTTAATTTGTGGAAGCAATTGAGTGGCCATTTTATCCCACAGCCCTTAGCAAGATCTGTGCCTCTTTCCTCTTCCTGCTAAACCCAGATTGACTACTGACAGCTGCTAAAAATCTTAGCTCCTAACTTGCAGGTCCCAAATTCTGTTCCATGACGAGTGCTGCCTAAGTTCCCCATACCTTCTACAAATTAGAACAATGAACAGTTCTCAGAATATAGAGGAAGTTGACATGCCGTCATCAACTGAAATGTAAATTCTTCAGGGTGTCTGCTCCCCAATAAAATAGCTACCTTGAGCTCTTTCCATGTTGTGATATTTCTAATAAAGGCTTGGCCCAGCAGCTTCTACTGAGTTTTTCTTCCACAAACTCATCCTCACTGTTATATGACGGCATGACTGAGTATTATATCTGTAATAATTCTGAGTATCTTGTTCCTTTGTTTCACAGCATACGGCATTGCCCAAGAGGAGCTTGTTGTCTGCAGAGATCAATTCTATATTCTGGAGTTGGTACTTTTCATGTTTCTGTAATCTCATGCTAGCAAAGTGACTTTCTGCTACAGCTTTCCATGCACGTCATTAGAGAGCCTGAAAATTCTGACTCATCCAAAGTCCCTTATTTCTTTCCGTATATTCCAACATACTTACAGATTTTATTCAAATCATTTATGATTTTGTATTCAAAGTGGAGGTGTCAGTATATACACAATTTGAAGAAATATTTTTGTTTTTGTTACGTGCTTGAGTAGGTCTAAGTGAAATGGTATTTCTGTGCAGCACCTTGGGTATTCGAAGGACTTTTTAAAAATTTTTTTACTCTGTATGTTTCTTTAGTTGAATTTCTGCATATCTGTTTCATTTAGATTCAAAATGACGGAGCATACAATGTGTTGGGGATCTCCCTTTCTCCTCTCCCAGTGCTCCTGTCAGCTTCCTGTGAATGCTGTGTGCCTGTGTGGAGAGAATCCTGGGCTTCTAGTCCTGTGTTTCAGTGGGTTTGCCCAGTGAGAGGCATCTACAGATCAGACAGTAAGAGAAGCGTAAAACTGAGATATTTATTGCCTAGTATCTGCACTCTGCTCCACCCTCCCATAACTTTTCATCTTGACTGGGCTTCTTTCTCCCTAGGGAGACAAGAGCTGCCAAGCAGCCCCGTACATATAATGACCCTCATTTCTTGTCACCTCTGACTTTTCGGCCTAGGGCTAGCGGGCCTCCCAAGGACACAACCTTGGAGAGTTAGAGTTACATTCAGTTGCTGGTTTCTCTGCATCCTGCCTACATCTTTGCAATTCATTCTTTTGTTAAATGCTCCTTAAATTCCTGAGCTTGATGATCATTTCTTTTTGCCTTGGATACTAACTAATAACTAAACCAAAAACAAAACAGAAAATATGGAGCAATAAAGTGTACGGGTAACTTAATCATATAGCTTGATCTCTTTGGTGTTTCAAAACAGAACAAAGAGTACAGGTGAAGTGAACTTAAAAAAATGTGCCACAGCTTGAAAGTAAGTCATTGTTTCCTGACCTTAAATATAAAGCTGGAGTTTCTCTCTACCTCTGTCCCCACTGTTGCTGGGTTCCTGGGCCTACAGAGAGAGCAGGCGTGAGAGAGCTCCTGCTCGTGCACAGCTTTACACAGTGCGACAGGATTCTGCTGCAGAGATTTATAGACGCTCAGAGCTGGAAGGGGCTTTGGGGACCAGCTTAGTACAGCCACGAGCAGCTTAGTACAGCCACGGCATGGTTTGTGAGATAACCCTGGATTTAATTTGTGAGGCAAAAGCTACCCCTGCATGGCCGCTTATTCAGTGTGCCCATAAAACATTTTAAAGCTAAAATACAGCATGGATTTTTCTCCCTGGCATCCTAGAGAGGAGCCAGCATAACACAGGTAGCATTCTCTGAATACTCAACTGCCTCTGTGAGGTTACACTCCACGCTTCAGACATTAAAAGTGTATCAATTCACCGAGCTCTGACTAAATTCCACGCGCTCAGGAACGTGCTTGCTGTAGTTTTACTGAGGAAAGAAATAAAGACAAAAACATCAAGAGACTTGCTCATCCTTACAAGGTTATTAAGCAACAGAACTCAAAACTGAGCACTCTGATCTGAAACACATGCTTTTATGCAGCATGTTGTTCGTTTACGTACAGAATGCATGATGAAAACATGGGTACATAAGATGGAAACCACGATGTGTCTAGCAACATACCGTGTATGTTGTTTCATGCTGTTTAATACACCATAATGTCACGTTAAATGACTGCTTCATATTCTGTGGTATCAATGGATATTTGTTGACTTCTGTTGTTAGGTATTAACTTGGTCTGCTAATTCCCCAATGATTTCTTTACAATCTTACTCCCTTCATAATATTTTATCCCAAACTTTTCTTAAGCTCCCAATTCTCACCCATAAAATGATGACAGTCATGTAATACTTCCTTCATCAAAAGGTTAAGTATGCATATAATTTTAGTAGTTAGTTATTAATTTTAATAATCCAATAGAACATTAAATGTTGCTGTTAAACATCCAATAGAACGTTAAGCAGAGCGTGAAGCTCTGTTTTGCTTACCATGAAGTAATTTGTAATATTTAAGTACATTGTGTGATGAGGAAAGTGAGTTGGAGTACTTTTTAAAAAACAACCTACTCACTTCAGGATAGAATATCCTTTGACTCTGCTCACTTCCCAAGGTCTGCGCTGCTGACCACCACCCGTCACCAGTGCAGGCTGAATTTGCGGTGTCCACCCCCCCCCCCCCCAACCCCGCGGGTGATGCCTGCCTGTCCTGTTCTACTTGTCCTTATCTCAGACTTCATGCTATCAGAAAGGAACCCAAGACGATGCAACCCTTCCCCTTATGTAATATGCACAGCCCTCCCTCTCAGTGTTCTGCATTCATTACCGATGCTTCTGCCAGACAAAGGGCACTGGAGATTCACAGGCACTCCTTGGAAACGCCGGACAGTATTTCCTGTCTCATGATGACTGAGCACCCTGCAAGTGTCGCCAGCATCTCTTGACAGCTCTGTGAATGTCTGATTGGATAACTTCATACTAGCGTCGTTCGTCCACTGTCACACTTCTGCTTGAACTTCAGACTAGGCTAAAATAGCAGCGTATTGGCATGATGTCTTACTCAACTAAGAAATAACCAGTGAAATTTGTACTTAAAATAGATTATAATTCTACTTGTAGTGACGTATCATGGGCATACACAAACAGGATTTAGCCTTTATTCCTTTAATTCCAAAGTGCAATTGTTTTCTCTACGAATCATATTATGTCAAATGACTTAGCAGAAAATGTGTATGCTTGTGTGTGTATGTATATATGATCATGTGTGTATGTGTAACAGAGAAAAAGAGAGACTATATTTTAACCAAAACAGCTTTGATATTTTATCCGCTAAAATGTTGCTGATTTGAAAAAAAATATTAATGAAGAAATGTGACATAATCCCAAGATATTTTTTCTTTTATTTAAAATGGTAGCGATCACGACACATCACACTGGGAATGAAGACCGTAGAATCACATTAGAACTTCTGAAAACATCTTTATATAATCACAAGACGTGAAACATGCTGCAGCGATACAAATACAGTTTGATACCAAAGTCTCAGTGCATTTTCACCACGAAAACAAACAGGAAGCCCGAGTCTGCCCAGGCGTTTCCTCCCTGCTCCAGTGGTCTCTGTCAGGATGGCTTCCCAGCCGGCTCCCTTCCTTTGCAGCCTGTATCCTGGACGGGTTGTCCACTCTCTGTGAACACTGTGCTTTGTTGAGAAATTACCACTGATTTCTACGTTTGAGGGATTCATCACATTATGGTGGTCACACATTTACAACACACATTGGCACTATATGAAAAATAAACACTTCTTCTGAGTTTTCAACTCATAACAATAATTGTTTTTAAATAAATAATTACTCCTCGGCGTGCGTGTTTTATTTTACCTCTCGCTGCCCATCAACACGAATGAAGCGGAATAAATACGGTGGTGGGGAGACTATTTACGTCGTCTTTCGTAGCTCTGCACTGCACTCCTTTCATAAGCCACTGAAAATAGAGGAGGTAAGATGTATTTTAAGAGGAATTGCTGAGTGAGTTAAATAAAATTAACTGAGTACTTTTATTTCTTATGGAGTCCTAATGACCTTTCCTCTCGGTTAATGTTTGTGAGAATTATTTTTGTGCATCTTTAAATTGTGCCTCATTCCAGTCTCTTTCCTAATTAGAAGCAATCTAACCACAAAACTATCGGGTTTCTTGGCCATTTATTATATACTTGGTATTCCAGAAGCAATTTATTATATTTATGTGACATGTTGCTTTTCAGTAGCTTTCTCAAGCAGTGACAGACACCTGTGTGAATGCCAAGAAGAACTGTGCCTAAATTAACTGGAAATATTGGTAGAATGAAAGAGAAATGTGAAACAAGAATAGAGGTCATAAAACAGATCTATCCCACCATTTGTTCTTGTTAATAAAGTTTTATTGGAACACAGACACATCCTTTATGTATAATCTATGACTGCTTTTACTTTAAAATAGCAGACTGAAGTAGTTGCTATGGAGATCATATACTCACAAAAATCTAAAAGAGCTACAACCTAATTCTTTTAAGAAAAAGTTTGCTGATCTCTGTCCTAGGAACACCTAAAGGAATGAAGGTCTCTTCTGCTCCAGTTAGTAACTCCCCATGAAGGACTGTCCTTGGGACTAAAAAAGGACCTTTTCTGTTGCAATATCAATAGAACCCTCTAAGGAAAATACAATTCAACTTATTGTCTAGCATTTTCAGGGCTTGTGAAAGATTAATTAGTGCTTGGAAAGGCATTTAGCCCATAGCTAGTAAGTTATTTAACTACTTTGACTCTCTGGATAAAGAAATGCCAAAATTAAATTGTTATATTATATAATATATAGTTCAAAGGAATCTGTAATCAAAAAAGAACAAGGGTTAGACTATTGTAATCACATATCTGAGGATAGTCTTCTCTATTTCAGCCAGTATTTTCTACATTTAGATTTACATTGTAATGAAATTGCTATGCATTCTTAAATACACTTTGCCCTGTAGAAAATACTTAAGTAAAACAGTAGAAGGAGGATCTATAAGGATCATAAGTATGACTCTAGATAGCTTTCTCAGTGAGAAGGTTCACTGGGAGAGAAGGGACGTATCAGCATTGGAGGTAGCTTTCCCCTTCTGGCAGTGATCTTGAACTTAGCGAGATGCGCAACCCACTGAAGGCATTGTATTGATTACCTGTGCAATTCAGAAGCAGGACAGAATAAGCTCTGAGCTGCACAGTTCTAAAGGAAGGAAAAGCTCATTTCCTCCTCTGGTGTGTTTTTGGTAGAAGAGCAATGATAAACACAAGCTTTTAGTGACTCCATGTGGTTCCTCAGAGAGGTGAAATGAATACTAATTAAATGAACTTCAAACAAATTAGTGATTTAGTCAGGACTTAATGTCTTCTCGCAGGAAAATGATTTCTCACCTGGTCCTTGAACTCTCTGAAAATGTGTGTCAGCTTTCATGTTTGAGCTGGTGAAATTTTCTCTGGGAGAGAGTTTCTATATTTGTCAGACTGTCAAAGTGGTCCGGGACTATGAAAAGGACCAAATCAGGAAGTGGTGAAATTAGACTATGACAGCCTTGTCTCAATTGAGTATATGAAAATGTCCCTCATTGACTATAATTTACATTTTTCTCTCTATTTTTTGTGTAGTCTTAACTAAGATGGAAGAACAAAGATCTAGTTATAAACCTATTATAGTGATTTTGTTATTACCTATAATTATATTATGACTTTAAGTACATTTCATACATCCTAAACCACATAATATCTGTATTATTTGTAAAGCAAAGCATATTTGGAAAGCTATATTAATTCTGAAATTGGAAAGTTGATGAATAATACAATTATTAAGACATAGTTACATGAGGACTAGAATGTTTGGATACAGATAAACACCACTGTGGTTGTATCCTATTTCCAAAAGCTGAAAGAAAATACATATTAATAAAACAGCCACAAATTTTTCATTAGTTATTCTGTTAACTCTTTTAAAAATTTAAAGTCCAGTAGCTCCAAATTACTGGTGAAAAAATACAAAGGTAATGTCTACAGTAGAAAATGGAAAAGAAACAAAAACACTAGGGTAATTGTTTTTGCATGAATCCAGATTATTAAGAATTAAGCTGACACATACGAGCTATAGATTTTTTAGAAATAAGAAATATTTTTACTGGATACACAGCCACTTATTATTAGCTGGAGATTATTATTTTAATCTATTTTTATGAAAGATGAAGAAAAGAGAATGTGAATACCTTCTAAGGATTGTAAACTAAGGGTTGCCAGGCTGGAATGTGCTTGAAGAAATGTCAGTTCCCATGAAAACAATATTAGGGTTATTTAGCTTTGAAAATAGTGTAATTAAAGAGTTAAGAAACAGGGTTTTCAGATATTTGCACTGGTATTTACACAGAAGATGCAAAATAAAGAGAAGAAAGAAAATCTGTAACCTTTATTTCAACTGAAAGGGTTGTGTAGATTTAAAAAAAGGGTATAGGAAGTTTGGCATCCCTTTTCCTTAAAGTGTTGTAACCTGGACTGATTTACAAGAGTCAGGCATGACTTGAATTTGTTCCTCTTTAAAAGCATTAGAACGGGCCCTGTCACTCTCCTCTTTAGCATCCACCAGGACATTTAGACTTTGAGCTTCTACACCTCCCTAAGGAGCAAGCGATCCATATAAAATTTGTTTATTTTTATGCCAGAAGGTTGCTAGATGTAACATCTTATAAAACTTCCAAGTTACTGTCATTATAAGTGAAAATCTTCCATGTATTCTTTCTTCCCCTTGGACCCACTGTTTCAGTGAAGTTGAGCTCAGCTTGTCGATTAGATCTATGGGAAAGTGTGAAGTCATGGCCCAAAGATCCAAGCTGGGTGATGATTAATGGGGCAGACACTGGTAAAGATGGCGATTTGAAGGCAATAGGCACATTGTGGTGATATTAGCTTAATCAAACATAAATTCATCATTGGCTACAAGTGTCAAAATTATTATTATTTTGCTGTAAGTATTCACTTGAAGTCTATTATTCCTGTATAATATTTTGAAAATTATGCTTTATCAAAATAATAGAAGTAGATTTGAGACACTGTCTCTTTGCAGTCATGATGTTATACATACCAGGATTTAAAGCTCTTTTGCCCATTAGTCCAACAAAGGAATCTGTTTTATGCCCTGGAAAAATACATTTAGGGGTATTTTAATATGTTTGTCCTTGAGGATAAAAGTAGTTACAACTAGTACAAAGAAAAGCAAGTTTCTGAATATATGCCTACATAATAACTACCTACTTCAAATTTTGGTGAGCCTGAAGGAATGAAAGTTTCTTGTAAGTCTTACAAATTATACTAAACCAGTAAAAGCAAGGCATTTTTTTCAACTCTACATCAAAATTTTGGCAATTTCCTTTTATTCATAGTATATTTTTATCTACTATGAAGAGTTTGTTAAATTTGTTGTAAATATTTGTTATAAATATTATTGCTATTTGAGATAGCCTTGATTTTGGGAGGGAACCGATTTCACGTTTGTAGGAGACATAAATATCTAATCTTACTTCTTTAAGTTACGCAATGTGTTGTATTTCTTAGCAAATGAATCTCAAGTTGAGTCATTGTCAATCTTCTAAAATGTCACTATTTTATTAGATTTTAAAAATATCTTTTGGAAAAGTAGATTAGTTTTGCTATTAATGGGGTATTCTTAAGTTCATTACATGGAATCGTGTGATATATATATGCATATAATTAATCCCTTGAAATCAAATCCTTTGAGAGTAATTCTTAATGAATTTATCATTTTCAAAGATGAAACCTTTGGAAAAAGAGTGTTATTTTAATGCTAGTGAAAGAGTGTCTTTTTAAAATGTTACTTTCATCGACAATAATGCTGCTACTGTACTGGGGCTACTCCCAGAGTCAGACCCAAGTGGGCACAATAGTGCACAAGATGGTGAAACAGACTCTTGGGACTTCCTGTCAGCTCCGGTCCCTTTAACTGGGAAGCCAGGATCTGAGCACTCTCCAGGGCCATAATTCTACTATCTCCTGTCCTCAGGAATGTCTCACTGTGCTTTGATGAATCAAGGTTTGCTTTTGATTTTAGGATTAAAAAAAATCCTGACGTCTCCATTCATCTTTACTTCAGTGTGGACTTCTCACCATTATGTTCATTATTATGCTTAATTGGCTGTTGACCTACTCCCCAAAATGACGTTGTTACAGAATCCAGATCACTAAAATGACTTAGATGCCCATACATGTGTAGGGCGTTTTGCAGTATATGTGGGCAGGGGAGAATTCAGGACGAATGTGCGTGATGGGTTCCAATCATAGCACCGAGCTGTATTGCTGAAACTAACAATTCACAGGCATCGAGATACGTTTCCCTTTTATAATGTAACATAACTCTTTTGGTAAGTAAACTAAGTGACTAAACAATGGGGCTTGTTTATGATCTAAATCAATTAATCACATTCTGGATATGAGTTTCCTCTCATGTTGTCTTAATTAAAATATTAGATTCAAAGTCATAACTGAAGGTAAGCTAACTTATAAAGTAGAATTTAATATAATTAATATTAGCATTTGAATAATGTCAAAATGATTTTGAACTTACTTTTGTGAGAAATCTGGCCATGACCTAGAAGAAAGAAAGGTAAAGTTAGCAATGCTGTGTAGATTTGCTGTAGAAAAGCAACTTAATGTACTTTAGGTAGAATTATACAATAAACTGATTTTCAGATATATAGGATTCCTTATGTACTATTCTGAGGAATCTAGCAGAACCATAAGTGTTACCAAATTATTAATAAAAGTCAAATATTTTAGTAAGCAAATAGAAAATTTATTAAATGTAGATTTAAACCCAGAACTACAGGACTCTTGAGGCTTGTTATTAATGTAAGACCATACACACCCATACAAACATGCACAGAGAGAGAAACTCACAAATCCATCTCTTAAGCATCTTTAAGTTCTTGTGTTTCCACCCATGAATTATTTTCTTCCCTTTCCCACATGTGTGTTCACAATGGTAAAATAGAAGATTTATAGGAATGTTTACCATAAAGAGCCTTTAACAGGGCCACTTGTTTTTCAATTGAGGAATCTGACAAGAGACAATTGACATTAACTATTCACGTGTCCTACCGACGGTGCAAGGAACTCAAGAGAACGGAATATTTCTATAAGGTCATAAGGGGCAGCCAAATCTAACCCAGCCCGGAGGAGAGCCCCCAGTCACCGTTCACGTGCACTGGGACCATTGGGGGCCACCTCCTGGAGGCCCGTGCCTCCCCCCTGTTAGCACTGTGGATCTGTGGTCTACCTACTCAGTGGTGAGCCAAGGCCATGGCTGTCCTGGGGCACTTTAGTACCGTAAAACATGCGAAATGGGCCTGACGCTCCTTCCACCGGCAAAGGTGTGTTAGTGAGGTGCGAGCCAGTGGGTGGCCAGAATCTGGCTCTGGGAGCTACAACGCTTTCCGGGTGGAAACCGCCACACAAAAGAACAAGGAACACCGCGGTTCTCCAGGACAAGCGAGCAGACCGGGGCGGGTTGCCCCAGGACCAGGGGCGGGGGCGCATCTCACCGGCGTCCCGTTTGCCCATTAAGCCAAAGAACTGCTGAGGCTTGGGTCTCCGGGCGATTCTCTGCAGCAGATGCTGGAAAGGCTCCGGCAGCTCCTCCTGGGGGACAGAGGACCAGCGGGCAGTGGAGAGAGGCGGACGCCCAGAACGGGTCCTTACCGCGGGCGCCCCGGCCCGGTCCCCGGGCGCGCTCCCCCCGTCCCTCCGGGCCGCGAGCCTTCCCCGCTCCCTGTCACCCGGCCGACCCTCCCTCACCTCCGCACCGCCCTTCGGCTGTCCGGTGTCGCCGCCCAGGGCACCCAGGCGAACGCCCCTGGCACGCGCCCCGCGCCGCAGCGCCCCCGCGCCCCCGCAGCCTGCCCACTGGTCCGCGGGCAACTCGCAATCTCCCTTCAGAGCGCGCTACTCGGGACAAGTCCCGTCCCGTCCCTCCGCGCTCTCCACGCCCCGGAGTCCGCCCTGTGCCCGCTCCGCCCGTCACGGGCGCGCCCTCTTTGCGCCACTTCCCGACGCTGGGCAGGGGACTCCAAGGGCGCCCTGCTGACGGACAGGAGCCCGGCTCGGCTGGCTGCCCGGGAGGACCGGCCCGGAGGACGGCGCCGGTCCGTCGGGGGTGCCTGCGTCGGGGGACAGCGCGGCCCTCGGGAGGAAACCCCGCCCGCGGGTACCGAATCCCGCGTGGAGACCAGAGCATGGCGCCTGTGTGTACGCCTCCGCGCGCCCGCCCGGCTCTGGTCGCCGTCGCGGTGCCTTCCAGGCTAACCCGGGGCCATCGCTGGGGAAGGTCACCGCCGCGGAGCCCGGGAAGAACCGCGGGAGCCCGCCAGGCGGGTCTCACCTTGATCGGGTCGCTGTCGGACCAGTCGGACCAATAATTTAAGTCGTCGTTGGCACCGATCTCCTCCGCGAACAGGTGAGTGGAGACAAGGAGAAAGAGCGCCACGGCCACGAGGGTTTTCATGTTGATGCCTGGGGAGGGGACGAGACGCCGGGTGGGCCTCCCGCTCCAGGGGCGACTCCGCCGGGGCCCGCGGGCCAGGTCGAGCCCGAGGGACCCATGTCACCTGCGCCCCGTGGGCGGGACAGCCCCGCTCCGGTCTCAGATCCCTTCCCGTGTCCACTCTGCGGCCCCCCAGCCCACCGACCCTCACCTCGGAGCCTGGCAGCTCTGCAGGTGGGGGACAAGGAGGGGCGCCGGCCTGTGACCCGCGGGTCACCCCACCGTCCCACCGTCCCTCTATCCCTCGCCTGAGCGGAGCGCGGAGCGCCGCCAGCCGCCACCTCCCGACAGACGCGCGGCGGGGCGGGCCGGGCAGCGGCGGCCGGGCGCGGTACCTCCTGCGGGGACGGCCGGCGCGTCCCCCGGGTCCTCGGCGCGCAGGCGGGCGGGCGGGCGCTGGCACTCCGGGGCGGCGGCGGCGCAGGCGGTCCGAGCGCACTCTTTCGCCCGCTCGGCGCTTCGCGGTATTTATCCCGGGCTTGACGAGCCTCGAGGTCCACGTGACACCCTCCCCACGCGACTTGCTGCTCAATATTTAATTAGCCGCCTCCTCTCCGTTCGCTTGCGTGGTTGAGTTTCCGAGACGGTAACCCGTCGGTGTCCGTAACATCTGGACCAGATTGGGTCCGAGGTGACGCAGCTTTGGGGAAACCGAGGTCTCGCCATCCAATCCCGAGCGGCCCGGCTTCCTCCGTCTGCAAACCTGACGCCCCCTCCCCTCTGCTGGGGAGCGGGGTGCCGTGACACCTGAGATTACTCATCAAAATGGAGCCAAATGACTCACTCCTCGGACTTTGACAACTCTTCCGTCTCTTGAGACTTCAGGATAAGTTGGTTTTTTGAGGAAGGCCACATAAATCCAGGCATTCAGACGCGCCCTAGGAAGCAGGCTAGGGAGGGCGCCCTTGGTGGGCGGCGGCGGGCCGTTCATCGCCTCCTCCCCGCGCCCTGAGTTACAGCCGCTTTGTAGGGCCTCAGTCCCATCTCCTCAATCACCAGAACACTGGCGTTCCTTTAGCATTACAGGATTTTCGGTCTCCTAGGCTTTCAGAGGACAGAGGCAGGTTGACTTCCCAGTCGGGAGACAGGGAGACGTGAACGTGGTGGTGCATGTAACCCCACTGCCAGGGCCCTTGCGATTCATCCTTTGCTCCCACGTGTCCTCCTCTCTATCCAGGAGCAGGGATGGGAAGGGGACATTTTGGCCTGTGTCCTATCTGTTCTTGGGCTTTTCATACCTGCGTTCGCTGAAAACTACAAAACCTAGCAAGATACTGTAGTACTGCAGGACCCCCACTTGCGTTCGGAACAAGCCTACAGAGTAGTCACAGATTTCTTCTGTGTGTGTAAGTAACAAGGAAAGATAGCAACTGGGGCTCAGTAGCAGAAGCAATTATTAGACCAGTGATGTCTACAACACAAATAACCCGTCTTTCATCTCTAAGTGAAATGCATGATATTACATCTAGGCTGAAGTTGTTTAATATGTTTCAATTAATTTAGTATGGTATGTAAATCATTAAAACAGCAGCATTTCCCCCCCTTGTATGTTCTGTCCTTGATGTGATCCTTCAATAACTCTGAATTTTGAAATTCCCTTGTATGTTTCATTTGTCTGGACTTGGTCTCACAGCAAAAACTTTTTATTTTTGTTTTCAAGACTTTTTATATCTGAACTTACATAAAAAGCAGAAAAGAATCATTTACCTTGGAAGAACGGATCACCCCACCGAGGGACAGATGGAATAATTGGCAAATTGTGCAGTCATTTCCATTTCTCCTTCACCCAGAATATTTGAAAGCAGATTTCATCATTGCAAATGTAAATATTACAGCCTATCTGTCTACAAGGTAAGGAAGCTTTAAGTTTAAGCTACCATGCCATTACTCCATCTAAAACAACATGAAATGATTCATCATAGCCTCTCGTATTCAGTCAACTCTCCAATGTTCTCTTTTGGGTATTAGTTCTATGTCATACAGCTTATGTATTGAAATAGAAATTGTAAGAAGTTTATACATATGTCTTGCCTTAATCAGTCCAGACAGCTGTAACAAGATTACCCAAACTGAGTATCTTACAAACCCCAGATGGTTGCTGGTGCTGCTGCCTGTTAGTGATGGAGATATTCTGAAATGGTAATGCATCTGCAGCTGTAACATCTGCATCCGAATGAATTCCCTCCCCTCACGGATGGAACCAGTCAGTGCCTTTGTAACAGAGATTCCAGAGAGCTCTCTTATGCTCTTTCTGAATCCCAGTAGCCTGTTACCTGGTAAATGTCCCTCACTAGAACCTCCCTAGAACCAGGCCATTAGGGCACACTGGTGGTCACAGCCTGCAGCCTCAGGACTATGAAAAGGAGAAGGGGAAGAAAAAGAAGAAGAAAAAAAAAACAGCAGCAGCTGTAACAACAACGCCGGTACCCAGCGACATCAGTGTGATTACTCACTCCCTGTATCCCAACGGACAATGCAGATACCATCAGCACGATCATTATTCAGGACAGGCTGAAAGTATTTGTTTTCAATTTTTTTTCTCTAGGGCATATCAAATGATGGATATTTAGTTAAATTACTATTTTATAATCATTCTTAAAAGGTAGATTAATTTGCTTAATTTGCTTTTGATTTCTTGGAATTTCTCATTAAACTTCATTTTACAAATGTGTGAAATTTGTAATTCCTAAAGGCATGGCTTTAACGCTGAAACACGAGTAACAATATGTTAAAAAGTTGTATCTTCAAATCTTGTCTCTCTCTTCTCTTCTTTCCAGGAACTATTTCTTTTGAAGTTTTTGGTTTCTCCTTTGTTGTAATTTGAACGTGCTCTACCCAAGGGTTCAAGAGTTAGGAGTTTGGTCCTCAGTGGCACTGATGAGAAGAAAAATTGCCTGCGGGGAGGTCCTTGGCCCACTGAAGTTGTTGCCTTCGAGGAGATCAACCCAGCTCTGTGGGACCTGTTAGTGGCTGGTTCCTAGAAGACAGGTGATAATGAAACAAAATGTCTGGCTCCGGTTGCAGTTCGGCTTCCTGCCCTTGATGTCATCTTTCCTCTCACCTATGTTTACTTGGTTGTCCTGCTCTCTGTTATGAGTCTTTGCTAGAGCCAGTTGATGCCAGTTCTGTGCTCTTGAACCCTCAAACTGGGCTAAATAATTTTCTTTTCTCTGTAAAGTCTCCTAGCCTTAGTTATTTCATTATATAAATGAAATAAAACTAATAATACTTCTATTATTTTCATACTTATTTTAATTTAAATGTATCCATTTCTTTCCATGCCATAAAATTCTACGCTGAAAGCTTCCTGCTTTAGAATCATCCTTTTCTGTTTGTTTCTCAGTTGATAATGTGGTTCATCAGGTAACATGCACACAGCGGTGAGAGCTGTTGTACAACCTCTCTATTAGCCCAGTGTAACCAGTTATAAACTCCTCCGATGCTATATGTTGCAGATACACCACCAAAGATAAAAGCAATTTCATACAATTGAATAACAAAAGCCAATGAGATAAAAATCCATTCAAAAATATCTTTCCTTCTTTTGTCATGTTATCTATTAATTGCGTCCTTAATTCTCTTAGTATTATGGTCTGGAATATCCCTCAAAAGCATCATGCATTTGGATGTGGATTATCTGTGGATTTCACATCCTGTTAGAAGGAAGGCCTGGTTAGGAGGAGAGGGTTACTGAGGATGTTGCCTGAAAGGATATACGGGAACCTGGCTTCTCCTTAAGCGGCGAGCCTTAGCTTGTGATGCTCTGAGCAGCTGCTCTCCATCAGACCCCTGCTGTCATAGCCGGTTACCCACGGGTGGCCTGAGACCTCCTGACAGTGCCTGCTAAAATAAACCTTTCCTCTTTTAAGTTGTGGGCATCATGAATTAGATCTTAGCAACTAAGACACCTACCAAGAGCTTGACTTTTCTGACATACTTTCTCCTTGACCATAGTCAGGATTCAGGTATTTATATTATTTATTACATGTTTTAGTTCCTAAGTAAATTTATAATTCATAAAGATTTCATAAAATGCATGTATGAAAATATACATGTTAATAAAATACATATGTTCCTGATACATGTTACACTCATGAATAGAATGGTGAACACTGTTAAATCGTTATCATCTATTTTTGTGCTGCAAATTAAAAACATACAGAAAAATTCAAGGAAAATAATAACTGTTATTTATTTTCTTATGATTAACAATAAACTGTTATCTCATTTTACAATGTTTTATTGTTTAATTGTTCATTCATTTAAAAAATATTTTCAGAAGCTAGAAGTCTTCCTTTGCTAGTGTTTGTAGCGACATCTTTTGCTCCCAAAGGAAACATTTAGACAGGGAAATCAATACATTATACTTCTAATTGAAACCTTCATAACATTGTCTTGATAAGGGTTGACTATAGAAACAGAAGCAATAAAAACAGGTGTATCATAAAGCATAATGACACATGCTCAGAGGCCAACAGTTCAAAAGCCCTGCAGGGTGTTGCCTCTACCCTGGGAACTCAGGAGTGCTGGTGCTTGGATTCAGTCGGCATCTGAGTGCTGGGGACTCCGGATAACCAACGTCATACTTCAAGTCTGAAAACCAGCAGATTCAAGCCTAGAAACTACCTCTGACTTAGACTATGAAGGGTAGGGGAAACCTTATGTCTCAGTTCAGAGTCCATTCCAAGAAGAATTTTGTCTTATGGACGGAAAGACCAGACGCCTCCCTCCCATTATATTGATATGTATATATGCAATACATAACGTTTACACCGAACTCGAGTATTTTGTGCACATGTATATCATATCAAAATTACAAACCCTTCCCCTCTCCCTTTTTTGGCCCTCCCACATCCTCCCTCTCCCCATTAGTTTCCACTATTGTTTTACAGTTTTTAAACAGTAAAAGTCACTTTGTCAAAAAAGCATATTTTATTAAAAATTAATCAATGCAAACAAATACAATAATGTATTAAGATATACTATGTGTGAAGCCTGATCCCCAGCACGAAAAAATTATACATGCTAAACATAAAAATTTATTCCAAACTCAGAAATGGCATTCCATGGATGTCATTGTCAATATCTTTCTGTGCATATTGTGTAGTTGGGAGGGCAGAGCCACAGGCAGATAAATTATCATGTGACTTCAATTTCTAGAAGATGATGGTTCACCCAGGAGGACAGAGGTCTGCAGAGCCAGCATTAATGGGCTTCTCTGCTGTGCTGCATGGTTTCCTGTTTCGTTGGCTGCTAGCTTTTAAAAGGTTATTGTATGTTTTAAATATGATTCTTGGTTCCTTTTAATGATTAAAATTTTTAATATTTACCTGGGACCAAACCTTTTTACTTTATTTAGTAGGCATTGGGAAAAGCCGATGGCAACATCATGCTTGCGTCATCTAATTAGCAAACGTTCGGAAGTTGTTATGTGTCATGTGCGGTAAGTTGGTGTGTCAGTTCTTCACTGTTTTGTTGTCCCAGATTCTGTAACCGTAGAAATTTTTCTAGGACCCAGTTGTTGCTGTGAATATTACCATGAAATAACATATTCTGTGCAAGCCCAGTTCTTTCATTCCTGACGCATTGCTGTAACTTTTACACATTATTTTCTCTTACAGAAGCCATCTTTTCTTTTTGAAGCCTTTTGGGGATTCTAACTTCCTTTAAAAAATTCTTAACTACACATTTAAATTTTTTTCAGTTAATTTTACACATAACATAAAATTTGCCATCTTTGCCATCTTTGTCATATTTATTTATTTATTTTTGAGACCGGGTCTTGCTCTGTAATCCAGGCTGATTCTGAACTCACAACGGAGCCCAGGCTGGTTTAGGACTCATGGCAATCCTCCTGTCTCAGCCTCCCAAGTGCTGGATTATAGGAGTGCACCACCACTCGCATTTTATGTGGTGCTGGAGGATCAAACCTGGGTACTTACAGCTTTACTTAACGCTTGCTGTGCAAGAGCGTTAACCTCTGAGCCATTCCTCCAGCCCTCATCTTTACCATTTTTAATCATACAGTTCAGTGGTTCAAGCATATTCATATTATTATTCAACTATCATCATTTTGCCACTAGAACTTTATCTTACAAAGTTGAACCATGCTACTCATTAATCAAGAACACCTGTTATTCCCACCATTTTACTTTCAACATTTATGATTTTGACAATTCTGTTTCTCCTATCAGTGGAATCGTACTCTATCTCTTTCTTTGTTACTGACACATTTTATTTAGTAAAATATCTTCAACATTCATCCACGTCAGAATTTGATTCATTTCTTCCTTCACTTTTTGTTGAATATGGAATGCTAGCCCATTTTGTATATATGCCAGATTCCGCTTACCCACCCATCTGTGACCAGACGCTTGGGTTGCTTCCTTGGCTATCGTGTGTAACAGTGTTATGAACACAAGTGCTAAATACTTCGTCAAGACACTGCCTTCGTTTTTCCTGGTCATACACACCTCCGTGGAACTCCTGGATCACATAGTAACTATTTTTAAAGAAATTGCTAGACTGTTTTTCAGTGACTATGCTATTTTATGCTCTCACTAGAAATAAAAAATTCAATTTCTTCATATCCTTGGCAATGGTTAGTCATTTTGAGTTTCTTTTTAAATAGTAGTCAGACTAGTAAGTGTGAGATGGTAACTCATTAGAGATTTGATTTGCATTTGTCAAGTTATTAGGGATTTGAGTATCTTTTAAGGGCTCACCCGGCCATTTGTTTTGCTTCTTTTGGAAAAAAGGCTACTCACAACCTTCACTCATTTTTCAACAAGATTATTTATCTTTATTGTTAAGTTTTAGTAGTCATTACATATTAATCCCTCATCGGGTATAAAATTGCAAGTGTTTTCCTCAATCTGTGATTTGCCCTTTTACTTTTGATGGTATCTTCTGGTGCACAATGTTTAAAAGCTTTGTGAAGCTCAATTTGACTGTTTCTCCTGAGTTTCTGCACCTTGATGTCAGATCCAGTTCACCGAAACTCCAATACGACCCTATTCTCTAGTCTACAAATTTTATAGTTGTAGATCTTTGATCTACTTTGAGTTATTAATTGTGAGTGGTGTTCGATAATGGAGTCACTTCATTTTAAAATACGTGAATATCCAGTTTTCCCAGTTCCATTTTTTGAAAAGACTGTCCTTCCCGTTTTGAATGGTTTTGGCATCCTTTTCAAAAGCATTTGGCCATCTGGAACAGACTAAACGTTTGGGTCTCTCCCAAATTCTTATATTAAAAACCATACCCCTCAACCCCCAAAATATGGTCACAGAAGATGGGACCTCTGAAAGACAATTACATCAAGGGAATAGGGCTTTCATACTGTGAGTTCTTGCCACATACCAAATCACCCAGTGCCTTGACTTTGGAGTTCTCAGCTTCCAAACCCTGACAAAGATATTTCTATTGCTTATAAGTCATGTAATATTTCCTATGTATATAATAGTGGTCTAAGTGGCTAAGTGCATGTGGGTGTTAGGCCAGGATTTCTATTTTATTTTTTTGGTCTCTCTCTCTCTCTATATATATATATTTATTGGCAATACACTGTTTTGGTTCTGCTTCTGTTAATGTCTATAGCTCAAAATCTAAGATATATTTTAAGTAACTTTATTCAAAACCAAGTGTTATTGCCATAGCTTAATAAGAGAATACTAATCCTTTGTACATGAGCCTAACTACTCATCTAACATTATTTTATGATGCTGCTTTTTCAAGAGTTTGGACTTTTTACTGCTGTCTCTTTACCTAGAGATCCACTTCTTATGGAAAGTTGGTTTTAGTTTCTGGTGTAGCTAAGCTAGAAATGGCCAAGTTCCTGGAATAAAGGACATCATATCCACATCTTCACTCCCTTGCATGTATTAGAATAAGAATTCACTCAACAGACTTTATTCTAATGTTAACTATCTGCCAAGTTCAGATTTGCTGGGAATACTAAACATGAATAAAGCATTGTCTACCCAGCAGGCTTGAGCCAAGGAGGCAGGAAATGTGACAGAAGATTTAACAGGGGAGTAAATGTTACATCCGGGCAACAGGGAATGCCATTTCCCTAGTTGGGAAGGAGTGGTGTAGAAGGTATTCAGTGACAGGGAACACCATAAGCAAAGTCAGAGAGGTAAGAATACACGTTGTGTGTCTATTAGAGAAGCTACAAATACGGTGGGAAATATTGAGGGGAGACAAGGACCTGGATAAGATAAAATAAAGTCAGCTGACATTAATCTTTTTTTGGCTGTGCAGACTGAACATCAGCAAACTCTACTATCAAATAAAAATAACTTGTTATGGAGGAAAGGCAAAGCCCAGAGGAACTGTGTGTGTTATCCTCATAAACTCCTAGTCACTGGCCATCATGAATCAGATGATTAAGAATCTGGGGGCTTTGAACTCTTTACACATGGTCAAGCACCGCAGTCTTTAGGTATTTTTCGTAAATGCATTCTCTTTCCATTGCTCTGGGTTCGATTAAGAAATATGTGTTGTATACAAGGAGGGTTGCCAGAAGTCGAAATGAAGTCTTCCTTATTCAACATGACTCTGTCAACTTAAAATAATAAACCAGACTCATATGTCTACTGAAAATACCCCTAATCCGATATCAGTTTGGTTAAACTAGATCCTTAAAGGTCAAAAGTTTCAATTAAAATGAGGCACAGCCAAGCCAATTATCTTTGCAAAATGGCAAATGTATAATGTATCACAGAAATAGTAGTTAAAATTAAGAAACAAATCACTTTGAGTTAGGTTAATAATGAGAATGTTCACATTTAGATTCATTAGATGGCCTAAAACAGAGACATGTATTTTTTCGTCAACCTGAGAAACTCCTCTGTGGGTGTTATCAGGTGTGAGCCATATTGTAATCCCTCCTGTCTGTAGCTTTAGTTCAATACTTAATGTGGCTGACAATTCTTTTAACTTTGTCAGTCGAAGTATAGGCTACACCACAACCTTCTCCTTCTGCTTACTCTAGTCTCTCTGTAACCCCTTGCCACTTGGGGTCCACAGGTATTCCACTGACTCTGTTTCCATTAATGTTTCTAGTAAGTGAACTTTGAATTTTGGGCATGTAGCCTCAGAGTTAACACCACTGGCTGTCATCCTCTGCGTTGTCTGTGCTGCTGGAGACTTGGTGTGCAGCGCTCTGTAGTCCTGGTTTGTTCTGAGCTTGCTCTGTAGCCCAAGTTGGACTCGAACTCAGGGCCTTGCACATGCTAGGCCTTACACATTTCCCTGTAAAATTATTTTATTACTCATATCTTAACATTTGGAATAATTTTATATTGCTTGTATATTTCGAATAGTCTCAACCACAAAACCTGTTGCGTTTCCACTTGGTACAATTTCTGGTACTAATACCCTGGACCAAGTCTTCATTGCACACGATGTCAACAATTTCTTGTTTTCTTATGACTTCTTTCACATTCCTCTCTACCCTAACTAAAATACTTCCTATCACAGCTCTGTTTATATTGTTTCCTCTTAAAGGCCCTCCAGTAACTTTCTCTTTTTCACTAAAGCAAACAATTTACTAACTCATTACCTAAGACACTCACGAAAGTGGATTCAACCCAACTTTCCGCAACTTTCTTCTTCTAGTCTCCTTCTTTGTAATCTATATTGTAGCCCCACTTGAGTACTAATGGTCAATCGAACTGCTTGAGTCGGAACCTAAGGGTCCATGCTATTGCCCCTTCTCTTTCATCTTTAACTTGTTTTATCAAATCTGTCTGTTGGGACCCTCCCCTCCAAAGGAGTCTGAAGTATACTCTGTCCTCTCCATTTTCGGTACCACCCATGATTATATCTTCAGAGCTGTCTCAAGAGTTTTCAATCCATTCTCCACATAGAAATCAAAATGAGATTTAAAATATAAAGAAGTATCCTATTACTACTGTGGTTAAAACTTTAAGTGGTCGAACTAAAAGCCAATATTCTTGCCATGGCCTGTAAAGTTGTGCGTGGCTTTTGGGACAATGGATCTGGTTTTATATTCTTGTTTCTATCATTTTTTTGGATAGCTGAACTTGAGCATATAACTAATGCCTGATTGTTACTGTATGCATGTGTATGTGTAAATTTGTTTTTGTCTGTATTTAATATATGTAAAGTTGGTTTGTTAAAAAAGGAAAATCTTATTGCAAAACACTTGGTGTAGTCCCTGGAAAATAATAAGTCTTTAGTAAATTATATGCATAATTGTATCATCTCTATTCCCTTTAAATATGGTATTGAGATGTTTTAGGGAGATGTGAATATTTTGGTGAGAGGTATATCTCAGTATGGAAAATATTTCTGGACATCTCTGTACCTGCAAATAAAAATAGTTAACTTGGCACTCAATTTCTACAAATGAAATCATGCCCAATATAACTTTAGTTTTCCTTATTACATATCTAAGCTTGTGGTACTGGCCTTCATTTTGAGAATATAAGTTTTCTGGGTTTAGAAAATGTAATTAAGGCATAGCTTACTTTAAACAAAAGTATTTAAAAGGTACCATGAAAATTAGATGAAAGAAAGATTTGTTTTTATATCATCTTATTTAATTTGCCAAAAGATCCTTGATAGAGTTTTGGAATTAGAATACCTCTTAAGAAAACCTTTGCCAAAATTTTCTGAGATGATAAAACTGATGAACTAAAGGCCATTCCTAAGGTAACACAAGGAGCCATGAGCATAATCAGGTCTCCTGACTTCTAACCTGCTTCTGTTTTTATGTCTGGTTCCCCTTAGTTTGGCTAAATATTGTAGAAGTGGCATTTGAATTGGTCCTGATCTTTTTTTTCCCATAAGCTGTTTCATATGTTTAAAATACTTTATTTGCAAAATTGATTCTTGTTACTGACATTTCTGAAGAAATATTGACATTAGTGGTGAGGGAATCCGATGAGACAGGATCAACCCACTCCCTTACTCCCAAGCATATTGGTGACTAACACCACTCAGTGTTCAGCTTTGTGCTTGGTCCCAGCACTGTCACAGAGGAGACAGGGTAGGGGCTCTTTGCTATAGCAAGGGATGCGTTTCTTTGGAAACCAGGTAATTTCTCACATGGTGTGAGATTGTACCTTTCCTTTATAACAGCATGAACTCTTTAGTAGAATATTTCTATCTTATTACATCTGACCTATTTTCTGGTTGGCTTAAGGGATAAGGGGGATTGCTATATGTTGACCTGCTAAGTGTCCTCAAAATGAGCACAAGGCAACCGTAGTGATTGCCTCAAAAGTCTGGACCAAATAAGAATGTTAAGAGCAGTAGGGTAGTAGTAACTTATCAAGTGCTAGACTTTTGCTGTATACTTTACATGATTTCTTTAATTTTATCATCAAAACAACTCTGTGGTGAGAATATAGTTATTACCAATGACCTTTGACAATGCAGCCAAGACTTCGAAGATCAATTTAACTAAAGTTCACAAAGATAGGAGATCGTGATATTATTCATTTAAAATTATTTTATGTTCATAATGTGCCATTCTCCCAGACTCCGGGACTTCAGTAAAAGGTCTGATATTAGCATTGGCAAGTCTCTGGGCCAATGCCAGGTCTTGTCGCTGAGGAGTGCCAGTGCACAAACTGGTACAGCACATATGTGAAACCAGGTCATTTGACTTTTGCCCAGATTTTAAAAATGATAATTTGCAAACTTAATAGTGTGTATTTGAATATTTAAAATAATTTGTGCAACCACAAAATGGCACTAAACTACATTCTGTGAAACTATATATTTACAGGCTGAAAGACATTTTGAACCAGCTCAGATTTTGCTGTTTCACCAGTATCCCGCCCAGCTCCTTCTTTTGCCAGCCTGCAAGTATGTTTCCTCCCACTCCAGGCAGATAGGCAGATGGGAGAAGCAGACAGATCCAGCTTCTATTGTCAGGAGTTCTCAGTTCTGTCATACGGAAGAGGACAGCTCAATCCCTTAAATCCAGTCCAACCTCTTTGCACCTTACAACATTAGACAGCTACAGGAAGTAAGGTGTGAAGGCAGTTTGCAGAAGCCATAGTATGTGTTACCATTCGTGTCTTCATTGTAGTTCACCTGTTTTAATACCTAGTATTAAAATTATAAATAAAACTCAAATATTTGAAGTTTTCATTAATTAAATATGTAAATGGAAGTAACATTATTCAAAAGTGATATTAAAAGAAATTGCTCAACTGTGTTTAATTTATAAGTAGAAATTAAGATTTGTAATGTTTACCTGAAAGTCTAAGGCATAACTAAATTTATGAATTTTAACTTTATTTATTAGTCATGTATGCAATAATGATACACTAACTGTTAAATCAAACCAAACTTCTGATAGTCTTTGCTATTAAAATAAATTACCCTTAAGGGCACTGAAATTATTTTTGTCCAGTCTGGTCCTGAACTCATATATAATTCAGGCTGGCCTAAAACACAAGGCTATCCTCCTGCCTCAGCCCCCTGAATACTGGGATGACAGGTGTGTGCCACCATACCTAGTTACTATATGGTGCTGGAGGACTGAACCCAAGGCCTTGCTGCCTAGGGGAGGGCTCTAATCAATGAGCTACACCCCAGACTGAATTATTATTCTTAAAAGAAATAATAAGGAAGTTGAGCTTTGAAATAACCAAAAAAAAAATGAACAAGAAAAGAAACTTTTAATGTTTCTGTATCAGAATATATCTATAGAACCATAATAATGTTTTGAATTTTACTCCTAGGACAATATATTGGCAGAACATAGAAGGCTTACATATGGTTATAGAACATAATTCATATATTAGTATTTTTTGTAGGCAAGATCTCACTCTGTATTCCAGGCCAGTCCAGGATTTCCTATGCAGCTTGGGCTGGCTCTGAACTCACAGATTCTGCCTCAGTCTCCTAACTGCTGGAATTACAGGCATGAACCACCAAGTCCTGCTTGTTTTTATGTGGTACTGGAGAATTGAACCGAAGGCTTTGTGCATGCTAGGGAAGCACTTTAACAACCCATCTACTCTTCCAAACTAACATGCATTCATCTTGACAGTGTGACGGTAAGTGAATAGATGACAGACATAAGGAGGTGAACTTGTAGAGGAGATACACAGAGAATAGCAAAACTAAAACTTAAGATCACTAAGTGACTAATAAATAATTGTTATCTGTTAATTTACAAAGGTAATTGGAGAAGAAAAAGAACTGTACAATTGGGGAGATGTGAGAAGAGATTGCGATGGCAGGATGACATAAATCCTTAGAAGACATCAATAGGAAGTGTTAAGAATTGAGGGCTGATGAATTGATAAAGAGTTCAAGAAAATATTAATAAATATGTTTGATAAAATATGCATATTCATAAAATATCCAGGCACATAATATATCTTTGTATAAATAATACATGTAACATAAATAATTTATATGATATAACCACCATCAATGCACATTAATAAAATATTCATCTTAATACAACTTTAATAATTAAATAAACTTTGATAAATATACTATAAAAAGATAACAGGAGGCTTAGAATAAACAGCTAAGAACTGAGTCTGTGGAAAGAAATAGTTGGGCCTGGAGAACATTGCTTGTAACCAGAATGTACATTTATTACTTTGATAAACAATTAAAAAATTAGTATGAAAAATATTATAGAAAAACATTTTCTAATTAGTAGCCTATGAAACAATGTATATATCAAGAATACATATACTCTTTGTCTTTTTTAAATAAAGAATTGTTTTATTTTTCAGCTGTTTACATGTTTATACGAGCTTTGAAATATAATACATATCTGGGTGGGTATAGGAAGAGCAAGGCATCTGTTGTGGTTTGGATCTGGGATGCCACCCAAAGTCTCATGTATCTGAATATCGTGGGTTGTCTGTGGAACCATGTGCTGCTGGGAGGTTGGAGCTTGGTCTCGAGGGGTGAGTAGTAGGTGTATGAACTGGACTACAGGCATGTGGATTGGATTACAGGTGTATGATGAATCACACCCAGAATGGGTGGAGCACTGTGGCTGCACCCAGAAGGGGTGGGGTGAATCGCTGAATTGGGATGTGGGTGGATATATATGCTGGTTCCTGCGTTCCTTTGGGGGGCCTGACTTGACTTGGTTTGACTTCCTGTTTGCAATTTCATGAGGACCTGCCACTCCAACTGCATAGAGACAACATGGTCAGGACACAGCCTCAAAGTAACCAGGTCTCCAGGTGACTTGGCAAGAAAATGGAGGAGCAGGATGCTAGCAGCACAGCGCAGGCCATAAGAGAGACCTCAAACGAGGGGCAGGGGAGATGAGGTGCTGAGACTGGCGGGTGAGGTGGGACTGACGACAATTTCAGAGAACTCCCAGATGCCAACACTGTCCTTTCCATGGTGGAAGTGGCCCAATATAATCAACCTGCCACGAGGTTGCAGGCTGGTCACCCTGAGAAATAGTGCCATATCAGGGACCCAGTGTTGGCCTCTGCAACTGGCAGAGAGGGCATTCAGCAGCAGCTGCAGCCAGGTTGGCCTTGGTGAGGGGAAACCCGTGTTTTTGTTTTTGTTTTTTTTTGAGACAGGGTCTCCCTCTGTGGTCCAGGCTGGTCCTGAATTCACTTCAGAGCCCAGGCTGGCCTTGGACTCAAGGCAGTCCTCCTGTCTCAGCCTCCCGAGTAGTGAGTAGTCCATGTTTTTGAGCCCATGCATAACCTCCATCTCTGCCACCATGGCCACTCTGTTCAAGGGCCCACTGGGCAGTAACAGGGTAGCCGAAGAAAGAGGTTGACTTCTCTCGACAGAACTAGTCATCCTGTCCACTTGATTGTTAAGGTCACCTGCTGATGTTACTTTTTGGTGAGCATTTATGTGGGACACAAATATCTTTATATCTTCTGCACACATGAAGAGGTCTATCCACATACCTCATCCCCTAATATCTTTCTCACCAATCTTCCAGTTGTGTTCCTTTCATGTCCCAGACCAGCCAGCCAGACCATTTGCTACAGCCCACGAATTACTATACATTCACACATCTGGCCATTTCTTCTTCCAAGCAAAATGCACAATCAGATGTCCTGCTTGAAGTTCTGCCCACTGTGAAGATTTCCCTTCACCAGTGTCCTTCAGGGATGTCCCAGAGAGGAGCTGCAGTGCAGCAGCTGTCCACTTCCGTGTGGTGTCTCCATGACGTGCAGAACCATCTGTAAACCAGGCCCTGCTCTTCTCCTCCTCTGTCAGCTGACCACAGGGTACACCCCATGATGCCATAGGTGCGTGCTGGGGACAGAGGGCAATACAGCAGGAGTAGGCACCACGGGCATTTGAGCCACCTCTTCGTGCAATTTACTTGTGCCTTCCGGACCTGCTCGGACCCGGTCACATATATACCACTTCCATTTGATGATGAACTGTTGTTATGCACGTCTACCTTCATGACTTGAGGGTTCAGACAGCACCCAGTTCATGACAGGCAGCTCAGGTCTCATGGTAACTTGGTGTCCCATGGTCAAATGTTCACTTTCCACTAAGCCCGAGTAGCAGGCCAGAAGCTGTTTCTTAGAGGGAAAGTAGTTATCTGCAGATGATGGCAGGGCCTTGCTCCTGAATCCCAAGGGTCTCAGCTGTGATTCACCTATGGGAACCTGCCAGAGGCTCCAAACAGCATCCCTGTCTGCCACTGACACCTCAAGCACCACGGGGTCTTCTGGGTCATATGGCCCAAGTGGCAGAGCAGCCTGAACAGCAGCCCAGACCTGCTGCAGAGCCTTCTCCTGTTCCGGGTCCCACTCAAAAGTAGCAGCTTTTCGCATTACTCGGTAAATTGGTGGGGGTAACACACCCAAGTGAGGGATATCCTGCCTCCAAAATCCAAACAGGCCTATTAGGTGTTGTGCCTCTTTCTTGGATGTAGGAGGTGCCAGATGTAACAATTTGTCCTTTACCTTAGAAGGAATGTCTCTGCATGCCCCACACCACTGTACTCCTAGGAATTTTACTGAGGCTGAAGGCCTTTGAATTTTGGTGGGATTTATTTCCCAACCTCTGACATGCAAATGATTCACCAACAAGTCTAGAGTGGTTGCCACTACTTGCTCACTGGGCCCATTTAGTATAATGTCATGTTGTAGCATAAGCAAGCATTTATATAATCTCAGTTATTAGTGCTCCTTAATACAATCTTCAATGAGAAACAGTGATTTTATTGAAAACTTCTGTACACATCCATACATTTACTTACTTTTCCAGAAAAACAAAATAACAACAGTAACAGCAACAAAAAAGCAACTAATTGAATTGTGGTCCAATAAAGTGAAGAAACTACTCTGATACTGAGCTCAAGGCTGTGTTGTTACGTCAGGGTGTTCATTTTTCTTCCTGACAGATATGTGAGAAGAAAATACGACTCCATCGAGGTGAAGTGGGAAGTAGGAGGTGCGTGTTGAACAAAATCTGTTTTTTTAAAAAAATAATTTCCTAGGGCAAGTGTAGCTTGAACAATCCAGTGACTGAGTTAGGTCACACTCGGAGCAAAAACAATTGCTTGGAAGCAGGTAGGACAGCAGGTAGGTTCAGTATTTCCTGTTGAGTTCTAAAGCCTGGTCCCCCCCACCCCCATTTTTTTGATATGTATAAGTGATAAATTTAAGGTTTATATTGATCGTGAGCATTTTGTGCACATACATACCATGGCAAAGTTACAGATCCTTCTCCTTTCTCCTTTCAACCTTCCCCCCACCCACCCACCAAGTTCCCATTATTTCCCACATTAAGTTCCATGAAATAATTGTGTTCTGGATTTCTTACAACAAAGAAACATTTGATATTTTCCCTTCTGCTTCTGGCTCACCTCACTAAGCACGATGGTCTCAAGTTGCCTCCATTTGCCTACAAAAGCCTCCCACCTTTCTGTCTTTATAGATGAGTGGTATTCCATTGTGTATAAATACCACAGTTTGTGTATTCATTGGTCTGTTGATGAGTACTTCGGTGTTTTCCACATTTTAGCTATTGTTAGTTGTGCTGCTATGAACATGCTATGAACATGGGTATACATGTATCTCTGTTACTTTGGGGAATATTCCCAGAAAAGGTGTCACTGGATAGAAAGAGATATTTATTTTTATTCTTTTGAAAGTCTTCTGTACTGGTTGTCCTAGTTTATATTCCCACCAGCAGTGCAGGAGGGTTCCTTTTGCCCCACAGCCTCGCCAGCACTGATTGCTGTTTGTGTTCTTGATGTATGCCATTCTCTCTGGAGTTAGATAGTATCTTAGCGATGTTTTGATTTACATTTCTCTTATGGCTAAGGATGTTGTACATCTTCTCATGTATTTATTGGCCATTTGGACTTCATGTGTGAACTGCCTATTTCTTCTGACCATTTTTCAATAGGGTCCTTGATTTTGTAAGGCTTACTTTTTTTCAGTTCCCTGTGTATTCTGGTTATGAATACCAGAAGTATTCATATTATCTGAGGTATTAGAGCCAAAAGCATACACTGAAAAAAGGACAGCCTCTTCAACAAATGATGCTGGGAAAACTGTACACCCACATGCAGAAGAATGAATCTAGACGCACACCTGCCACCACGCACCAAAATCAAATCAAAGTGGATCAAATACCTAGATATTAAAACTGAAACACTGAACCTTCTAGAAGACAATTAGGCAAATAGCTAAAAGACATAGGTGTAGGCAAAAACTTTCTTAATAAGGCACCAAAGTCAGGTTTTAAAGGTGAATATTCATGGAGAAAAGCCAGGCATGTACCACGTGTGTGAAAGTACTTTTATTTTCTTTTCTAAACTTTACTCATAAGACCTAGGCCACGTGTTTCTGTGCTATGATATTTCACTCATTAATTAGAAAAATCCCTCCTCTTTAAACAACAGAAGCTGTTATATTTGGCCAACCATGGTAGTGTAGGAAGAAGCATAGAAATATTGACACAGATGTCAGAAAAGTTCATAGATGACAGAAAAATTGCTGTCAGCCTGATTAGGCACCAGCCCTCAGGTCCAAGTGCCATGGTGTTTGAACTCAAAGGAAGAAAGGGCTGTGAAACTGGATGTGTGGTGAGAAGAGTTTGGGACGCGCCAGATTAGGGGAAGAAGGTAGGAAAGGAAAGGGAAGACCAGGAACACTGGGGTTGGGAAGATCACTAGAAGCCAACAGGAGGCTGGAATATTTACAAAAAGAAGACATTTGTTTTTACTGCTGGGGTTTCAGCACCAAGGAGTACTTTCTGGTCTCAATTTTCAGCTTCACTTGGTAGACACAGTGTGATGGGTAAGTCCATTGAAATTTATGACATTAAGCTCTCACTAAAATTAAAAAGGAGAAGATGATATTTAAAATCAGCCTGAGAGGCAGGGTGATTGAGAAGCAGTGTGTATATGGTGTCATGACAACCTGAGTGTAAAGTGTGTTCTTGTTTTTGCTTATTTATGATTTTTGATTTTTTGAGGTCCCATTTATTATAAAACTAAGCATTTAAAATGTAAAAATTTCTACAGACAAAGAATAAAGGCTAGAAATTTATTGTTAACATCAATACTTATGGAAATGATATGCTTGATATTGAATAGAAAATGAATTTTTTTGTATCTTTCAGTTTAAGAAATACTATTTTTAAAAATCCCATTTTCTTTTGCCTTTTCAGCTAAAGATTAGTTTCTGAAATATTTATGAGGAAGGCCAATTATAATTGATGGCAACATATTGTGCTGCAGCATCAATTTGTTACATTCTTGGTGACATCAAGTCCTATTAATGTCACTGAGGGGTTCACCCAGTGTTTATTATCCTCTGTCACTAACTACAAGATCAAAATATATGGTTTCTCCACAATCTGTCTTGGACTAAAAGTGAAAAACCTACCATGTATGTAAAATATACACACTCTGGAATTGCCTTTTCTATATTCAGCACTGTGCTTGCAAAAACTGGTACGCAGGGGGTTTTTAATAAATATTTGTTGAATGAGTACATATATTCATGGATTAATGGACAAGTGAATGAAAGTGTAAGTAAATTCCATGCCAACTGGAACACTATGTTGCATCTATTGCTTTTATGTCACAAAAAATTTCTAACACCTTTTCTTGATTTACAACTTTTATTTCCAAGTTTCCTCAAATGCTCGACTTCAGTGAGCTGAGTGGTTGGGTGGCTGGTAGCCTCTCAGAGTCCTTGCAGCTAGGAAGTAGGAAATCTGAGAACTTTCCCAGCATTTTCACAGTCTGAGATTTGTCTTCACAACATGCGTGAACTAGATATCAAAGTTTGTCGTACTTTCAAGGAAGAATAAATCGGTTCAAATACTCATTAATATGTCAGGTGTGTTTAAAAAATAGAACTTCTTTTTCTTGGAAATATTGCTAGTGCTTCAAATAGAATGTTTATCTAGAATCTTTTTTCCTTTCTCTTCCCGCTGTCTTCTTCTCCTCTGACCTCCCTCATTCTCACTCTCCTTCTTCATACCATTATCACAATCTCAGCTTTTATTTTGCCATTCACTTAGATGGCTTTAATTTTAGAATGTGAATATTTGTCTAAAATACCAAAAACATTTGTCTAGACAGAAAGTAACGTCCCTTAATAATGGGATTTTCTCAAATTTAAGAAGCATTTTATATAATTTTAGCAGTCCCGAGTGCATGTTAACAAGGTCTAATATGTCACTCTATCAGAATCGTGTGAATTTCCTCTTCCAGAGCCAACTGACTGAGCAGCTCTTTGAGAGCAATTTGTTTCCAGCACTTTTCACACTCAGAAAATCCATGACTCAATAGCCTCTTGGACATGGTCGTGCCAAGCAATGTAAGCATGTTGAGGAATGATTTTGTAATTTTTGTAGCATCGTTTTTCCACATTGCATTACATCATTTTCAATAGTTTGTTAGTGGTAGAAAAGTGTGTATATTTGTCTTCACTCTTTTTTCTGCAATCTTTTTTTCCCACATTTTATTGATATGTATACGTGCAAAATTCAAGGTTTACAATAGAGTTGAGCATTTTGTGCACATACGTATCTTGTCAAGGTGACTAAGGCTTTCCCACTCTCCTTTTGTCCCTCCCTCTACCCACCCCTCCCTCCCTCCTCCCCCCCCTTACTCCCCTCTTTCACTTTGTCTTTCGTCTTAAGTTCCATAGGTGTTGTGATCTGCAATCTTTTTTTTTTTTTTTTTTTGCATAGAAACTTACATGGTCTTACGTTTAACTTTCACATATTTTCTTTCCCTTATTGGTTTCTCCCAAATCACCTACAATATCTCTAGATGGATCATGAAACTTTCTGTCTATAGATAGAAATCTAGCTTATGCAAGGGAAAAGCGGGCAAGTGAACCAACCTGTTATTCAACCCATTGGCTGATTCTACAGTGGGATTTATGCATAGCTTCTCTAGGAGGCATGGAGGAGCTGTGCCTTCTGTAGCATATCTTTGGAGGGCTTTGGCACACCTACTTCCTCCCCAGACCTAGCTTCTGGCGTTAGGTTTCTACATAGGGTTGATGAACTTCCGTGGAATCATTGATGGGTGTTTTAGAAATACCAGATCAGAGGTGGCTGTTTTCTCCTGTCTTGTAATTTAAGAGTAGAGATGTACACGCTGCTAAATCTTATAGTAGAATGCAGAAATATATTGCCTTTAAGTACTATGACATAAAATAACGAGTTCATCCAGGATGATTAGGGAGGGCCACATGGCGATTCCAGCGTTCCCCCTTTGGGATGCAACTATGCCAGAGGAGTAACCTGTCAGAAGATTATTTATCCACAACACACTATTCTTTATTCATTTATTAGTATTTAACTTTCTAGAAGAACATAAAGTAAGTCCCTAAGGGAGTGGCTGTAGAGAAAGAAAAATATTAATGAAGACAGTGGGGAAGGAAGGGTGTCGCTAGAGAAATGGCAAGCGAGGAAATGAATACTCCTTTAGGGTAGCGCTGTACTGGAAGGATCTGGGTGTGGGGGACGGAACCAGGAGGGACAGAGCTGAGAGGGAGAGGAAGGCTCCGAAGATGAAAGACTGTGGCGAGAAGTAGCAGGTGAAAGAACTGGAGCGCAGCGGTGTTGTTGAGGTTGGCCCTTCCCTGGGTGCTCAGTAGTTACATGGACAGCTCCTTCTTCAGGGAGAAGCGAGTGCACCTGTTGCCTTTTTCCATTACCTTGTAAAATGTATTTATCCTGAATCAAACTGATTACCATAAACAGTACTTGAATCATTTTCAGAGAATTCATGTATTTTGTTTTGTTTTGTTTTGATTTTTGGTTACATGATGGTCTTCTTGCCTCTGGGCTCACTTCATAACTGTCTCAGCACTGATTTGAACTAATGATACAACATCTTCCTAGAGATAATATTCTATCTGATTTTAAAATATAAGATACATAAAATTCAAGTAGCTGTGGCAAATTGACCATATTGTGGGTACTAGTATTGTTTCCATTGGGATTGGATGTCATGTCGGTTGAGTTTTTAGCCTCATTGAGCATAATTAGTGTTTTTCAACAAATGTTCTTCTATTTTCATATTTTGTATCTCTCTGTAGCTAGCACACATATGTATAATCACACCCAGACACTTTGATTCTGTTCTTTCTGATGAAATACTGTTGTCACGATTTTTCCTTAGTATTCAAATCACCAGTTGCAAAGACATGTTAGAACTGTCTCCCACGTTTAATAACTCAATTGAGGATGGTTTCCACGAACATGCATTTGAGGAGACCAAGAACATGTGACATTATCTCAGAATGTATTAAAAGACACCCTGAGAGGTCACCTAAACCTATATTTAGACAAACGTTTTGGAAAGTGTGGAGGAGAGGAAATCATCATGCAGAGGAGAGAGAACCGTTTTTATTTTTCAAAATGGTGTGGGTTGATGTATTTTAATCTGTGTTTTTTTAAAGTCTATGACTACAAGCTTGGGGAAGTTAATGAAAGAAACAATGTATCATATATGCCTATCTGTTAGTGAAAACTGTGAGAAAGTTTATTTTATGAGGTTCAGGATGTAAATAAAAATGAACAATGTGGACTTACTGTAGGAAGAGCTAGGAATTGTGTAAGAGCACATGTTCATTGTTTAATATAATGTTGGTAATACTTGATACTGCTAATGCCTTATATCCATCACTACATGTGTGAAAAACATAGTGTTAGGTGCTAACGAAGACTTTCAGATTTTCAGGACATTTAATATTTTGAGAATCCTTCTGTTTGGTGACTTTTGGCTCTAATAAACCACTGCTTCCTTTTAGAGAGTCATAAATCTATTTCCCATCTTCCATATTATTACAGTGGAAGAACTTAAACATTTTATATGGAATCTACAATTGAATACTCACGATGAAAGAAACAGATTTCACACAAAATCTCTTCTGGTTTACACCTGACAGCAGGTATTGATGCTTCTAAAATTCCTGGGCAGTTTCTAGTGACAATTTCAAGTGTCCAGGGTTGGTGTTTCTGCTTTTTGGGAATAGAAGTAATAATTTCATCCTAAAGAAGAACGCGCAGGTGAAAGGTGTTGGGTTTTAGAGCCAAGAATCTACTATGGATTGAGTGTCACTACCACCAGTTACTAACCGTGTGGCCCTTGGTTTAGCGCCTTATTGTACTTGAGCCTTGGTTTTATCATCTATAAATTGGAAATTATAATTGAACTTACTGCCTTAGGTTATCAAGATTAAATTGGGTACTATTTATAATGTGTTTAGCATAGTGTCTGAAGAATGAGAAATAGTCCACAAATGGGAAAATTTTCCCCAGATAAGTTTTAAGGAATCTGTGAGGGAGATGAAAACTTGAGCCTGCACCCCTGCCACTGGACTATTCTATGTGCTTGTGTAACCATAGCTCCTAAACTGTAATATGTGCCCAGGTATCCCAAGCCACAGGGCCACTGGGGAATATTGCTCTAGCATGGGGAGACACAGTGAATCTTGTCATCTGTTACTTAACGTGAGAACTTGTAGTTTAAAATACTTTAGCGCATCAGGAGGTTTGTGCTATATTTTAAAAATAATGTCATGGTTTTATAAACCTGGACTTTGGGTATCTACTGTGATCAAATGTAAGTAGGCTGTATAAACACTAGTGTGGTACAGAGAGAGAAAGGGATATTTTCTAATCTGATCCCAAGGTATGAGATGGTGCATGATGCTTTACAAATGCACACAACCCACAAGTAAATGGTTTTCTTTGTTTGAGGACAAAACACATGAATGTTTTTGTTTAATAAAGTGTATTTAAAAATAGCTATTAGCTTGCTAGGACACGTGTACTGAGGTTGTTTAAACTTAGATAAGTAATTTTCCCTCTTCTGGTTGTCACCTGTGGGACAGCGGAGTCTCCTTGCTGCACTGGTTTGCTTGTCGTCATCTGCTATGACACCCTTCTAAATCTGGGGTTAAAATGTGCCAAGGAAAATCACTTAGAAATGATTTGGAGGCGGAAATGAGGCAGAAGGTGCTATTATTAGAAAGTTCTGAGGAACATGATGTTGCACTTGATTCAGTTACATTGGTTCTACAGACAGCGGGACTTCCACAGGGCTCAGCACTAATTGCGGCCCTGGGAGTGGCACGGGGTGGGGAGGGAGGCATCCCTTCCCTACTCTAACATCTCAGTGATTGTCAGCTTCACAGATCTCTCCAGAAAATAGCTGCACGTCCAGGAGCTCCAACCATAAGACTTTATTTTCCCACTGCTTTCCCTCTAATGCCAGTGCTCCAGGCTGAAGTGATTAGTAATTCTTTGTCTAAATTCCTTGTTTTTTAAGCACTTCATGCATTTCTGTAAACCGTAACTCTTATTTTTAAGTTATCATTTTAGCAACGTTGGCTCTGCTCCAGTGGCAGAATTTTATGGAGATATAGAGTTGGCTCTGTATATGATAAGATGGAAAGGCAATGAGGACCCTGTTGTCAGTGACAAGTGATGTCTCATAGTTTGTGACATGCAGCGGTTGTATACAAAATCTTTTGTGGTCACCTGGAATCAGGTGTTGAGAGAACCAGGGTAGAGAGGCAGGTGCAGTAGTGGAAAATTATAGGGGTAATAGAGCACAAATGTGTGGATGAGCGAGTTACTTCTAAGTATGCCAATTCTAAGTATTAATTCTATGTTAATTATAAATATGGTAGAAAATTTAGAATGTTTTATATTGCAGGTCAGTCAGGGTTTGAGTAAAGAAAACCAGAAAGCTTTCATCATTGCCTTGAAAGAAATTTTAATATTTAATATACCATAGGGTCCAGATGAGGCAAATGACTGAATTACAACATCAATGAAGTCCATAATCTCACAAGGCACTGCATTTTAAACTTAGTGTATTAATTTTAAAAAGAGTAGCACCCCAGAGAGTGAGATAGGAACTTCTGGGAAAATTTCAGATTCCACTGAACCTTCCTTCCTAGCAGAACCATCCTTTTTCTCATGTCTGACGAAGTTAGCTCTGCGGTATATGAAGACCTTGTAATGAATTCTCCTGAGGTCTGGTAGGGAAATGATAATTTTATTCTCTCTCTCTCTCTCTCTCTCTCTCTCTCATAATTCCTAGACCTGTAACAGGAAGCAATACAAATGGCACCTGGGAAACATCTTCCACAGATGATCTGCGAGAAGCACTATAATTGCAAGATACCAACAAGTGCAAAAATTTGGCTGATATTTTGGAAGGAAAGGTGGAGGGTGTGTATAGAAATGAATTCTGTGTCAGACGAAGGTGGAAAGAATCATATGTTGGATCAGACTGAATTGATCATGTGCCGATTGTGCCTTCTGGTTTCAGCATGTGATTCAAGTAGCTGACAGTGGGTCTGTGTTGTTTTCCTGACACTGGTACCAAAGACTTGACACTCACAACTTGAAAGAGGAGAGGTTTACTTTCCCTGTTTAATATGGTTGAGTTCCTGGCTGACTGACTCCGACGTGGAAGTAGCGGAGGAGAGAGAGAGAGAGAGAGAGAGAGAGAGAGAGAGAGAGAGAGAGAGAGAGAGAGAGAGAGAGAGAGCCCTGGGCAGGAGCATACTCTTCAATTTCACACCCCTGATGACTCTTTTCCAACCACGTCCCAGCTTCTCAGAACATATTCAACTACGAACTCATCAACAGATCCATCCGCCAGTGGGTACAGCGCCCCTTGATTCAATCACCTTAGTAAATCTTGCCTCTGAGGGCAGGAGACACTGGGGAACATTTTAAATCTAAATCATAATAAGTTCTAATACTTTTCTTAGTTGTATGACGGAAATCTGGACCCGCTAGTTTCATACATGAACCAAAGATGAGATACTGACCATTCTTAGTGCCCTGCAGAGGAAAACATACAAGAATCTAGGGAGATGAGAGTTTGAAACACATTTTTTAATTGTACACAAATGGTTTAATGTTTCCTGTATAATCCTAATGGCCCAGGGAGTCTACCCTTCATCAAGATCTGTAAGAACACACGAATATAGGAGAAGTCAAGATTCTCGAAGAGTGTGGTGGTGACTGTTCTTTGTTATTGTGGATTACCAGGTAGAGAAGGGGCTCTTGGAAGTTGGGTGGTCCATGGAGCGTTGACTCAGCTCCATCTTGCAGTAGGCCTGGCGGTTCCTTAAATGTAACTCACTGGTTATTTTGTGTCATAGAATGCAGAGTTACCATGTAGAGGCAATTGATTTGTATATCCTAGAGTTGCAGTTATTCAGCGACAGCAGAGAGAAAAGAACGGGGTGTGGACGCCACAGATGCCACGCAGTGTCTTCCAGTACACCACAAAGCATGCTAACTGCTAATGGAGGACTGGAGAAGTTTTATTCAGGCAAGAAGCCACTCAGAGCCATAGAAATAAAGCACAGTTCCATCTGGTCAGATGATAGCATCAATAAACTGTGTTGATGGCTTAAGGACAAAAATATTCCAGTAAGAATTATGAAAAAAATAAACTATAGCTTAGTAAGTTCAAAAAATGGACTGATGTAACAAAGTGTGTGTGCGTAAATATTTTGAACTTATATTTTTCTTTTTTCCTTCTATTTATTGTCTGCAACTTAGATGCTGATAGTGATTTTTTAAATCCCAGAGTATTTGTTATTTAAGATGAAATTACAAAAGAGAGAGATAAACAACCTGGGGACTCTAGACTTGGAACTGCACATAATAGTGAACATAGCTGCCTAGACATTTATGCATGGGAGAAGAACACCTGGGAGATGGAAAGGCCAAAGAAGTAGACAATAGTGGATATTTTCCATCCTTTTTGGGTTCTCCTTTGTTTAGACTTTTTAAGTTTGGTGGAGAATCTGCTTAATGAGCAGTTCTGTCACTCTGGAAACTAGAAACTCAGTTTTTTGGTTTCATTGTGGCCAAGTGAAAGTTTGAAATTCAGGCTCTGTCAGCGAGGGTACCCCAGATGTTCTCTGAAGCTGACTTTAAGTAAGAATCAGTATTATGCAAAATCCATTCTACCTGGGCTGGCAGGCAATGCATATTCACCTTCCAGAGGTAGCAGCAGCACGAGCTCTGCTTGCTGCCTCCTGGGCCCAGTGACATTGACTCTGTCACTGAAAACCACTGTATCCATGCTATGTAGAATCACACTACCGTCTGTGAAATGCTGCGCCTAGTTCTGTGCTTTACATTATGATGTAGACCTCTGCTTCTAACTATGCAGCTTCTATGCGTGTTCTTCTGGTATTCCTGTACAGCATCTAGATACTTAAAAACATTTAGTAAGTTACTGTTCTGTTTAAATGAGCTAGACTAAGTTAATTTTTCTTTTTTTTTGCAACTAAGAATCTATGATTAGGTGCTGTTCACATACCACTAAGATATTTCTAACTACTGGGTAAGGGATGGTTTATCATCTCCATTTCTGTGATAAAACAGGAATTAAATGACTTAGACCAAATCACATGTTTGTTTATAAAATAATTAAGAATTTGAGCTCACATCATTTGTATAATTTATATTTATTAAATTTTACGTGTTAACTCATTATGGAAGTATTAAATGGACACATTCAGTTGTCTAATTATAAACACAGTTGGTAATGCTGATATTTAGTAGCATTAATTCCTTGGTTTAGTTTTATCGTTATTTTTACTAGTGCAACTTCAGTGTAGGTGTGAGTCATAAAAATAATTATTTTGGTTTTATGTATATTTAATATATTTTGTTCTCTGGGGCTTGAAATACACCTAAACTTTCCAACAGCATCCTCATACAAATATCTAATTGAGCAGCGTCTTTGTGTTGTGTTCAATTTTTAACAGGATTCTTTTTTTCTATGCTTTATTTACATTTTTTCAAATATATTTTTTTCTTAGCTAGACAGCAGAACTTTGAAAACGAACACATTTGGGAACCAAGCTGCCTTTGAGGAAATGTTAAAAATATGCAGAAACCAAATGGAATAGCAAAACAAACCCACAGACGAGCTCATGCAAAACCAGAAGCTGATAGCTTCATTCACAGCCAGTTGTTTAAAATATAGACATATTTTCAAAATTTCAAATTCTATTTTGAGATTTCAACAGTAATTGTGACCATTTATCTGGGCATAAAGAAGGTAGTGACTATATCCTAGAAAAGTTAGAATGACAAGAAAAGTTAGAATAAAGAAAATTGTTTCTGTCTTCATTAATATTTATGTTTGGATACCCAATAGTATGATGAGATTTTCATTGCGTAAATATATATATAGTGCACAGAGATGCATTTGGGATGAGGGTTTAAGGAATTAGAATGTCCTCTAAAACCCAAATAGCAAAACTATTCATTTTGGTAGTCTTTCTTATGACTATGCCAAGTTATAAATACCCAAGTGATAAGGAATAGAAGACTATGTTGAGTAAAAGAGTGCTTTTTCTAACATACTCTATTACTGTTTTCTTTTTTGCGGTGAAAATTGTTTGAGAAAGATATGAAATTACATTAAGCTATTACTTTACTCACCATTCAAATGCACTTTTAAAATTTATTAGACAGCTATAGAGATGAATAGTTCTTCAGATTCATCTCTCATGTAGCCCCAATGTACTTAAGCACCGTGTCATTATCTACTGAAAAAGTCAGGCAGAATAACTGTCTGAGGTCCCAGTGGTAGGAATTTAGGTACCAAGTTCCTGTTGGGACTAGCAAAATTCTAGAAGATAAGCCAACAAGGCCAAAGAACCCAGAGCCTTGGGACTGGTCCTTCTTATCCAGATGTCTGTGAAATGCTCACTTAGATTTGGTTTTCACTTCTGAGATGCTTGTGTGGAAATATTTAGCAATTTGCTGTGATATCTCCCAAGGCAGAGGCCAGTCTTACATATTTTTTGGCTTTGGTAGCAGTTTATTGGCCTGAACTGGGGACCACCAATTGGTGCACCTTCTTCTCTGTGAGACACATAGCTCTTTGATAAGAGCTTTTCCCTCATGCACAAGTGAGGCAAACACTTGTCTCCTCATAGACTTCCCAGGCAGTCTAGACTCCTAGGTTTGCATTTTTGTTGTTGGTCTCTCTCTTGTGTTTCTTGCACACTTAACCAACAAATACAATAGAAATTTTCTTGAAAAACTTTTTCTTTCTTCAGGATAGTACAATAGCAACAGTATGGAGAGGGACATGGATGGGAACGCAGGAAAGATCTGTCGCTGGGATTTTTATGATGACTAACTTCTCCTCTAGCATTTAGTGACTGGCTAGGCAGTAAAAGAGGATACAACGTTTTGGAAGTCTTAAAAATATGCAGAAACCAAATAGATATTTGGTGACAAAGATGAAACAAAAGTTCTCCTTCGTTGGAAGCAGACTTGTAAATTAGAAATGCCACCCTGTGGCTGTGGTGTGAAGGGACCCAGTCTCCGCCTTGCTGAGGGATGGGATAGTTTCTGATGAAGTCTGATACATTGGAGCAAACTTTCATCCTGTTGGCTTGTGAGGCTGAAGCAGCAGGCTTGCAATTTGGAGGCAACCGAGCAAGGTCCTGTCTCAAAATTAACAATAATAATAATCGGGGTATGCAGCATGGCACAAAGGCCCTGATTTCACGCCTCAGGACTGAAAGAAAAAAAAGAAGCTTTGGAATAGAATGGGAGTGACACGGGAAGGAGCCTTACAATGTTAGCTGAATTGTCACCGCCTGCGCCATGGTCGAGGGGTAAGGGATGTCTGTGTGCTCAAGTCTGTTACCTTAGTTCACACTACACATCGGATGTGCGCTTTTTGTGTCCTACCCCGTCTAGTCTCCCCTTGTCTGCCCTGTTCCTTCTTCCAGTGTCGTCTCTTTGTTTTTCTGATCTTCTCCTTCTTCTTTTCCTTGTCCAAAGGACAAATATTTATGAAGACAGGCATTGTGGTCAGCTCCGTGGGAGAGGGACCTACAGAAAGGGGCATGAGAAATACACTTCTTTAAATTTCAATTTTAGGTGCCCGTTCACAGCTTCATTCTTTTCTCTACCGTCACCTAAGACGTGTCTTGCATGAGACATAAGAGAGTAGTATGAAATTGCTCAACGGAAGGGACAGGCCTGGCCTCTTCAGAGGGCAACTGGAGAAATGATATGCTTAGATGGGAAAATATTTAAGGAATACTCTCAGCTATAGAAACAAGTCGTAATAGCAAGTGTGTAACAAGAACTTAGGGTTGGAAAACTTAGGGTAGGAAAAGTGACCTTCAAGGGCTTCCTAAGTTATCCACAGGGGTAGTGAGCTGAGCTGGTGTGACTCTAGTCTTGGTAGCAACAGTACAACCCACATTTTCCAGCTGTTTCCCTAGACTCCCTGAAAACAAGTGTTCGTAGACAGCTGCTTCCAGTAAACCATCAAAAGTTCATTCCACATCAGTTTAGGCTTCTTGGCATCATAGTTAACTTGCAAGAAATTGAAGCATATTTCAGAATGAAAGCCTGACATTTCAGAAGGCCCAAACACCCAAGGAGATTATCATAAATTTATTTGCTCTCTACTTTCTTCGTATGAAAATATTTAAACTAATACATTCCATACAGAAAAACCCTTTGTTTTTTCCCAGTAATTTAAAACAAAAGAGTTTTTAAAGTTAAGACATACCTAGAAGGAAAAAGAATGTACTTTATTGCTGCTGAATTCATGAATATATTAGGGAAATTCACTTTAATCTTTAGATTGATTATATTCTTTTTATAAAATCAAAAGTGAAATTTTTCCTTGTGTCTATAATAAGAAAAAAATGACACGAATTTAGTTCTGTATATCGGCAGCCCCGCCTGTCACATTGCTTCAATCACTGCAGTTGCCCGTCAACTGTGTTGAGGCAGAACAGGAAATTGGGCCGTGGGTGGGTTCTGTTAAGGATATATACTGATGACTACAAAAAATTCATAAAGTGTTGCTTTCTTAGTCTTTATTTACAGGATTATGGCTCTACTTTGTGTGTAAGGGGTGTGTGCATGTGTGTACGCCTACATGTGTATGTACATTTGTGTGTGTGTGCATATCTATTTTTTTGGCAATATGAGCAGTTTTATAGTCATAAAGACTATGACTTTATTATTGCTTAGATGGGAGCATATTTAAAGGACATTAGGACATTATTGCCTTCCAAGCTCTCAAGATACTGGAATTGAGTTTGTGGTCTTGGAGACGAGCTAATTGTCTGAGGTCATAGGACACTAGATGGTTTTGCATATACAAGTGGATATTCTGAATTCCACCCAGAGTAATGGTTCAAAATGAGCAGTTAATTCAAAGTTTAAAAAATTAATATAATCTGCAATTTTAATAGTGCAAGAACATTTGGAGGTCTCTTAGTTCAACATATTTATTTTGCAGATGAGAAAACAAAAGTCAAGAGAGTGCTTATGTTTTGCCAAGGGTCACATGGCTAGTTAACCACAGCCGGTATCAGAGTAGAGCAGATATTTTAGATTTTTTTGCTTCAGAATTCAAAGGGTTTTTTTTTATTCGCTGTTTTTTTTTTTTTTTAAGTTATGAATGTTAAGCACAGGGGAAAGTCCAGATAATAACGTAACGAGGGATCCTCTTCTGGCTAGCAGGAGTGTTCCCATATTCTTTTCCCTTCTGTTTTTCCAATGAGATGTCTTGTAATCTGCCTCTCTTCATTCATGACTCATTCTTTGAGTTCACAGAGACTCAAAAATGGTACAGAATTGGGAGCTTAACAGCAGAATTGCTAATATTATTGGGGTCTTGCTGAGGAATTTACTGGAGGACAGAAAAGTCAAAGTTACTTAAACATGAATCTTCAATCCACCACTCAGACCTGAAGTTTTGGAAAGACCCTCCTGCTGCGAAGGCCTCAACACCGGGACCTTCATACTCAGTAGAGGCCTTAGGAGGATTCAAACTTCTACATGAAAAACGGCCATCAACCATCATTCCAGAGGTATAATTCAACAGCTCCAATTTTAGCAGCTTTTTCAGGAATAGGATCATTTTTTTCTCCTAATATTTTCTTGTGTGGCCACAAACACCTCAGGACAGACAAATGCTGCAGCTAAACTAGCGAGACAAGATGTCCTCCAAAATCAAACGCTTCTAACAGCCACCCGCAGGAAAACTTATGGTGGTGCAAATATTTGCAAATAAAATTTAAAAATAAGCAAATCAGAGATTCTTCCAAGACACAAGCAATGATCTGTACAGTATTTACTAGTTAGAAACAAGTCAGAGGCTTTGCCCACATTCCGAGGAGATGGTCAGGCAGCCTGTGTGCAGAGATGAGAGAGAAGGTCTGTGAGCTTGGGAGACATAGCATTTTATGCAATGTCTAACTTTTCTCTAGAAAATCATGCCAACTTCTGGGATCTGAGCCCTCAGATAGCCATGCTTTTGGCAGAAACAAGTTTATCTTTTTTAACCTTAGTTAACTGTTAAAATAATAAGTCTTTTTATTTAAGGTGCATTTATAATGGATTATATCATGTTTTTCTTTTTATAAAAAGATTTATCATAGTTATATAATGATATAATATATCATAGTTACATAATAATGTATTATAATTATATCATAATTGCATAATAAGAATCTTGGTCTATCATATATGTTAAAATAATTTTCATAATTATCTGCCATTTTATTGTATTAATGTGATTTGGTTTCGTATAGGATGATCACATAGATCTAGAGCCTTCTATGAAATTCTACTAACATTCAGAATGGGTGTTCTATGTTTAACTGCACAAATTTACAAATACTTTTATTTTTAAAATGCTTCTAAGTACATACTTACAATGGTTATTTCCATTCTGAGAGCTGATCATTCCTCACCTGTAGTTTTTCTTTTTTTTTTTTTACTGTTTTATGTCCAATGACTCATCTGAAACTAAGGGTGTCGTGTGAGGTAAAAGTATAACTTGATTTATTTCTCATATAAGGCATCTTAAATGTATTAGAATATTAAGATGTACCCTATGCTCTACCACTCCACTAAAACTAATTCCCACAAACAGAATAAACTAATTCCTGGAACAGAATAATGTGGTATTCTTTGTTATTATTTCTTGGTACCTTGTGACATTTAACATTTTTAAATGCATAGTATTACTGGTTTTTCTCCCCCTTTTCTAACTGATTCTTGTTTTCCCTTAATTACATTCTCCTGGAATGTTTTCAACAGCTCACTTAATAATGCCCTACAGGGCTGGAGGAATGGAACAGTGGTTAAAGTGCTTGCCTTCCAAGCGCAAGGCCTGAAGTTCGATTTCCCAGCACCGCATAAAGCTGGGCATGGTGGTGTGTGCCTGCAATCCCAGCGTCGGGAAGTCAAGATAGGCAGATTGTCCTGAGTCTAAGACCAGCCTGGGTTACACCAGTGAGTTCAGGACCAGCCTGGGCTGCAGAGCAAGACCCTGTCTTAAGAAAAGAATGAAAAAAGAAAAAGAAAACATAATGCCCTACAATGTTGGTAGATAAAAATGTTGTTTTATCAAATAAAGAAAAAGTTCAATTCCAAAAAGTTTTCTTTGTAGTTGTCTTTATAACATAATTGAAGGATTTTACCAAATATGCTTTACTTTTAAGCAAGAGAATCAACTATATTCTACTTTAATTTGTTAATGTGGGACATTATCTTCATGGCTATTTGAATATTAAATGTACTCGTCTTGATCATGAAGAATTTTTAAAAATTCGGTGCCGTTGAGTGTGTGTTAACATTTGTATAAAGATTATTACAATTGTGACCATAAGTGAGACTGACATACAATGTTTCTGTACTGTTTGTATTTGAAGATCCAACTTTATAAAATTAGATAGCAAGTTTTCTCACTTTCATTTTTCTCTGAAATATTTACAGGAGATGGGAATTATACAACAGATGAGTATTTACATCAATCAACTATATGACCATCTAAAAGGCTTTTTGTTCTAAAGCAATATGTAATTTAACTACCAGTCAAGATTGTGCATTAATCAATTGACAAAAATACTGTAACTAGAGTCTTGCAGGAATACACACACACACACACACACACACACACACACACACACACACACTCACACACACAGAGTGGGCTAATGCAGTGGTTGTGGGCATGAACTGCAAACCACATCTGGAACTCTAGCTACAACAGTTTTTGGGCAATGTGCTAATAATTTTCACCCATCCAATCATTAGACTCCCAAGAGAATAGTTGTTGAGGTAGCCAAGCCATGAATCTCATTGTTGGTGGCAGTTACCAGGTGGAAGACGAACAAATCCTACGGTCTGAAAATTGAAATTCCTTGGCTTACCCAGTTTTCTTGGAGTTTGTGCTTGTTTTTCAGTTTCATTAATTGTATGCAAATAAGATTAATTGAGAAACCTGGTATTAAACTTTCTCATGCACAGCTCTTGGTATCTTTCTCTAACAACTTTTTAAAACTCAATTTGTAAGTATTGGATTGTTGAGACAGGGGATGATAAAGCAACGAGTTATCTTAACTACATTTTAAAGAACAGTGTGATCTATTACTATTGAAAATATTCTATGCACAAATTGATGAGAACACATTGTCTACTCTTTATATCTTATGCTCCATTATTTCTTCTTTTGCTTTCTGGTGTTTAAAGTAATGGAGCCATGAATCTGAGTCAATATGGTGTTGTTCTGACAGGTTACCTGGGGTAGAGTAATTGGTAAGGGCGCCAAGCCCACTCTTGAAAGTGGAGTCCTGATAGCTGAACCACTTCAATATTGCTACAACAGCAATTAAATTTCAGCGTGAGTTATGCATGAAACAATTTTTCAAGCTACAACATCATGTTTAACCACTTTTTTCCCCTCATAGCTCACAATGTTCTTCGAAACTTCTTATCCTGGTTGGCTTCCACTTTTTTTTCAAGATTCAATTTAATATTTATGTAAGACAAAGAGTCTTCTCTAAATAGCAGATAGACCCAAATGTCACTTCTCTCTTCCTTCAAAACAATTGGATAACTTATTCACAGCTTGAACAAGTATTCACAGGAAATGCTGTGAATATATTCAAAGTATCCAGTTATAAGTCTGCTTCTCTTGCTTGCTTATAAACTATTTCACCCGCGTTTGTGTTTGTTCTCCAGCATCCAACATCATAGCTGACACATAGATAAACTTAAGACATTTGCTGAACTGAAAGTAAAACTAGAAAACAAACAAAAGAAGAATATTCTGTTTAATTATGTTAAAGTTATGACATTTTAGCAGAACAAAATAAATATAAAAACTTGACTACACACCATTTGAAAATCATTGCATTAAATTGTTTAAGAGATTTAGGCTTGATATGGGGTAATGACACCAAGACAGAAAACCTTAATTTAAAATAGTGTACACTTCCATTGTCTCAAGTTGACTTCAAAACACCAAAAAGTCTGGCTGTGACTTTGGGACCAGACAACTGAGTAGAACTAGAGATGTTTGGACCCTTCTGTTAAAAAAAATAACAATAGTAATTATGATCTAAACAGAACTGATTTTTTTGTTTATCATGTCTCATTACTTGAACAGACCAATTCTTTTTTATTTCTTAAGCTATATTTTGACTGGGATCCTATTTTTTCTACATTTTTGATATTATTCTCACATCCAAACCAGAAATATTGAAAAACGACCCATGAATTCTCATTTTACGTGAGTTGGTGTTGTGATTTTATTTTTGCATTTTTATTTATTAACTATAGAGAGTAATGATTTGCAAATGGACAGTGCACCTCTTCCTTCTATTCTTAATGTGAGCTTCTTTGCGGCTCAGGCCGTTTCTGGCATACACCAGCGCTGACACTCATGGAGATTAACGATTGTTTGAGTCATTACCATAGGTCAGGTTTATTAGGTTAGAGAATTATATATATGCCATCTTCAAAAGAGCAGCTGGACTAATTTATAATCAATTATTTTTGCTGAACTGATATTTGACTGGTATTTATTTAATTAAGGGGGTACTAAGGATGGATTTGGGCCCCCATGCTTTAGGGACACCACTCAAAATTATGCTCTAGTTATGGATTTTATGCAGCACGATTAGATGGAACTGTGATGATATTAATCTATAAACTTTACTGAGAACTTTCCTTCCTGTTTCTTCTAAGTATTCTTGCCAAAAATCATAGTAAAATTCACTCAAAGTGGCAAATTTATATACTTCACTTTGACTATAATATAATCTAAGTATATATCTTAGAGTGTCTAACCTCAAGATGATTTTTCAAGCAAATATTTTCAGTCAGTAGCTAAGTATTTAAGATTTTAAGGTTGATGAGAACCTATAGCTTGTAACTTCTTTACTCTTCTGATGGATCTACTCTGGCTATGCCTTATTGGGCCAAGGTGTGAGTAAGTCTTCCATATTGAAATTGAAGAACACTGCCAATGTTATCATCATGTAAAATACAATTCTATCTCTGGAAGTGGATTGCAGGCCTCAGCAGATAGAGACAGGTGTTTTTTGTCAAGATATATTTTTAAAAGTGCATTAGTACTTTGTCAAATTTGATAATCTGCAAATGCCAGTATGTGCGTTGCAATTGGAGTTAATTCTCATGTCCTTGGGTTCTCTTTTATCCTTGCTGGCCCAGTTCTAACTTGTGGTAAATTTCAGGGCTTTTCCTCTTAGTCGAAAGCAAGGAGAAACAGCCTCAGGAGAGTTTTAATGAAATTAAGTGAGGGGTGAAAGATGCCTTGTAGAAATCACTGAGTCAAAATTTGCTATGGTCTCCTTTTCAACGAGCTGCCTTCCTCTGTTCAGCTTGATGACATGTTATTCAGGTCTGGACAAAACAGACATTATTCTTCCAAGGCAAACCAATTTAAATTACTGTAGATTTCTCAAGGCAAACTTCAAAGGCCAAGAGGGCCTGGAGCAAGATCTTTCAAGCTTTAAAAGACAGCAAGTGCCAACCCACATTGTTGTATCCAGCAAAATATCCCTGAAAATTGAAGAAAAAGTAAAAATTTTTCATGACCAAGAATCCTTAAAGAAAATTGCAACCACTAACCCAGCACTGCAGAAAATACTGGAAGGTATCTTTGAGAGGAACAGAGACAAACAGCACCAAAACACATGGGGGAAAGGAAACATCTAAAGAGAAAGTATAGCAAAAGTAGATTGGTATTTGAATTATTTGATTGGTATCCTTCTAAAACAATAACAACTGTCTCATAAAATCTTTGAATTTTCCCCTATAATTATTGTTTTAATAGTATACAAGTTTTCAAAACATAATAATTACATTCAATGTAGGGAATTGGTATAAAGTCTTTAAAAATATGTATGCATAAAATTAGGGATGGAAGATAGGTAAAATGATAAACCAAATCTGGCAAAATGTTAGTAATTAGTGAAATGTGAGTAAATAACTTATGCAAGTTAAAAAAAATTCTGGAATACCTGAGCATGTCACTTTATCTATTGCTTTAAGTGTAGTGTACTTACATGGTATAGATTTAAGTTCATTTAATACAGCAATTCCTATAGACTTAAGCTCCTTTAATGTAGTGGTTTACTTATTTGGTCCCAGATATAAGTTTATCCTAAGAAAAATGATTGATGCATGCAAGGAATTTGAAATTTAACTTCTCTTTTTCTTTCTCACATTTTCTAGCCTTATGAATTTCATTGTTATAGTTCTTATGTAGACTGGTGGGTGAAGCCACATTAAAGAATCTCAACAAAGATATAGTAAGATTAAAAAAAAAAGACTTTTGGTAAGTCATCCCAATAAAGGGCTCTGCTGGAGCCTGAGAAGAGGAATCAAAATATGGCCACTGGCGTTCATTCTAGGGGTGGGAAACTGAACTAATACATGGTTATTTGCATGGCAAAGTAGTGAGTCAGACATAGAAGATTAAATATGTTAAATATCACATGGTTTCTCTGATTTGAGAAATACAGAATACAGGCATTCTATAAAACCAAATGGGTATGATAGTGGGAGTTACAGGGGAAAGGGGAGGCTATGGGAGGGCCAAACATGGGACCATAATATTGATGGGATATATATATGCACAAAATACTCAAGTTCATTGCAAACATTATCTATTGCATTTATATTATATATTAATAAAATAGTGAGTGAAAAATATTTAAGTTTAAATAAAAGATTTCCATGGCTTGGAGCAGAAGTTGGCAATCTTTTTTCTGTAATGGATAAGATGGAAAATATTTTAAGATTATAGGACCAGATTTTGTATTGCAACTATTCAACTTTTTATTCAAAAGCAGTGATTACATAAATTAATATTGTGTATGTGTTTCTGTGAAACTTTATTTACAAAAACAAACTGGATTTGGCCTAAGAATTAATCATAGCAGCATTTGCCCAGGATGGAACCTGGGGCACTATAAATAGAGCACTCACTAAATTGCATTGTTTTCCAATAAAACTAAAATTGCAATTTATGATGTAGTGAAGTGCTCTAACTGAAGACCTCTTCAACTCCATGAAAGAGACGATCAGAGAACTCTTAAAAATGTGATACATCTCTGAGGCAAGAAAGGCTGTTTTGTTTTAAGCTATTAAAAACACAAAAAAGACAGCTTTTTTGGGAGCCTTTTTGAGTTTCTCTAGTAGCTGAGGACTTCACGAGGAAGTGAGGAAGTAGCGATGTTGCGAACAGCAATGCGGAATCGGAAATAGTGCTGCAGCCATTTTGAGAAAAGACGACCTGTCACATCCTTTCTTAGCCCTACTTCAAACTGCGCACTTAACTACAAATGAACGTCTTCGAATGATCTAGAGCTAAGTAAATCCAATACCGGAATGTATTAAAGCCATCAAAACCCTGACATGTACTGCTGTTCTATTCAATAATTGTAAAAACCTAACTTTGTAAATCAACATTTCTGGATAGAGTACTTGGCAATATAGCAACGGAAAACAAAAACAAACAAAAAAATCAACATAAGTTATTATTCTTGAATGTATAAATATTTAAAATAACATACCACAAAGCCAATAATTTCCACAGTAAGCAACCACTTAGGATGCAACGGAATAGAAAAATCTAGCTGTTGATAAAATATTTTTCTTTTCATTTGACAAGTTGATTTTTTCCTTCATTTTCATATCAATAGAAACTTAAAAATCATGTCTCTTTTGTGTAACAATATTTATGTGATACTAACGTTAAAATTCAGAAAGTATCTTTTTCTTCTGGCTATAAATTCCACTTATTTTTTTTTTTTTTACAGTTGAACAAAGTCAGACATGACTGCTTGAGATTTTCAGAAAGGGTGAGAATATAGTAATTATGCCTAGTGAAGTGAATCAGACTCAGCAAGTTAAATATCTCATGATTTCTCTAATATGAGAAACCCAGAGTATAGATGAATAATAGAGTCAAGTGGATGAGATGTTGGGAGTTAGGGGGGGGATGAGGGAGTGGGTGGAGGGTAAAAAGGGAAGGCAAGGAAAAGAATGTGACTTTGAAGCAATATCTACGTGCATAAAGTTCTCAAGTACAATGTAAGCATCGCGTATCATATATATACTAATAAACATGGGGGAAAATAATGAAGGAAATCGATTCAGAAAAAGAACTTCCATGCTGATGCCTGGAGAGGCCCAAGTCCATACGCAAAGGGTGGAGCGTTAAGTCAGTATAGCCCTGCAGCCAATTGGAAGACCCAGGAGTCAGCAAACATAGCGGGAGGGAAGCAGACATATCATTGTAACACCAAGTACTGCTTACAGGAGTTGGGGTGGCTTACATTTTTTCAAGTCTTTAAACTTTATTTCTTTAGTTGATAAAAATCTGGAGGCAGGAATATAATTAGAGTCTCTGAACCTACTCTGCAGGGATTAGAGAGGTTTTTTGGTAGTTTTAGGAATACCCGTTCTCCTCACATCATTTTATCCAAAATTAGTGCACAAAAGTAGACTAGTCTAAATTTAATTTCACTTTGTCTTTCATGGTATCTAGAGAATGTACAGGCTTGCTCGCTCTGACAGGGAGATTTTTACTTGCCTGAATGAAACAGTAGGAAACAAAACCAGAGTAAGAAAATTCCTCTAATGAAAAAGATATAATCAATAAATCAAGTGTTAGGAGGATTTATTTTAATACTTCCTTATACTCTCCAGGAGATGGGATATCACAGGTTAATCAGTCCTACCTTCTAATTCTCTTTTATCTATGGCAACCCCCCTACGTCATGAAAACAGATGTTCCCAATAAAACATCTTTGGTCATCAAAGATTATTATCCCCAGTCTGCTCAATTTATTATAACAAGAAAATGCCTTGTATATTATATAAATTAAAGCAAATTAACTAGAACAACCCTTCATGAGCAGGATGCTTAACAATTTCCTTTTTGCTTATTGAGATAGAATCATTCAGGAAGGTGAATGACTAATTCTTCTTTCTTTTTCTCTTTTTGTCTGTGTCTCACACTTTATAATAGGTGACAGAGTTCACATTTTAACATATGGTAAAATGATAAATTTCATCTTGCTGAATAATAGCAACAACTCATTTATTTAACTTTCCTGTGCAGCAACTTACATTATTAAAGAAAAAAATTGAAAATGAAGAAAATTAGTTTTAATAAAAAAATAGCTACCACAGATTCTAATAAAACAAAAATTCAGAGTCCTAAGCTTGTGCTGTTTACTTGCTGGTTAGTCCCTCAATTTCAATCACTATTTCTTTGATTTTTGTAGAATTATAGCCAAATTAGTTGTGAGGCTTTTCTATCCAGCAGAGGTAAAAAGCCAGAAGATTAATGTTGAATGAAAACAAGGTTCAAGTTTACAAGTGAGAATTGATAGGTACAAAGTGGGCTGAGTGACATTAGGAAAAGACACAGAGACATTTCTAAGCCACTTTTCCACTCTCTTGGGATATTGTTAGATTAGTGCTCCACAGAGATCCAAGATAATAAAAGCAAGCTTTTGTGCTTTAGGATAAAGGACAAGCATTTGTGACATTAACTAATCCCATAGTAACCTTGGACAAATCAATATTACTATATTTTTATTTGGCTAAGACTTTATACTTTACACTTTAGCTTTTTTATTACAAACATTCAGAAGCCAATGATTTGGTGATAATTGGTATTTTTCTAAAAGGAAGCAAAACGTGTAGATTTTAATTTAGATTATTGCAGTCAAGCCTCTTTTGCTTTTTAAGAAGCAGATCTATACTAATATTATCTCAAGTACAAAGAATTATTTTTGCTTAGTGCTGAAGATCAAACGCAGCATCTGACATGTTAGAGAAACAATCACTGCGCTATGTCCCTAGCTCATACTGTTGTTTTTAAAGTATATCCATGTAACTTGGAAATCTCCAGTTTCAAGACCCACACCACACCAATATAAGAGAAAAAAGATCTCCCAATTAGAAAAAAAGCATTTTGGCAACATAGGATAGAACAGAAGAACACGTAAAGCTGTCGTGCTTAAAACAAGGCAGGAGGAAGGAATGCCGGAAGCACGCTGAGATAGACTTGACTTTGCATGAGCTACTCAGATATATGAATACAAAGAGGATTTGCGTGTCAGGAGCACCGCCTGGAGACATGAGGAAGATCCATCATCACTGTGGTAAAGCCCTGCTGCTTTCGCTGTATTGAAATGTTTTCTTGTTTTTTTTTTTTTTTTTTTTTTTAGCATTAACCTAGCCACAGGCCAGACTACAGCAGTCCTATCTCCCATTACTACACGGGTGAGGAAAGCATGTTCCTTCCTACAGATCTCCTTCCATGGAGATGCAGGAGACGTTAAGAAGGGGAAGTCATGGCCACGTAGAGAAGAAAACCCAGTAACAGACAAGGCTGTGGATGCTGTAACAATTTTCAAGCCTGAAGATGACAAAATGGGAATAATCCAAAACTTCAAAATCCTGAAGAACATAGACCTGGGCCAAGATGTAAGAAAAGGACCAAAAATCAGAATTTTGGGGCAATGGGGGACAAAGATTTGTGGAATAACTTATAAATTCTTAAATAAAGCAGGTCAGCTGGTGCTATCCAAAGCAGGTATGACTTGCCCTCCCTCCTAGGGGCAGTGGCTGCTGGCCACACCTCCCTGGGGACGTGGCCTCTGTACTCATTGATGGTCATCCAGGTAGAAAAAGTAGGATGCGTCCTTGTTAACACCAACCCTTCACTTCTCAGAGGGCAAGGCTAGTTAGAAACAAAAAAGCCCTATTGCCTCTGGAATATATAAAGATACACATCCAATAAGGTGGTCTAAAATAAATATATGCAGACTCAGTAAATCTTTTTTGGTAAAAAAATCACATGACATAAAATTAAAAAAATTTTTTTGTAAATACGTAAATTCCAAATTCTGTAACACATTGGAACCATGGGGTTTGGGGAATTAGCGAGCATCTGTGTTCACCCCTTCTTAAGAGCTTCATTTCTTTCCTATCTAAGTTTTACCTCTCTTTCTATCCTGCCATTCATGTTTGGGCCTATTCTGTTATTATTTCTGTGCATTTCATAGGAAGGACACCCATCTATAGTTACTTTTTGTGCTTGGTCCATTTCACTGAGCATTATTGACTCTAGGTGACCCATTTTCATTCAAATGCTTCATATCTGTCTTTCTTTATGGCTGCATAGTATTCCATTGTGATAGGGACCACATCTTTCTTTAAGCATTCCTGTATGGATGGGTGAGTAGGTTGTTTTCAGGATTTGGCTCTTATGAATTGTGCTGTTGTAAACATGGATATGCATGTGTCTGTTTTGGTATGTTGACTTTATTTCTTTTGGGAATATATCCAGTAGAGCAGTAGCTGGATCAAACGGAATTCCCATTCTCAACTTTCTAGGTAATCTCCAGACTGCTTTCCATAATGGTTGTAAGCAGCCTGCATTCCCATCAGCGGTGGGGTAGAGTCTTTTTTTTTTTTTTTTCTGCATCCTCACCAACAACTGTGGTTTTTTGAGTTCTTGATGTAGGTCACTCTAACTGGAGTGAAGTGAAAACTTAATGTCAGTTTTAGTTGCATTTCTCTGATGGCCAACGATGAACACTTTTTCTTGTGCTTGTTGGCTATTTGTACTTCTTCTGAGAAATTTCTTTTCATTTCAGCTTCATTTCTTGATGAGATCATTTATTTTAGAGGGTTTTATGTTTTTCAGTTTCTTATATATTCTAGATATTAATTCTTTGTCTGAAGTGTTACTGGTGAATATCTTTTCCCTCTCTGTAGGTTATCTCTTCACCTTTGCTGACTGTTTCTTTTGCTGTGCAAAAGCTTTTCAGTTTAATGTAGTCCAATTGTCAATTCTTGCTGAGATTTTTTGTGCAGTTGGTGATCTGTTCAGAAAAATCCTTTTCTGTCTCTGTGTGTTTTAGGGTTTTACCTATTTTATCTTCCAGTAAGCTCAATGTTTCTGTTTTGATATCTTGATCCATTTTGATCTGATTTTAGTATGTGTAGACAGATATGGGTCCAGTTTCATTCTCCTGCATGTGGAGAACCAGTTTTCCTGGCACCATTTGTTGAAGATGCTGTCTTTTCTCCAGTGGATTGTTTTAGCTCCTTTGTCAAAGTTCAGGTGACTAAGGGTGTTTGGGTTTGTTTCAGTATCCTCAATTCTGTCCCACTGGTCCTCTTGTCTGTTATTATACCAGGACCATGTAGATTTAGTCACTGTTGGTGTGTTGTATTTTTTGAAGTCTGAGATTGTGATTCCTCCAGCTTTTCCCTTGTTACTCAGAATTGATTTAGAGATTCTGTTTTTTTCTCCTCTGGTTTCATGTAAATTTCAAGGTTATTTTTTCTAGTTCTGTGAAGAAGAATACAATTTGTATTTTGATTGGTATTGCTTTGAATCTTATAATAGCTTTTGGAGTATGGTCATTTTAACAATACTAGCTCTTCCTATTCAAGAACATGAGATGTCTTTTCATTTTCTAAAGTCCTCTTCAATCTCTTTAAGTGTTTGTAGTTTTCTTTGTATAGGTGTTTCTCCTCTTTGGTGAGGTTTACTCCTAAGCATTTTATGTATTTATTTATTTATTTATTTATCTATTGTGAAGAGGGTTATTTTCTTGATTTCTTTCTCTTTGGGTTCATTACTAGTGTATAGGAATGCTACTGATTTGTGAGTATTAATTTTATAAGCTGCTACTTCGCTGAATTTATTAATTCTAAGAGTCTTTGGGTTGAATATTTTGGGGCTTCTCTGTAGAGTATCATGTCGTCTGCAAATAGGGATATCTTTACTTCTTTCCTTCTGATGTGTATTCTTTTTATTCCTTGGTCTGGCCTGATGGCTATTGCCATCATTTCAAATATTGTGTTACATAGCAAAGGTGACAGTGGGCATCCTTGTCTTGTTCCTGAATTTAGTATTAATGCTTTAGGCCTCTCATGTGAATGTGAGGTGCAGGCAGGGTTCTGGGTGTAGCTATGTGGGTGCCTCTGGTGTGCAGCAGATATGGGTGCTGAGTAGGCTTTGTTGTGTTGGCTCTGAAGTGTAGACACCTGGGTGTGGTTAACTTAGTGCCTGTGTTGTGCACCTGTGACAGGTTTAGAGTAGGCCCATTTTTGTGGGCTCTGAAGTTCAGGCTAGGGGTCTGGGTGCACCTTCCTGGATGCCTCTGGTGCACAGCGGCAATGGATGGAGGTTAGGTCTAGCTGGGTATATGCAGAGGTGCAGGTGGGTGTCTGGGCATGATATCTGTATGACTTTTAATTGTTGATAGTTAACAATTCTCCTAATAGGTGGTATTGGAGTAGGTGGGGCATAGACTATAATTGGAGCTTAGCTTTAGGTATCAACCAAAGAGCAGGAGAGTACTTACATGGTAATGGAGAATCTGTCATTACTCTTACCTCAGAGTGAAATTAACAGGGAAGAGCAGTGTAATCAAGATTCAGAAAAGTTGGGGAAAGTTGAGAGTAAAGTGGGGAGAATGTGGCTTCCAGATCTGTAGAGTACTTCAGAATATACAGTTCAGAGAGTTAATAAAGAAAGGAAGTGATTTAGCAACTAACTGATATATAGAGAGAAAGAGTTAGAAAAAAGGAGAAGGAAGGAAAAACAAAATAGAGGAGAAAAATGAAAACAAATTTGCCAAAAAAATGGTCAATGGAAATTAGAAAAAAGAAAGAAGAGAAAGAAGAAAAAGGAAAGAAAAAAGAAAAGAAAAAGTAAGTAAAAATGAAAAAATAGAGAAAAAGAAAACAAAAATATAGAAACATAAAAAACCTAAAAGAAAAAAATGAAAAGAAGAAAAAAGAAAGAAAAAAAAGAAGGGAAGAAAGAAGAAAAAAGACAAGAAAAAAGCAAAAGGAAAAAAATGGGAGGAGGATAAAAAAGTAACAAGAAAAATGAAAAAGAAAAAGAAAAAAGAAAGAAAAAAGAAATTTAAAAAAAGAAAAGAAAGAAGACATGAGCTGTTGTGGGAAATGGAAGGAGATAAACTTAAAAAAAGATAAGTCAGACCCAAACTTAACATCACGACTACATTGCAACTTCCAAGACAGGAGATGGTGGTGGGTGGGAGACTAAATTTGTGGCAAGTAATGGCTGCTGGTGGTAAGACCCGGGCGTGTGTCCACAGCTAGTGATGGCAGTGCATGTGGTAACAGTGGTCCAGACCTGAGGCTAAGGATAGTGACAAGGTACGGCTGCAGGCAGGAAGACCTGGCCTGGACCCACTGTGAGATACGGCTCCTCAGCCAGTGACGGTGGCAGGCAGGCAGGGAGGCAAGGCTTCAGGTCACAGGGGAGCTACGGTGGTGATGGGCCAGGTACCTGGGCTCAGGCCACAGTGGGTGAAGGTGGCTGGTGGCGAGATCGGGGCTTACTCTGTAGAGAGTGAAGATGGTGGGGCCTGGAGGCCTGTATCTGCTACAAGCGAGTACTGCTGCTAGAGGCGGTGTGGAGACCCAGCTATGTCCCCTGCAAACAATGGCGGTGGGTGGAGACACCTGGCCGCCACAACAAGCTAGCAACTCAGTGAATCTTAAGTCTTTATTGTCCTCATTTTTGATCAAACTTAGAAGTTATGAGGATTAATTGAAAAATGGGACTCTTTTTTTAGTGAGCATTTTTCATTTATCAGTTTAGACTAATTCAACATGCACAAGTTACCTATTAAATCTGAATATCATAAATAGTTTTATTAATATCAAAGCAAAGAATGAAATACCAGTGTTTATGAGTTAAGAGTATTTCCAAAGAAAAAAAGATTCTCAAGACCTACCTTTCCTAACTAGCTGCAGGGGACTCAGCTAACTCTCCTTCATAACCCTACATTTAACCAACCTTCTATTTTTCCTCTCCTCTCTCTCCCTGTCCTTCCCTTTCCGCTTTTTCAGTTCTTATTTTCCCTCCTTCTCCCACTTTGATTCACAGTTAATATCTTGATCCTTCAGTTATTGTCTGTGGTCACAAAGGACATTCTAAGTCTAACCTTGACCTCTATATGAAGTGTCTGGATCAGGCAGTGGACAGGGAAAGGCTGTGCATCCCATGTGGAAGTCACAAGCCACACGCAGCTTTTGAGCAACTGACATATGAGCTGTTGAATTGCAGTGTTCTGTACGCATGTAAGTGCATGTTGAATTTTAGGAACTTGATAGAGAAAAAACCTAAGATATTTTATTAACAAGCTTTTGTGTTGCTATGGTTTGGATCTGGAATGTCCCCTTGAAAGCCTCATGCGTTTGGACATAGTGAGTTAACTGCATTGCTGGGAGGTAGGACCTGGCTCTAGGGGCAGAAGCTTGGGGTTTGACTTGGAAAGATTTTTTTCCCCACTAGTTAAAATTGGGGATTGCCTAGGGCCAAGTTTTTAGGTGTGTGCAACTGAATTGAGGGCCAGAAAGTGGAGGAGGGGTGCCCACTTTGGGTATGGTGCAGCCCAACTGGCAGCTTAAAGCATTTAAAGGAAGGAAGCAGAAATACTGTTACAGCTTCTTCCTGGGAAAGCTCTAGCCTTGCCTGAGTTTCCAGACTCACTTGGCTCCTGCTGCACTTGGTTTCTGTCTGCAACGGGGTGAGCAGCTCTCCGGCCTCTGCCATGTGCTTCCATCTATGCCAGTTCCCTGTCTCAATAGACTGTGTGAGACCGTCTGAAACTGTGAGCTACATAAGTCTTTCCTCCCTTACATTTTGAATGTTAGGTATTCTGTCACAGCACGGAGAAAGAAACTAAGACGTGCCCCGATTACGTGTTGGAATGATACCGCTTTGAGTACTTTGGGTTCAATAATATTTAATGTTAAAATGATCTTCACTGGTTGGTGTCTCAATATGGCCACTGGAGAATTTTTAATTGCATATTTGCATTCTGTTTCGATGGTACAATCCTGGTTTAGAACCTAAGGTTTTTCACCAAACCCAAAACAATAAGAAAAAATCAAATGTAGACATTACAATTGTAAGCAATGTTTAACAAAATGTGGTTGTTTTCTATACCAGTGTTACCTTCTCTTTGAGAAGTTTTAGTGATATCTTTTGAGCTTGTGTATGTTAAAAACCTACACTATAAAGCAAAGTTTATCCTCAGTGTCATAGGTATTACAAAAGATCTTCCCCCAAATGTCCTTAAAAAATAAGAGTGAATAAAACTTGTTGCATTCTAAAGTAAATAGGTCTTTTCTAACCTAAAAAATCCTCAGCACTCACTATCCTTGAGTGAAATATGAAAGGCATTGAAGTAACAGTAGGATTTTGCTCTGGACTTCCATAGCTGGCCTCATGTTTTGCTACACTTCTCCAAGGGTCCTGTCCTAGCAGTTTTATATATGCCACACAGAAAAACACTCTGAAAACTATCTTATAAACTAAACTTCAGATAGGGGCAGAGCTATGTTAAGGTAGTGAACAAGCCTACACCGTACAAAAGAAAGCTTGACCCTAATCTGGTTAAAGTTGTCAACAGGGAGTGCTATGGTAATGAGCATACATAGAGTGTGCCTGGAAGGTGAGAAGGCAGAGCTGGACAGTGCTCATTTGGGTCAACTCTGGAGGAGCAGGTGTGCTGCCAGCATCAGGGGGAATGTGCAGTCTTTCTTCAAGTATGCCCCTCTGTGGAGCTGGACCCTCCAGCTTTCAAATGACACCTCTTAAAGAAATTATAATCATATCACTAGTTGACCATACTGGGACTCCTTGTGTCCCAAGCACCTCTCTGATAATGACACCTCCCTTTTCGCTTGCATCTGGGAAGAACGTATGTGCTTGTCAGGCAATGCAGGCATCTATTCTGAGCAGCAGTAATTCTTATTATAAATTTATAAATTGGCATTTTGATTTATATTCTTTTGACTTGGCAGTTGATGAGTCTGAGTCATTGTCTATGAATCTGATCAACTTTGGGGTTGATAAAATCAAATTTCGGAGCCCTGATTGTGAGGGGCTGAACCTAGACAGTGGTCAGTTAATCATGCTAAATGCTATTTTCCCTGGGAGGCCTCAGTTCACTTTTAAACTTGACTTCCCAGCGTGCTGATTGCACTCTTGTTTAGCATTTAACGTTGTCTTGCATTAGAATCAATGGCTTGTGTGTCTTTCTTTCCTGGTAGACCGTAAAATCCTGCTGTGACACTGGGCTGATGGTATAAGTAGAAAGTTTGTCTCTCAGAAGATATACAACAGACAAATATTTTCTGCGTGTGGTAGATGTCACCCGATTTTGTTTTTCAGTGAAGGATAGTATTTATTTTACTTTCAATGTTGAAAATATAATACCATAGTATCATTACAATAGCAGCACCTCATAGCAACCTTAGTGTATAAGTCTTTTCAGAAACAGAACTATTTTTATCTAATTTCCCCCCAAATTTCAATAATCTTTTAACATTTTACAGGTATCTTTAATTTATTTAAAATAGGTCCTGGTAATTTAAACGAAAATTAAGAAAAGGGGCTATTTCCATGTACTGAGTAGATAAAAAATTTCGTAGTAAAGGCTAATGATAGCAGCAAGCATCTGTCTACTAGGTATCCAGTTTGCAAATATCACATTATTATTATTGTTGTAATCTTGTGTGTCCGTTTTTAATTCTGTTGCCTTCTTTTTTCTTTAATAGAGCAAAAAACACTGACTCACATTGCTGTTTAAAAATCCAACAAAGACAGAAAGAAAATCCAAATACTCTTGAGCATTTGTGGCCAACATTAGAAGCTGTGGTTGTTCCATGTTAGTTTATTTAATTAATAATGAATCCATTAAGTTTTGAGAGAATTAGAAATCACAATTTTATAGGTTTCTTTTAGGCTTTTTGTAAAACATGATGACATGAGACACCAGTGTCTCTGGAGATGTTATATTATGCTACAGACAGAATGCATGTGAGGTACATAAAATATTAGAAATATATTTAAAAACTCAGGTTATAAAATATTTAATCTGTGGATTTATGTCAAGTAAAGTGATTCACAAAATGATTTTCTCTAAAGAGGAGGAGTATAGATCAGAATACAATATATGAATGTATTTCCCTGAATGGATATTGGGATGGTGGTATGATTCTTAAGAGATTTCCTGAACATCTTATTTAGTTATACCCCAGTGGGAGAAAAAAATTAAAAAATTACTTTAGTTTCAATTTTTCTACCTTGTTCTAAGAAATAGAAAAACAGTTACCTTCAAACATAATGTGTATCAGTTTGGTATATTATTGTAAGACATAAACTTTGCTTAGTTTTTTTTTAAAACACATGGTCTTTATGATTTTCCTTTTAAAAAGAACATTAATTTATTTATTAATTCAGAATGTTTAATGGGCTATTTGTGTGGGCACACAGTAATCTTAAATCCTGGCCCGAGTGATAGCAATCCATACCGGGAGAGTGGTAGGGAAGAACACATTACTGTAATGGATTTCAGGAACCTGCTTCAGAAGGGGACATTTTAATGGTTCTGTGGGAAATCACACGGTTATTTTGAAATACAGTAATGGAAATTCTTGAATCTGAAGGGTTGTGGCTGGATACATCAGACTCCTTGCTAAGGACTGATCGTCACTAAAAAAGTACTCAGTCTGCGTTTGCTACCTTCTATGTTCTGTCCAAAAATTAAACAAAATTGGTTTAAGACTTTGAAGCAACAAAGTCTAGTGCACTTCAAACAACCCTTTGTTTGGGGTAAGTGTCAGCTTGTTACTAAGGCACTTACTGGACACCTGGGGCGTGGGGGGGGGGGGAATAAAAGCAGCAGCGAAACCCAAATCTGTAGGGAAAAGGACTCAGAGTCACATGCTGGTGAAGTGGTGCCTCAGATGAGGGTTAGGTCTGGCCAGCTGCTCTTACTTAGTTTGGAAACTAGAAATGATGAATTGGTGACATTTTAAGCAAATTGAGTTTCATAGTTTATGAATGCATGGGCTTGCTTGAGGGATTTTTTTTCTATGTAATTCCTTTGATTTCTAAGACCTGTGCACTATGAGTGTCCTTTACTCTGCATATGACTCATTATTAAAAATGACTTGTGCATGTAGACATAGAACAGAGTACACGATGAGAAGAGGCACTTCCATGTAGTACTTGGGTTAAACATGATTTCTCGAAGTCCACAAGTGTCCTGCCCCTGGGAAGTGGCAACTGCCTCATGTTTCCGCCAAGATATATATAGCAAGTTCTGACTTATCGATCTGATTTACTCTCAACCTAGTTCTCTGGGCACATGATGAATCCCAGGAATGGAAAGATAGATGACCATAGTTGTAAACAATCAACTGAAATTTGGATCTTTACCAGCAAGGTTGCTTCCAAAGTTCCAAGACAACACTATATTTTTCCTGTAAAATAAAGTATGATACCCATCATTTTTTCGACATTTTAGAGCTGTAAGAAAATATCTTTCAATTTTTGGCCCACGTATTGGTCACTTAATCTCTTGAGTTAATTCCAATGTAACAAATACTAATTGGTCTTTGATCTAATAGAAAGAATCTTTTTAAAAGGCAAGTTTGTTCCTTCTATTTTCTATATAACACCCTGTGGTGATTTCCTTTTGGCACTAAGATGCACAATTGCTCACGTGGTCTCCAAGACTGGGTAGAGCCTGGCACCTGTTGAACTCTCCAGTGTTATTACTCAGTATCCATATACAACCTTTCCAATCCTGGGAAGCCAACTCTTTCTGGTCTGGGACCTTTCAGAGATGCTGTTTGTTGAGAAATGTAGACCAGAAAATAGCCCATCATTTTGAAGGGGAGATGCATGCTATCTGTGTTCACTGAACTCAAGAAATGCACTTACGGGAGAAGTTAAAGTGAGGAATAGTAGACTACAGAATATTAATGTTTTGGCAACTACCGGAGTAAGATGAGCCAGGATGACAGCTGGTGTTCAACCAAGTGGAGCAGTTGGACTGAAGAGCTGAGATATACTTCTATTTTCAGTGGCAATAGCTCTCTCCTTCTGCTAGGGATGTCATAATTTGAAAATCCATATGCAAATAAGGTATCAGCTGTTGAACAACAAACTTGTGATCCTGAAATGTAGCTTCAAAACTTCAGGATCTCTTAAAATTATAGGCATAATCAGTGGATGAACTAGCCACTCAAGCACTCATGTCCCCATGTGGTTCTACTGGTGACTTTACAGGTCGATATTAACTTCACCACTGGGAAATAAATTGTGTTCATTTAGTATGGTAACCTTGGGTTAACTAGATTGGTTTCCTTACCTGCTGGCAAGTTTGTTCATACAAATGAGCATGCTAGGATAAGTAGGGAGGAAGAAAAGCATGTCTTCTGCCTATCTGCTCTTCCTTTCTTCCTCCTGTATACCCCAAGTTGCTGCTTCTTGCTAACACACCCCTTTCTGTCTTCTCAATAGTGTTGTTTCGCATCTACTGGTGCTTAATAGTAGCATTGCTTATTCCCCAGTAGCACTCCATTGCTCCCTAGTAACATTCACAGCAATTGGGTACTGTCTACTGCCTTCACTGTGTGAGGTGAGTCTATGGGGGCCAGACTAATAAACACCATTTTATATATGACAGGATCACCCTAAATGCCATCTCACAGTAGAAGTTAAATAATAAATAAGCAGGTTCTAGATATATCAGGTAAAAATATCATATTTAGAAGTGACCAAAAAAAAAAATAAGTTTGAACTGGTTGAGCCAAAACAGCAAGTTCATTGTTTTATCTGATAACTTCAGTAGTGGTGCCCTTTTGGGAACACTGGACCCAGAGGTTCAGATAACGCCACCGAGAATCTGGTTTGTTGAAGTTTCCCTGCCTCCTCTGTTTTCTGCGGTCCTGTTTCCACCCATCTGCTCCTCCAGGCTCTCATCTCATGTTGAACAGACAATCAAAAAGGGACACCCCTGCTTCAGGTTACTGATGCTCCCACTATGTAGTCCAGGTGGTTGGTTCAAAAGAGGGTTTCTTCCAGTAGCTCACCCCACCCCACCAAAAAAAAATCTGTTTCCCAGAAGTGCCAGCACAGAGATCTTTATTTTCTTTGCTTTTGATTTCATTAAACACACATGCATAAATCAATTAGTGTGACCAGGAAGAGGAGATGTGGTCGTAAGTTGATCTGTATTCATCCATTGATAATGAGTGAGGTTAACAATGGCAAATCCAAGTTTGAGAATCATTGAGGGGTGCATCTTCCAAAGCAAGTTCTGCGAGAGGGCCTTGGTGGCTAAAAGAGACGGTGTCTACTACAGCTGTTCGTGCAGTGCCCCGTGGCTGATGTGTGTCTCTTTCATGCTGCTTTTTACTTCTTTGTTTTCTTTACTTCTCATACATACTCTTCTGACGGATGATGCTGAGACATTTAGTGTCTGTGTGCTGCACCTGCGATCTGTGAAGTTTTTGTTTCTCTACTCTTCACTCCTGACTAGCATTACTTGTGTCTATTATCTTGTATCTTTTCCTGTCTCTGTGTTTCTCCCTCTTCCTCCAGCCTTTCTGGCGGAAGGCAAGTCTTGACATAACTGAAGAGCTTTATTTCAAGTGTCCCAATATCTTACATGAATGAAATGTGGGACATGAGAGAATGTAAGGAAAAAGCAAGAATCCAGGTCAAACAAATTCAGAAATTAGTTTCCATGTTGGAAACTAAAAATAAGACTGCAAAAGTATCAGGAACAAGGCAAATTTTGAAATGGGAAGTGAGACACCTATGCAGTTGAATTCCACGTCCACGGATCGCTTTTATGACCTTCAGATGTGGAGTTAGTGGATGCTGTGCACTGACTTAGAGTTTGGTAGACTTCTGTCTTAACTGAAAATAGGAACTTACATGGTGTTTCTGCATTCATGTGTCCATGTGTTTGATTAAGTAGGTGTTTGTGTATCTTAATCTCAGTTAAAGTCTTCTGAGGCAGGTGAATAACATTAATGTCTGCCTGATTCTGTTCTGATTGAAACCTGTCCCAATTTCTGGGATCGTCCTGACACCAGGAAAGAGGTAATGCATGAGCAACATGGCAATTGATCATGCTATATTTTAGCTTAATGCTTTGGGCCCAGAACTAAATTCTGTTTATAGCCTGACTATGATCATGGATTATGTCTCTGATGAGCAGACATCAATCTTTTCTTAATGAGTGCTTTTGCGTTTTATGAGTCTGTTATAACTGCATTTCTCGTCCTACCCCTGTGCTAAACTTTTCCTTGTTTACCTCATCTATTTTTTTCTAATTGACAAATTGCAGATTGTATATTTTAACATAGACCATGGTGGTTTGAAATGTGCACATATTGTATTATGACTAAATTAAACTAACATATCCATCACCTCATAGGGTTATCATTTTTGATGACAACATTTAAAATCTAATCTCTTAGCAATTTTCAAGTATACTGCATTATTGTCAATTGTATAGTACAAGAGATCTCTAGAACTCCATTCCCTGCCCTGGTACTGGCTGTAGCCTTGGCAACCACTACTGGATTCTCTGATCCTGTGAATTCAAATCTTTCTAGATTCCACATTATGTAAGTGACATGATACAATGTCAGTCTGTGTGTGTGTGTGTGTGTGTGTGTGTGTGTGTGTGTGTGTGTGTGTTTGTCTGGCTCATTCCACTAAGCCTGATGACCTCCAGGTTCCCCCATGTTGTTGCAAATGATAATTTTTTTTTTCCCTTTTTAAGGTTACATAATACAAATGGACACTGACTCCTAATATATATGATACCTTTTTTATTTTGCTAGTTAGTCATGAGAGAGAATAAGTACATCCTTAAGCTGTTATATTCAGAAGGTTAAATGTAAATATCCCTTTGACCTTCACTAACTTCTATTTATGATAGATTTTCACTCTACTGATTATTTTTTTGGCTACACGAAAGGTTTTAGTTTGATGCTGTCTCCTTTGGCTATTTTTGCCTGTGTTGCTTACACGTTTGGGTTCATAATCAAAAAAGATTGCCTAGACCAATGTTATGGAGCTAGCCTATAAGTTTTCTTCTAGTAATTCTGTGATTTTAGGCATGTGTTTAAGATATGAGAATTGATTTTAATATATAGAATTAGGGTCCAGTGTTATTCTTCTGCACATGAAATCCAACTTTCCCAATTCCATCGTGGAAAAAAGTATTTGTTTGTTCAAATCGCCAAGTAGTTTACTCTTGTTACATCCTGTCATAGGCTTTGACTTCCTGTGAGAGCAATAGCTCTTCCTTGTAACTATGTAACTGTGGTTTCCTTTGTTCTCCTGCCTGAAGGATTCTTCATCCTGACCGCCAAACTGAGCTTTTCCCTGTCCTGTCACTGAGTCTCCTTCTCCAAGTACTTGTTCACACTCATGCCCCAGCCTCTCTTGTCTTTCATGTCGCCAAAAAATTAGTTGTAATCAAGACAAATAAATTTTCCATTTTTCAATTTTTTTAACCTCAAAATTAAACAAAATTAAACTGCTTTTACAGTTATGTGGTTCTGAACTGGTTTTCTTCTGATTGGACCAAGAAATTGAGTTGAAAAGTCGCTTAATGGAAATAAACATTCTTATACTCATTCTTTGTAAAGATTGACAACTGCTAGGTCACTTGCTGTGCTTGTGAAGTTTTCTAAGGCAAAGTACACCAGAAAATACATGGAAATCCTGAGTTTTCTCTACCGCTGCAGTGGGTTTAGGCTGGATACAAAAACTACTTTACATAACCCCTTTTTTGTTATTCTATAGCCAGTAGTGTATGCTTTATATATGGAGATATGTGGTGTGATAGAAAAATATGGTGTGTGTTTAAAGATATTATTACAGTAAAATTCACATTGTTTTTTAATCTGGCTCTAAATTTTATGTTTCCCTGTTTTTATGAGTATGTGAATGCAATATACAATTTTTACATTGAACTTGAAAATTTTGTGCACCACATATATATCAAAAAATTCATATTCGCTTTTCCACTATTTTTTTCATACTATCCCCCCCACTACTCTCTATATCTTATTTATTTGACCCTACTATTTATTTAAACTCTAGGTTTTTCATATTTACATATTTAATCTTCTGAGTCTGATTGACATTACTAAGCATGACGGTCTCAAGTTATATCCATTTACCTAGAAATGATTCCTCTCTGTCTGTATTTATGGCAGTGTGGTACACCATTGTGTGTACAAGCCACATTTTTTAATCCATTCATCTATTGATAGATATTTTGACCTCTTCCAGGAATTAGCTGTTATTAGTTGTGCTACTATAAACATGGGTATGCATGTATTTTTCTTGTTCTATGATACTTTTAACTCTTTTAGAAAAATACACAGAAGAGGTATAGTTGAGTCAAATGGAATATCTGTTTTCAGGTTTTTGGGAAATCTCCATATTGCTCTCCAAAGTGATTATACCAGCTTACAGTCCCACCAGCAATGTAAAAAGGTTTCTTTGTCCCTGAATCTTTGTCAGCAGAAATGCTATTTGAGTTCTTGATATAAGCCATTCTCCCTGGGGGGTAAGAAGGCATCTTACTGCTGTTTTGATCTGCATTTCTCTAATAGATAAGAATGTTGAAGGTTTTTTCATGTATTTATTGGCCATTTGTACTTCTTCTTCTGTCTTTTTTTTTTTTCTTGAGACAAAATCTTGCCCTGTAGTCTAGGCTGGTTCTGATTTCACTCTGTAGCCCAGGCTGGTCTTGAACTTACAGCAATCCAATTGCTTCAGTTTTCCAAGTACTGGGGTTGTAGGCATGTGCCACCATGCCCAGTTTATATGGTACTAGGGAATTGAATTTAGGGCCATAAGCTTGCTAGGCAAGTGCTGTAACCGCCAGCTTGGCTATTCATTTCAATTGCCCATTTTAAAATTGGGCCTTTGATTTTGAGGGCTCTACTTTGCTTCAGTTCTTTGTATATTCTAGTTGATAGCTTCCTGGCTGAGAAGTAGATGGCAAAAATGTTTTCCCTTTCTGTTGGTTCACTCTTCACTCTGCTAGTTATTTCCTTTGCTACACAGAAGTTTTCAAATGTGATACAATCCCATTTACTGATTTTCTTCTGCATCTGATGTCCTATTGAGAAAAATCCTTGCCCACACCTATATTCTGAGAATTTTACCTATTTTTTTTTCCTCCAGGATGTTCAGTGCTTCCATTTTAATATCTAGGTCTTTGATTCCCTTTAATTTAATTTTAGAACATGGCAACAAATGTGGTTCTACATTCATTCTTCTGCGTTTAGATAATTACTTTTCCCACCACCATTTATTGAGGAGGCTGTCCTTTCTCCATTGTATAGTTTTGTCTCACTTTTCAAAGATCGGATAGATGAGAGTATTTATCTCTGAATCCTCTGTTCTGTTTCAGTGGTCAACCTGTCTCTTTTTGTACCAATACCATATGTTTTTAACCGACTTAAAAAAAATAATGTAACTTGATGTCTGGAATTGTAATGTCACCTGCTGTTTTTGTCTTGTTGCTCAGGATTGTTTTGAGTATTCTAGTCTATTTTGGTTCCATATAAATTTTATAATTGTTTTCTCAGTATTTTGATAGGAATTTCATCAAATCTGTATATCAGTTTTGGAAATATAGCCATTGTGACAATATTAATTCTGCCTATTCAGGAAAAAGGATGTCTTTCCATTTTCAAATGTCTTCTACTCACCAGTATCTTATTAAGGATTTTTGGGTCTGAGTTCATAAAGATATGAATCCATACCCAATACCTTAGATCCTGCTGACTGGGAGAAGGCATAATCAGTGTGCAAAGATGTCCCGCTCCAAAGTATTTCTTGCTACTTCTGTGAAATTGGGTTGAGTGAGAGCAGGATAATGTAGTGTCAAAAAGTGTTTACATTTAGACTGTCTTCATATTGGCATTTCTCTCCCCCTGTGCACAGCACACCCAGGTCAGCTGGCTCTTCTCACACCTGTGCTTTGGGAATATAAGAATGCCACCACTGCTTATGAGATCTACTCTCTCTGTGCTCAGATCTTTCAGGAGCAGCACAGTCTTTCCCTGCTCCCCTGTTGCTGGCTCGATGGTCTATTACAGTCTCTGCTCTGGGAGAGCTCACAGTGAGCTTCCAATTCTCTCCCAATTCAGCGAGGCTGCCAGCAGACATGGCTTTGATTCCAGCACTGTGCCTCCAGCACCATGCCTCTGCTGGCTGGCCTTCGCTCTGTAAGTCGCCAGTCTCTGAAGCCTTGCAGATGGGGCCTGTTGCTGCTTTTTTCTAATTCTGTTTTCCAGCCTAATCATGCAGAGCCACTGACGAAGCAATTCTACATTGGTGCCATCTTGGTTCCATCCTCCACATTGTTATTAATTCCATTCAAAATACTCTCTGTTGCCTCAACACGTTTATTCCAATGTTCTTGCCACCTTCTGAAGCAGTTCTAGAAGGCTTCTTTGTGAGTATCTTCAGTTGTGCTGCAGTGGTTGCCTTGGAGTTCTGAACTGCTATGCCTTTCATGGCCGTTTGATCTTCAGGGAAGAGCTGGAAGTTGCGTGGTGCTCGATTTAGTAAATAAGGTAGAAGAAGATGATGCACAGTAATATTTTTATAAGCTCCAATTTCCATTGGGTGGCACTCACCAGTATTTACTGTATTTGTTTTTAATCAAATGTTGTAAAAACATTCACAAAAGACAGCTGCCAGAACTGCATCAAGTAAGTGAAACGAATGATGGGATTAATATGTTTGAAGTGAGGTGGAGTATTTTGAGGGAGATTCATGTCAGTGCATCTTCCACTGTAGTGGTTTTTAAGTTAAACATTTGTTGAAGTCCTTGTCATTTGTCTATTGCAATGGTGAATTAAAAATCTACAAAAGTCTTTCTAAGATTTAAGGCTGATAACTGTGTGATTTAGACTATCTTCATATTGAGAAAAGACTGCAAAGGCAGAAGAGGCATTTCTCAGATACACGCACTGCTTTGGTGTCTCACATAGACTAGCACACAACGTACATGTTTGGTTATTAAGGAGGGAAAGCTCTCAAGGAGCTTACGGCGTGATGGGGTGTCCTGGCATTACTGTCATTGTAGGAAGCAAAGATTGTACTGCTCTTCTTAATGTACAGCATTAATTCATGGCAGAAATTGACCTGATACTTAGTATGAAGGAAAGGACTCTAAAAATAATGTTTTTTTTTAAAAAATTGTTTTTATTTAATCCTAGTTTCAAGTCAAATCAAGTTTCAAATTCCAATTTCAATCTTTGAGACTTCTTATCCCAGTTTGTTTCCTGTAGAAAAAATTCTTAGGAGAACAGTGCCATCCACACATCCTTCTACGGCTTCACATAGAATCCAGCATGTAGTTTGTTTCAAACACGGTGCTAGACAAGCTGAGAAATTCTCTACGAATAAATATGACCATGAAATCTCGGTCAGCCCCCAAAAGAAAACACATAAATTATTGTAACTTAGGTGGGGTGGAGTGAGAGGATGAGAAGCTAAGTGTCACGGAAGGATTGCCTAAGAATCCAGAGAGCAGAAGGGGTCTGATCAAGGGGACTGATCTCTGGGTAAAGAAAGCTGTTTTTGCTCACATGCAAAAGGGAAGGGTGAGAATAGATCCGGGTTATGGGGAAATTTAAAGAAAACAATTTGGAAAGAAGTTGAGGTGAATTAAGGAATTGTATTATTTTATCTACGTGGTCAGAGCCAAGACCGTAAGCTGAGATTAAGAAAGATGGACATAAAAGTGGAGCTGTGAGAAGGGCGCGTGGAAATGCAGTGCCGCGGAGCACATGCGTCAGTGTGTCTGCCTCACGTCCTTCTGGGTAGCTGCCCGTTTCCAGAGATACGCTGGCCTGACAGCCGATGCCAATACCACACTTCTGCAGAAGCACTTGAAAGGCCCATGTTGACTTGGCTTACTATTTCCAAATTTTCCAAGAAAATATTTTAAAGAAACTCTAAGAATATTGTCCCTTCCCTGTCAAGAATGCCTTCAATGACACTTAAAGGTTAGAAAGCCTGAATTTTAGGGTGCCAAAAATTATCCTTGTAGAGTACTCCACATAGCTCTGTTCCTGCTGGACATACCTACACCAAAAAAGTATCCCCTGAGTCTAGACTAGACAAGAGGAAGACCCTGAAAAAGACTCAGTGAAGGCTTTGAAGCAGGCATTAGGCAAACCCACATTTGCTGCCTGTAATGTTTGGAATTTCCACTTAAATAGCTGCCTGTAGAAAAATCAACAAAGGACTTCCCTTTAGAGTCAATTTTGCCAAAAGCTGATGCTGAGGATGCCTAAAGCCTTTTTGGTTTGTTTCTCTCAGCATTTTATCAAGCTGAGGAGTTTTACAGTGTAACTCTGATGGTTGTGTTTAATAACCTCACACAGATTAGACATGTGTATGGATTTGAACCAAGGCCTGTAAGTGGGATTAATGTCCTCACGTCTGTTTTTCCATCCCCAGTGCACATTGAACCAAATTATCTTTTGCTCTCTTGATTTTATTTACTCATTAACAGCACTATAATGAAGATTCCACGGTGACTAATTCTTCAGGCTCACATGGACGTAGAGATACGTCAATGCTGGCGTGACGTGTAGGACAGTCACTTTGTCTTCTCTGTCCACCAGAGAGGAACAGAATTACAGTCTGTTACTTAGACACAAGGGGGCAGCCCCTTGAAGGTTGCAGCATAAAGCACCATGGGAAAAACTGGGGGAGAGGACACTGTGTGTGTGCTCTGTTCCATTCTGAAGAGACACGGGAGAATTACTCTAACAAAGGTGAATTCATGGAAAACTCTTTGGCAATGGTGAACATGCTTTTTTTTTCTTTTCCTATGTGTGTATGAGGTTTTCTTTTTTCTACCATTCAACATTTCTCCAAACTGCCATAAATAGGAAATCCTAATTTTTGTGGCATTTTCTTCTAATATATTCTGGTTTTCACTGTAACATACCTAAAGTTACCTCACTCCATTTGTTTGCCTAATCTTTCAGTGTTGGTTTCTCTTACCATCTTTTGAACCACTGTTTCATTGACTTGTCTCAGCAAACAGTTCTCTTTCTTTCCTTCATTCTTTTTCCGTTAGTTTTCTTACTCATAAGGGATTTGAAACAAACTCCTCTCCAGTATTTCCACTATGATGATTTTTTTCCCAAAAAGAAGTAAGAACCCTTGGAATACCTAACTATAAATTAGTTTACCATGTTAAATTATCCTGATTATTTGCCTTTAAGAAGAAAGGAGCATTATTAAGAACTCCTGGTAATAAATATGGATGGAATTTCTTATGTTTGGGTTTTGGATTAGAATCATGGACTCTTTTAGGACACATGCTCTGTTCTCATTCAAGGTTAAAATAGGCTGCATCCAGAGATATGGCTCTTACATTCTTTTTCCCCCCACCATTTTATTGCTATGTATACGTGCAAAATTTAAGGTTTACAATGGAGTTGAGCCTTTTATACACATATGTATGTTGTCAAGGTGACAAGGGCTTTCCCACGCTCCTTTTGTCCCTCCCCCTACCTTCTCCTCCTTCCCTCCTCCCCTACCTGATCCCCCTGTTTCACTTTGTTTTTCGTTTCAAGTTCCATACTTAAATACAAATGCTTGCTGGGCTACCTGTGTGAGCCAGCTGTGTGAGCAGGTATTGTGTCATCTTCCCCAGAGGCACGTCCTCTACCCACTGCATGAAGTAGGAAGCCTGCGCAGGGCAGAGGGCTCACTGGGAACCTGGCAGAATCACCACCAGCCTCAGAGTCCTTGCCATTTTAATAGAAAAGATATGTACTGATCTTCTCATGAGTAGTTACAGATTCCTGTGGTACTTTGTATTTTTTCTACTACAGAATTTTGGAAAATCTGTGGTGATACTCATGTTTCACATTGGGTCACCTTTTACTCTTGATGAGAAGTTCAAGAATGGATCTCTTTTTTCTCTTTTAATACACTTTTTTTCTATTGCTCATTACAGAATAAGTACATTTTAAAAACTCAAAGCATTCTTTTAAATAAGTAACTTTTGTTCAGTAGCAGCTATTAGATATTTTATATATAAAAGCTTCTTCTAGGTGCAATGGAAAAAATAAATAAGCTTTTAGCACCTATTTGAGAGAGATTCTGGAAGCAAGTACCCAGATTAGAATATGAAAATAAGTTCACAGAGATGCTGAAAAGTCATGGGCCGGGAAAGACTGATCATACTGGGACAATGGCATGCCGTGATCTTCCGAAGAGGCACATTTCACCTCGTTTGAGGATGGCAAATCTGGACAGGTAGAAGTTCACAAATGGCCTGATGTTTACTCTTCATGAGACAAACTCAGGAGGGAGAAAACGCCCCCTGCACTCTGCAGAGGACCCAGCGGTATTGGGCTGATATTTATCAACACTCTTAGCTGAAAACTAAGATTGTCATTCATAATTAATAGAACAAGTATTAGAAGTTTCACTTTGATTGGATTTCAGAGATCAAGCAAAGACATAATAAATAATTCAATGTCTCTAAGTATTATCTTCATCTGTAAGTTTTTCTCCAGATTTATATACACAAAAACAATAGCTATTCTTTTCTTTTTCTTTCTTCTTCTTCTTCTTCTTTTTAATTTGAGACAGAGTCTTACTCTGTTGTCCAGGCTATTACTGAATTCACTATGTGTTCCCAGTCTGGACTAGAACTCACAGCAGTACTCCGGCCTTAGCCTCTGAGTTCTAGGATTATAAGTGTGTATCACTATGCTTAGTGATTATGTGATGCTGGAGGATTGAACCTGAAGCCTTGTGCTTCCTAGGCAACTGCTCAAATAACCAGATTCCAATTATTATTTTCTTTTAATGATTTTTATAAAGGAGATAAGGTTTATTTATAGGATAAGAAAAAAATGTAGTATATGATTCTTATAATTTGGTTTTTTATTTGAAGAAAACATTGCTACATTAACATGAAATGCCAGGCTATATTCAAAAAGCCAATGTGCCCGGCTGGGTCTTTCTGTTATGGAATTGTGGTACTTATTAGCATGGAAAAAAACCTAACTCATCATCTTGTCTTCCCTCCCATGCCTGAACCTAGTAAGGCCCTAAGCAGAAACTCTGGGAGCTACCCACAGAAGAGCCTGTGAGTACCTCTTGAAGCTGTCCAGATGTTCTTCAAATAGTCAGCAAAGGCCTGTCTTAAGACTACAGGTGTATTTCAACTAGATCAATACTCTTTTCTCTCAACTCTCTCTCTCTCTCTCTCTCTCTCTCTCTCTCTCTCTCTATATATATATATATATATATATATATATAAACAAAACACCTAAAGAACTTTCACTTTTAGGTTGTACAATGATTCCATCACCTTTCAACTGGGGAATGCCTTGGATGGTTTCCTCTACATAGACAAATGATAAAAATGCCTTATACTATACATATTACAGAACTGGAGATGGTGTGCAATGTAGGAAAATGGCCTGATGTTTAGTCTGTCAAATAGTGTTCTCAAAATAGAGGGTCCTTAGAGGAGATTAAAAGTAAGATATGAATCCTAGATTGAGAGGAAGGGAATATTTCTGATCCAGGTAGAATAGTATAAAAATTTCTATTTAGCAGAGCCTGTAGTGTCCTGCCCACATGCTTTTGTGTCCATTGTACAGCTTCTGTTTTTGTTGCTGCTCGTAACTCAATCCTATGATCTTTAGAGAGTTAAAATTGGACAATGACCCTTCAAAATGGAGATCTGGTGAAGCCTGAAAGGCTCCTCTGTCCTTTCTTCCGGGTATCCCACAACCTATGACTGAGCGATGCAGGCAGGTGTGTAAAGGATCTTCTCTGTTGCTTCCAGATGGAGTAACTGTGGTGTCATTTCTGCTGGATCTCTGCAGAATCAAGCTGGGGCTGAGGCTTCACTGAACACACTCTTGCTTGTGTTGGCCTCTTCCCAATTTGGATTTCTCTACTTACTGCTATTTTCTGTTGACACATCTTTAAATCATTTGTATTTGAGGGCTAAAGTGAGAATTCCTTAAGGGGAAAGCTAGTTTTTAGTATTATTGTTTTATAAACTGTGAAGAAGTACCTCCCCCATCTTTGCAGGAAAGGGCGAGATGTTTCAACAAACTCTTTTGAGGGATGTAATACTGCTTCTATCTGCCATGCTATAAAAATAAATCAAAAGAATGATGGCAATACCACCAAGTGGCCAGAAGGAACCGTGGGCTTTAGTTACAATCTCTTGGAAGCAGAATTTCAGGGAACAAACATATCCTACATTTCATTTTATTGATTAAGTAACACATTAGGTTCTTCCAAGCTATCTTAAATTGAAAACAAACGGGCTCAGAGAACTGAAAATATAGTCTTTCTCCTTAGATAAATAACGTAAATATAACTTCTGTTGATTGTTGACAGGATAAGCTCTGCGTATCCTGCCAATAATCCACTTAAAATTGGCCTGTGAGCCTGCTCTTGTTACCTCCACATCTAAGATAACAACCGCCATAGTTACTGAAGTGCTTTTGTGGTTTCTCGGTGGATGACAGACTGCTCATGCCGCAGACTGAATATTAGGTTAGCGCCAAGTCACTCTCAGCAAAAGAGAAAAGAGAAAGGAGATTCAGGAGGCTAAAATGTAATGATTAAGTTTGAATTAATCTTAAGATTAGATTTAGAATGATCATCACTTAATAAGAGGTTGTGGGGTGTATACAAGAGAGGAATGTTCTCAATTTCACATCCTTATAGGGGGGCTGAAATGCCCACATTTCTTCCTTCTAGAGGTCCTTGTAATCCTTCCTTATTTTGTTCTATTTAAGATGAGTATGAAGTGTGGATCCGTTTTATTTGCGGAAGCTGTATGTGTCTGATGACTGAGGCTTTTATTGCTGCTGCTGGCAATGTGTGATCCTGTTCTCTGTCTTACGGACTAGAGGGCTGTTTCTGCTTTTTGAACTCCCCAAATACACACTCTAGGGGTGTCTTAAGTCACTCTTGTGAAATAGATGGTTTCTGTAAAACGATTTTTGCTTCCAGGTTTATAATTTGAATGTATTCTTATTTGCTCGGGAGTATTTTGACATTTAAAGAAACCCTGCAGTGTTTTTTCTTTCAAAACAAATATTTTATTGAGTTATGTATAGTAATTTCCAGGGATTTTTGCACAGAAATTTGGTCATTGTTCAGGCTGAGGGACTTGATTTTAGATTTATTTTAGATGTTTTGCAGACACTAATTTAGTGCAAACTATATTTCATATGAATCCTTCTCATTCTGCTCTGGAGATAGAGTAATAGACTAGGAGCCAGCCGCTCCCACCGTGAAAACTGAAGCCCATACCTCACTTCTAATAACACATCTGGGGAGCAGGAGAATAACTACAGAACTGCCTCTGATCCTCCGCGTCCAACTTGGACATTTAATATTATCTGGTGCTCTTGGGTACTTTTCTCCTGCATTCTCCCATAATTAAAACAGTCCCTCTCATCCAATTCTGATTGCCTGAAATTTGGGTGATTTCTGGGCCTCTATTTTATGATTTTTAAGCTTCACAATATTTACTTTTGTCCAAAAACTGAGAATAAACTAAGAGCCTTAGGGGTCACCTAACAAATCTGATTTTATAATAGACTTAAAGAATGGCGGTGGGCTCTGTCTCCTCCTCAATAATTTACCCCTGCCTCGTTTCTAGCGTTTCAGGTAGAATACCATAATCCAACCAAATAAAGATAAATTAAAGAGATGTCTTTAGTGTTTAAGGGGAAAGATAAGAACTCCAGAACGGGGGCTGGAGAAACAGCACAGTGACTAGAGTGCTTCCCAAACAAGATCCAGGTCCTAAGTCCGATTTCCCAGGACCGTGGAAACTGGGTGTGGTGGTGTGTGCCTGTAGTCTCACATCTGGAATGCTGAGGTGGGAGGATTTTAAAAAAATTCCAGAGCATTTGCTTCTGAGATTATCTTCTTTGAGCTGTTTCTCAGGTGTTTCCAGCAGGCTCCTTATAGCATGAACTGAGAGTTTGCCAGAGTTTCTGCAGTGACTACAGGAATTTCTAAGGATTTAACACTTTTTGGCATTGCATATTTTTTTTCTTGGTCACTTTGCAATATTGTGAACTTAAGCTTCTGGTATTCCAAAACTAATAACACATTCTCACTGATTAGCTGCTGCAGGCATAGAATTGGAAACTGGCTCATTGGGCTAATATTTGAATATGGGTGTCTGGCAAACTTGGCAGATGGACAAGCGCATTTATCACCACTGCCTCTTTGAATCTGATTAAATGGAAAGGAGAAAACAGCCTATGAGAGATATCAAGAATTTTGGAAGATAGAAAGTGTATAGAAAATCTCTCCTACTCTGTACAGTTAGGTGATTAAACTTATATCCTGGAGGGTTGAGCCAGGCAAATTTTTTTTTTTGTCTCAGGATGACCCGGCAGAGAAGAAAGCAAGCTCAGGGATTTATCCAGACAGGATACAGAATAAATCTCTTCTCTTGCTTAGTTTTTGTTTCTTAGAAGTCAAAAGATGTGACCAAGAGATAGATCTTTGAAGATACCTGCAGGATGTCCGATTGAGATGGTCCATTTTCCAGTTGGTCCGTCTGCAGAGAGGCACACAAGTCAGTGAACTTGGCTTTCAGGTCCCAATTTTATATACAAACAGGCTCACCAATTATCATGAGAAACTTGAGAAATCCCCTATCATGAAAAATACAGGGCAAGTGAAAATGGAGGGCAGGATAATTTATAGGAAATTTAGATTATACAGGGAGCATGAGAAAACATTTTTTTTTAAAAAAAACACCTCAAAGAGATAAGAAGTGATTGCATTTGTAGAGGAGGAGGTAGATACAAGGAAGAAAGGGATATTCAGAGAAGCAAATGCACCTGGAAAGGGAAACCGGAAACGAGGCAAAACGGGAAACTTCTGCTAGGAAACGCATGCATTACCACCACCAGCAAAGTGATGAATAAGCATGAAATTTTATAGTGTGGATTGTCGAAGGAAACAAATGGATCCCTTGAAAGTAATAGCATTTATTTTTTCCCTTGTAATTATTTCTCTTATTAGTTTTTCCTGTCTTATTTAATCTCCTTGGGCTTCCAGTGTAATACTGAGGAGTGGCGATAATACGGCTTCATTGTTTAGCTGCTGCCTTGAACCGTAGATGGCACTTATATTCCTGGCTCGCTTATCACTGTGGTTTCAAAGTGTCCCTTGGACATTCAGGTTGTTGCAAATGTAGCAGTATTAAGAGGTGGCCTTATAAAGAGGCGTTTAAGTTAGTGGGCTCCTTTCTTGTTGATTGGATTAAGGCCCTTACCAAAGAGGCTTCCAGCAGCAACAGCATGCTGTCTGGGTCTAGGTCTAGGCTAGCTTGCTGTCTGGGTCTTGGACTTCCTACGATGCACGGATACAACAGGAAGGCCTTCACCAAAGGTGAACACCCTGATCTTGGAGCTCTGGCCTACAGAACTTTGAGAATAAATTTCTGTTTTTTATGTATCGCCGAGTTTCAGGTATTCTGTGACAGTAGCAAAACAGACTTAGGATTCTTATTTTTAACAATAAACATTTGTTGAATTTTACGAATTGGAGACTTACAAATGTCCATTTCAGAAAGCCATTTTTAATTCTTATATTATTAAAACAATGCTGTGTTGACCCAGGGATATAGTACAAATTGAGAGTTATGGCAAATTAATAAACATGTCATATTTGAAATGACCCCTTCATAGAAAAAAAGAATGTATTTAGTTTAAAACAAAGATTTCAAAGAAGCACATATTTATGATGCAGCAATAACAACAATTTTAATTCTGCTTGTTCTTAGAAACATTTTGGACCAAACTAACTTGGTAAGGATGAAATAATTTCCTTGAATCAAATTTGTTAATTTAGTTAATTTGTTTACATTAATTGGTAATATTTTGGGAATATCAGAAGCACTTTAAGTTACAAAAATTAACATAAGGTAAATTAATGAATTTAATTAGATCACAAAAAATCAAAATTGCTTTACATATCATTTTCCAGATAGTAATCTGTTGACTATATATATATATATATAATATTTACCTGTATGAATTGACCATGAGCTGTGGATTGATTCCTCATAGGCAACTGGGAAGCACAGCTTTTTAACATTGTAAAATGGAAAAGCAAATTTTCTTTTCTGGATAAATATAGTGGAAAATAAGTGCTAGATTTCTTGTAAAAATTCTGCTTATAGATCTCTTAAAAGAAATATATGACAGTAGTTATATATTTTTTTAAAAGCCTAGATTCTGGAATCCCACTGCTTGATTTTGAATCCCAAATCTGTCACTGGTTGAACAACCTTACAAAAACATTTGCTTTCTCTGACTTTGTTTTTCTTCTCTTCAAAATGGAAGGCACTACTTACATCATAGAAATTCAGTAAGAATTGGAAGCAATGGTGTAATAAATACAAGCCTGAGAAAAAAATGCCTATATTAGTCAGATTTCCTACCGCTGGCACAGAACACCTGACACCTACAACTTGAAGAAGGACAGATTAATTTTGGGTCATGGTTTTGTAGGTTTCAGTCCATGGTGAGCCAGCTCCAAGGCAGGAACATCATGGTGGATAGGCACAGTGGAGAGGAGATGCTCACATCAGGGTGGGCAGGAAGCAGTGAAAGGGAGTGGTGTCACGGGAAAGGGGTGTGGACAGAGCTCAAGGACATGCTTCCAGGACCAGGACATGCCTCCACTGCCCACCTAGATGCACTGAAAAATGCGCTTTACTAATCCCCTAGATGGCTTTCAAGCTAATCAAATTGACAATTAAGCTTAACAATGAAGTATCTAAACCATTATGTATTATTTACTTGTTTTTCAAGCTTAGTCACGTGCATTTTTTCTTTTAATAGAGTGCCAACTAGCACAACTAGTAGTTTTCTCTATCTTAGGAATTAACATACACGTTCATATATATACATATATGCTATGTTCCATCTTGGTCAAAATGGTCCAGTGAGTCATAACATCATAGTCCAATCTTGACAGCCCCTATGTAGTAAGACCTGAGGAAATTGGACTATGATGTCACTACCTTCGTTTCCTATGACAGCAAGTGTTCCATGTTAACAAATCTCTTAATCACAGAGCTACTTACCAGAAAACCATTGCCCTAAATCTGCCTCTTACTTGAAGCTTCTTGGCTTAGGGCTTGGGCTATGCATTTATGGGAGTATTCCTGATTTCAGAAGGAAAAATCAAACTGTGAACCACAGAAAATGATATATTTCTTCCTAAACCTCATAAAACAGCAATGACTTCCTTCATGAGCATGGACAATACTTGGTTGCTTTTCATATAATGATATTATAACTATGCCCTTCCTTAATGAACTCAAATTTCAGATCTTAGAAATAATAAAAACAGAAAACTGTAGTTTGGACAGAAAGTATTTACGTAACGAGAATGTTTGAAGGCTTGTCCTGTGTCTTCTCCTAAAAATAGAATATCATCTTCAGCCAGAATGATTGGAAATTAAGAACTTTCACCATTTTTTCCTATATGACATTGACACAAGGCTGCTCCAAGAGAACTGAAAAGTAGGTGTGTGCTACCTGCTTCAACTTCTCCATTAAAGGAAGAGCTAAGAGGTTTAGGTCCCTTTAAGCTCCAGGCTGCTGTCCAACATAGCCTGCTTTCTGGAGCTCACAGAGGATAAACACAATCTCATTAACGTGACTATGATGCTAATGTGCTAGTTGTCCCAGAGCATTTTCAATTTCAGAAGATGAAGAGCCAGTCTCTGGTAATGGGATTTCACACATCAGAAAATAACATGAAGGTCTTGACAGAAGATCCTAAGTCCTCTAAAAGCAAAGAAACAACAGACACCTGCCCTACTGGTGTGGGGCTTTCCTGTGAGTGAAGCACTTTAAAGTGCATTTAATTTTTTTACATGTTACTCTCTGTAACAGCCTTTTTGGTAAGCTTTATTAACATCCTCAATTTACGGATGAGCAAATTGAGGCCAAAAATACTTAGGTGGTTTGATCTAAACCAGAAGGCTGAAGCTTCTCTGTATCTTCATGTACGTTGCTCAGCTTCCGAATTTTGTGTTTCTACTTTCTTTGAGCAGGTAGAGAAAGTAGCCCTTCTGGGTAGATAAAGACAAATATAAATTTAAAAAATGGGTCTATTTCTCCCTGTGAAAACGAAGGAAAGAGATTTTTCCCGCTCTCTTTTCTCAGAGGGTTTGCTTTGGAGTTTGTAGTACTTCACTGTGCCTGTGAGATGTCTATATATCATATTGAAAATGAAATGAACCTGTGTCAGCGTTATGGCCTACTGATATCTTCAGAGCCTAGCAACCTTCCATTCGAAATGCAAACATCATGCCAAGACAGCACCAGCTGTCCCAGCTCTATGGTAGGTCATGAACCTAACGTTAGCAGGGGCCTAACTTCAGTGATATCTTGTTCCAGGTTACGAAACTACCTCTCATCATTAAGAGGCTGATCCCTCTCTGGATGAAGCCCACTGCCTGTAGATGTGAGGCCCATTCCTAGGCAAAGTAAGGGTGGACTATGTGCACATCAAGTACTCTTGCTTGTGAGACGGACCTCTGTAGTTGGAAAATGCATCTGCAGTGGGTAGGTCCTGCTTAGCTATGCAGAAGGGGGATGTTCCCTCTGCTGTCTCTTAGCAAGTGACATGCACTGTGTTTCTCTGCCTCGTTTTATGCTTTTTAAATACCATCACCATTTCTTCCTCCTCTGCTTATGTTTCTGGATTTGGAGATTTTTGTCTTTACTCCTATTTGCTCATTATACCTTTGTCAGTTCCTTGCTAATTTCGCTCTCATTTTCAAAAGTACAAAAAAGAATTATTGCTCAGGTATCTGAAATCTAAGTTTACTCTTTGTAAATTCATGTTTGATCATGTGGGAGTGCTAACGTTGAGTGAGCTTTTGTCACCACGTCACCTTTCGCTTGGAGTGCTTACTGTCAAGGAGAATTTTGTGGCATTTGTTAAAACCTTCTTTGTCAGTTAAGTCTATGCAGTTTTACATTTTTTTCTCACCCTTAGTTTTTAATTAATTTGCCCTCTTACCCACGTGCAAAACTGAAAATATATGGTAACCAGAAACAACAAATACCAAATATAACCAGTCCTTCAGCAGGTGCCATAGCCATAGAGTCATAATCCAAGTGGCTTTGAAAACCACATATTAAATTATTTGTATTCTTTTTGCTATAGTTTCCAGTTTTAATATCTTTAGCATGGCTGGATATATGTACATCCTGCTAGGTCCAACCGTGCTGAAAACACGTAATATTTGTGGTGAGGGGACAGTCTTCTATTGCTTCCTGTGGTAGTAATAAAATAGGATTATTACCCTGCTAGGACAACAATTGTTTCCAATAAAAATTGCTTGAGCTCAAGTCCAAAGTTCAGCTGAGGAACTGACACAGAACAGTGGGAGACTTGGTAATACACATTCATTAGTTAAATTCTGTCTGAAATTCAAGCATTATTTAAAGCGGGGGGCTAGATCAAATTCATGATAGATAATGAATTTTCCAATTCTGACTGATTTGCTTTCTTGGCATTTATTCAGGAAAGATTAAATCCTTTTAGAAGCTAGGTAATAGATATGTGTATACTCTTTATACTGGTAAGATCCATTGATTTTATATAGGCTCTTTTTGTTAATTTTTAACTGCAAGTTGAACATTTTTTTTTTTTTTTTTGCTACATCTCAGGGTGCGAAGATTTCACTGCAAAGTTTCTGAATGCACAACTAGATCAATTTACTCTATAACTAAAATTGCATTTGTATATGTGTGTATGTTTGAAATAAACTGTACTATGTGATTGGCTAACTCATGGATTATAATCCAACTTTCCCTTCTTCCTATTGGAGTTATACTTGACAGAGTTCTGTAATAACTATACCTTTAAACTAAAGCTTACTTAATTTCATTTTAAATAATTTTTGTAAACATAATTGGAAAACCAGTGGACTATAATAAAACAATTAAATTTTAAAGAGAATTGAATTTAGATTTTGGTTTTGACATTTGTCATCTGTGAGATTATCTGAATTCCAGTCACTGCATTAAAAAATGAAAACAGTAGTACATACCTCTTTAAGGGTGCCATGAGATCGTGAATGCAATGTCCCTCGTGCCTGGCATGACAGCTGCAAATAATGGAATCAATAAATATCATTGTTACAGAGTTTAGGGTGTAAGTCATGTAAGTCATTTATGATTTGCAATTTTGTAACCAAGCTATTATTAATGTCAGCAAAAAAGATGAAAGTGGCCAAGGAAGACTGAAATACTTTAAAATCTTCTAAGAATAAATTAGGTGCTTCTCAAGGGGTTTGATGCCTCTAAATCACCTGGAGATTTTTTTTTTGGTGCAGATTTTGACTTAATAGGTTTGACTGAGGCAGAGCTTCTGCATTTCCCTCAGGCTTCCAGTGAGGATGATGAAGGGCCAGGGCATGAGTTACGCTTTGAATACAGAGATCATGGGATCAGGCACTGGTTAAGCTCTTGAGGCCATTGTTATCCTGTAAAGACGGCCAGAAACTTGATTGTGGAGCTATTGTTTCTACTTTCTAAAATTATCTACTGGTGAAAACACAATGTTATTTACACACTACTGCATTTTCAAATAGTTATTTGTCATTCAGAAATTGTATGTTCACAGAAAGTTTAAGGTTCACCAAGCATCAATATCCTTGTCACATGATCTAATTTTAAGAAATCATTTAACATTTCTACAACTTAATCTCTCATTTTAAGAAAGAGAGAAAATTGGTTCTTTGATCTTCCTGAAATGTTTAAGCAGTACCAGATATAGTGGTTTTCCACCTTGGCTATACAGAAATTATATAAAGCCCTTTTATAGCATATTTATGCTTGGGCCCTCCCCAGACAATTGAATCGACATCCATGAGAGGTCCTTGGCGCAGGTTTGAATTCCTCCAGGTGATTCTAATGGGCAGCAGGGATGAACCACTAAAATTAGTACAAATGAACATCCTGGTATTTTCTCTACACATTCTACCCGTGAGTTTCTCCAGGTCATTTTGATTTTCACGGGCCTGTCTCCTGCCTGTGTTCAGTTCAAATGTTGTCAGGTCTTAAGAGCATTTTGCTGTAAACTCTGAGCATAAAAAATACACTCAGGAGATCTTTATTTCCTAACCATCTCTTCCCATCGTGGCCTCTCTGCTCATTTCTCTCTACTGAATAAATTTATAAGTCTACTTTATTTTATTTTCATTACAAAAGTAACACATGCTTCAAAGTTATAAAAAATCAAATAAGGCAACAGTGCAAATATGTCAGAGTATACTTTCTATCGTTTATTCTCATTTTTTTTTTAACAAAAATCAATCTTTTACCAGTCTGTGCACTTGTCTGGAAATTTTCTGTGCCCATAACATCATGTATATTCTTACATAAACACCCTTCCGTTTAACACATCCCAGAGCCATTTTCATCAGCAAGGACAGTGCTACTTGATTCTTTTTGAGTCAGACACAAAATTTACATATATTCTATAATTTAACTAATCCTTTCAAAGACATTTATGGAGTGTTTCAAGGATGTGTTGTGTTAAATTTCCCTAGGCAAATGTCTATTCACTTCAGATAGGGTACAGATGATAGACCAAAGCCCAACTTGGTGAACCAGTGAGTTTTGTTGGGTTACCTCTGCAGGGGAAGGAGTACCCGACTCGAAGTCAGCTGTATCACTGAAAAGTCTACCTCAGCAGTGGGAATAACCGATGGAAGCTGCATCCTTACAGCTCTATGAAAGATTTTCAGGCAGCTTGGCTGGTAGGAGTGTCCCTTTCTCTAGCAATTGTTTACCGCTTTTCTATCCTTGGGAAGGAAACTTGTGATTCTGGTAAGTTCCAGGAACTTCCCAACACCTGTGATTTGTTTGTTTCTTAAGTCTCATGAGCCTCCTCTTCCCAGGAGGAAAATGCTTCAGTTGAGAGGTATATAACAGTGTGTAACTAGTATATTAAAATAAATGCCACGCTGGTCATTTTTGCCTGTCTTTACATTATTCTGGCACTGTCTCTAAGAAGTGTTCTTATAGGCACCTGACCAATTTTCTCTCTCACTGACTATTATTGGCTACTCTTTTATAATAGCTGAGTTTGTCTGGCCCCATTTCTGCCTTACTCAGTGTTTCACGGAAGACCTTGTCAATCCTCCCACCACAAGTTTAGTTTCAACCCATCTCTTAGAGCCATCATAAGAAGAGGTTGAAGAAAAGTAGAAGGGGAGAAGAAAGAAATGCAGATCGTGTTCTAATTCTGCCAGAGCCAGTAGTATCAAACAGTTATAAAAGTAGTTACTAAAACATAAAAATGAATAACAGACATTAGCTTATTTAGCTAAATAGGGATGGAGTAAAGGTTCAAACCCAAGTTTGTATGGTTTCAAGCACTGAGCCTTAAATTCTTCTCTTTTCTCATCTACTCTTTTAATTGGTTCCTACTCAAGGCAAATGGGCCCAAGGTAACCGTTGGGCTTCTATGTCATTTTAAAAATTGTAGTCTCTGGGGTGTCTCTGTTCTGAGAATTAGCCAATATTGTGCACTTTGGTGCCTGCACCTTGCTGCTGTGTGCAAGTGTCTATTTTAGCACTTCTTTTGAATTTTTAAATGCTTTAAGGGCAGAGTCCAGCCTTCAATTTCTTCCATGTTTAGGTTCAAGAATTTCTGCCATTTTGTTGCACTGCACGTAAGTGACATGTTTACAGGAGCTGACAATGATGAGACACCTGAATTTCTGCTAAGAGGGGTCCTATGTTCACTTTAGGTTCCTATCAGGAAGTCATTTTACCAAGTAGGGCCATGTATTATATAATTTCCAATTTGCAAAAAGAAGCAACAATAGAGTCAGACAACATCATAGGTAGAGTCAGGAAGCTTACTTTGATGATCAAGCAAATACAGAAAGGTACTCTTCATCAGGGACAAATCCTAGTGATAGACATTTTGCAAAGTGTTTTCTGGGAACGTATGCCTTCTGCACAGTATTAAAGGTGAACCTTGGACATGTGCATTTGAAAATCAAAGAATTCTCTGCAAACAATAAAACATCAAGCCCAGAAAAGAATCCCAGAATTAATACCTTTGAGTAAAGCTAACTGAAGACAGAGACAAATTCATAAAAATCTATAAATAAAAATCTATTATCTTTTTTCGTATTAGACTGTTATGGTTTGGATCTGGAGTCACCCCCTCCCCCCACCCCTTCCAAAGCCTCATATATTTGGATATTGTGGAATGCCTACAGATTTCACATGCTATTAAAAAGCAGAGCCTGGTGGTGGTGGTGGGGTTGCCGTGGCGTGGCACATCAGAAAGGGTGTGGCCTGGAGAGTTGTGCTCTTGCTCCGGCTTCTCCACAGTGGTATCATTCTTCTTGTGATGCCATGAGCAGCTGTTCTCTGCCAGACTTTTCTGCTGTGCCACCATTGCTGGCTGACTGAGGCCTCAGAGATGTGAAACCTCAAGACTTGTGGAATGTGAGCTGAAGCGAACCTTTCCTCCTTTAAGTTGTAGGTGTCAGGTATGATACCCCAGTAATAAGAAAGTGACCAAGACAGAAGTGGAGTCACTGCTGTGACTTCACCTGCCCATGTGGTTTAACAGCCTTTGGAACTGTTTTGTAGCAGGAGTTTGGAATCTCTATAGAAGTATAGATCAGAAAAGTGGGCTCAAGGGATTTTAGATGGAAAAGAAGATGCATTGGCAATTGATCTGGAAACTATGCATCTTGTAGTCTGGCAAAATTGAGCTGGCATTTTGCCCCTATCTTGAGATGTTGCCTGAAGCTGAGAGTTAGGGTGATGAGCTAATTAATCAGAGAGAAAACTTCCAGACAGCCAGTCAGTGTTCATACTATCCTGTGCATTCTGCTTGCTACTTTGAATCAGCTTTATACTGAAAAATAGGAAAACAACAGCTAAAGAATGAAAGATGCAAAATTTTTGCAGTTTTTTCAGAATGAAAGAGACTGTAAAGTCATAGCAAAAGAGTGAACACATGGTTATTGAAGAGATTAATATTAAAAAGAATTTAAGGATCTGGAGGCAGAGCTCAATGATTAAAGTGCTTGTCTAGCAAGTGCAAGGCCCTGTACCTTTGCTCCCCAGCACCACATAAGCTGGATGTGGCAGCACACATCTGTAATCCTGGCACTCAGGTGGCTGAGGCAGGAGGATCGTTGTGTGTTTGACGCCAGCCTGGTCTATATAATGAGTTCAGGACCAACATAGACTGCAAAATGAGACCCCCCCCCCCCAAATAAATAAATAGAAGTACTCTGCATCAGGATTGTAGAAACGATATCTTGAGATCATTTTGGGCATTAGCAAGACCTTACTCTTTACCAGTTCAAGGTTACAAAAGCAAAAAGTTGCTTTGAAATAAGTGCCCAGGACAGAAGGAAGTATGTGCCCAAAGCTCAGCCCTCCAGAGTCCTGCCACCCATGGACACTCCCTTGCCTATAAAATAGGGGTAATGGTTAATAACTAGTTCATCATGAATTAATACTGCCAGTACAAAGGCTTATCTGTACACACATGTGTGGTACTTCCTAGGGTTCGACTATTGGTCTGTTTTGCTATGAAAAAGTCACTACTTGTGGGTTTTGCTGATACTTTCACACATTTTGGATTTCCTATGCCAAACACAAGAGGGTTTAAATAAAATTAAATAGGACTCTTCTCTCCAGTCAGCAGAGAAGTAATGGGACCTGCTAAGGTTGAGATAAATGTCACTCAATGAATTATTGAATTATTGAAGAATTGACCCCCTGCCCATAACACTATCAGAGGTGTTATAACCCTTAGGAGGTAGGGCATAGTGGAAGCAGGTTAGGTCCTTGGGAGTGTGCCTTTGAGAGGGCTATTAGGGCCCTGCTTCCCATTCGTCTCCTTTCTTTCACTTCCTGGCTGCTCTAAGGTAAGTATCACATGCTCACCTCAGTGATACACCGCCTTGCCATAGGCCTTAAAGCTGTAGGTTAAATGGACCTGGTAGCAGTCTTAAATTCTAGTACTCAGGAGAGGCTGAATGAAGTAGGTGAACCCAACCGGAACAACTAAATGATTTAATAAGACCCTATTTCAAAATAAAAATAGACTGGGAATGTAGGTCAATGTGGACACCCTTGGCTTAATCCCTGGTACCACATGCATGTGCATGCATGTACACACAGACACACATGACAATTTATCATATATTGAAAAATTCAAAACTGTGAGCCAAAGTAAACCTTTTCTCTCTTTAAATTGGTTTTCTCAGGTAGTTTGTTACAGTACTAGAAACCAGACTAGCACATGACCTAATTGGATTATATACACAAAAACATATTATCTAGAGAAATATTATGTTGGTGTACTATTGGTAGCTGGCCTCTAAGTTTAAATTAGTTCTGCAGATTAGTTACCAAACAAACAGGATTCCAAGAATCTAATACCAACATATCACTTTTGCTTTGATCAGTGGAATACAGCCAAATTGCTTCATGATGGTATATATAAGGGCAGATTTCAGATGAGTTTCATTTGATCATCCTGATTAGTGAATCCTTTTAACTCCGTAGATCCTATACTCTTCATTAAAATTCCATGTTGATTACAAATGTGCACAGACACTCAGAATATTATGAGACAGACCATTTTTTAAGTTTCCTTCTTTATAAAACACTCTGTCTCATTTGTCAAGGCATTTCTCTCATTATTAAGACCATTTGTATTTCACAGATGTGCTTGCTTCAGCAGCACATATGCTAAAATTACATTTCACAGATTATTTATAACAAGCGACCTCAAATGACCTCATGTCATACTATGTCTTATTACTTCTTTTAGAGAAATGCACATTGAAGAGATGGTTAGAGTAAAAGTTTAAATCCAAATGCCTTTTATACAAAAGCCCACTTGCTTAACTAATATGTGTCATGACATCAGATGTTTACTATGAGTAGATGTCATAGTCGAAGGTAGAGTTTTGGGTGCTATCCAACATCGTGACATTGTCTGCTGCCCATGTAATATCTAGACACAAAAGGGCAGAAGTCTCTGACGGTGGAAATCAAACACTAGGAGCAAGTCATAGCATTCTAGATTAACAGAAGAAAATAGAATCAGAGTTCAGATTTAAAAGATATACCATATAGTTAAATGACCGCCCTCTCCCCTTTCTGATTCCTTGGCAGTCCTGGAGATTTAACTCAAAGGCCTTCCACCTCTAAGTTACATCCCAAGCCCTTTAGAAATTTTTGTGATAAGGTCTTTGCTTTAGAATCTTGCTAAATTGTCCAGTTAGGCCTCTAATTTTCGATCCTCCTCTCCCAGCCTCCTGTGGAGCTACAATTATGCAGGCATTCACCACCAAACCTGACTTTTTTCTTTTTTTCCCCAATACTGTGGATCAAGTCCAGGGCCTCTGCACTGGACTGTACTGTTGCTTCTGTAAATTTAAAAAAATTTTCCACTTTAATTTCTTGTCTACAATTCTTCATTAAAGAGTTCAATAGTTTGTATTCAGAAGTTACAAAGCCAAGAGGCAACCAAATACAATATAAAGAATTGACCTGAAGCTTTTTGTGTTGAAGGGATTCAGCCTCTTGTTTCAAAGAAATAAGAAAAAATGAAGCAAATCCCCCCAAAAAGTAGCTTCTTAGAATCCAGAAATCTTGACAAATATAACTTCAATAAGTTAGTGAAGTTGTATATTCTAACATATCTTGGGAAACATATCTTACACAAAATATTAAAATTAATACTCAGGTTTGTATAGGTAATTTTTATTATAAATAATAAGATATATGCAACATCTCAACTGTAAACCTTTCATGTAAAAAGCGTATCTAACACAAGTTGTTTTAATATTATGAGGCGAAAGAAATTTAAGTACATTCCAGTGGAAACAATCTTACTCTGACACAAAATTGCTAAATCAACCAGGCCAGAGTTGGTCTTGTGATTCTCTTGCTTCGCAATGCTGGGGCTGTAGACACGAGCCACCATGCCTAGCTTCCACTCTTTAAAAAAAAATATATATATATATTTCTAGAGAAGCAACTTGCAGCTCCAAGCTCTCTGATTCACTGAAAGAATCTAGACTAGATCCCTGTACCCTAACTCTTGGACCCTAGTCTGAACTCTTCCCACAGTGCTGAAAATGCCCTGTCACCAGTGTCAATCCCATGTTTGTCAAGATGTTAAAGAGAACTGTGGTGGTTTGGATCTGGACTGCCCTCCAAAAGTCTCAGTTGCCTATGAATACTGTGTAGGGTTGGGAGGTGGGGCTGGCTGGAAGGGGGGAATGTTTGGGGCTTGACCTGGAGGGGCCTGTGTTGGCCCGCCCCTCCTCCTACTCTATCTGTTCCACCATGCAGTGAGGATCTCTGTCTCCTGGGCAGCTCTGGCTCTAGCTGTGGTCCCACCACGTGATTCCTCTGTTTTCCGACCCCCCACCCATGAACAGACTGAGACTTTTTGAAACTCCAAGCTACAGTACATCTTTTCTCCCTAAGTTGTGAACGTCTGATATTGAGTAACAGTGACGAAAAAGCAGCTAAGACAAGAACAAAGAAAATAAGCTAGGGAGCTTAAGAAAAGAGAGAGCACTCTCTTTTTAAGTGAAAGAAAAGCCCTGATTTGAAATGTTTGCTCATTTCTGCGCATGCACTGGTGTAGGAGGGTGATAGTAAATCCTCCAGGCCAATAAAAGGCCAACTTCAGCCACTCACTGTGATATGAACGAATAGAAAATTGAGAGGATCTGGGTAATAGTGCCCCACTATAATCTGTTTCTAACACATAGATATAGTAGACAGGAATAAGTTCAAGAACACAGTAATATTAGTGTATTTGTAAGCCATAACAATAGTAAAATGCGATTTGTTATCTTTGTTTTTAAGTATATTTGCTTAAGTTCATATAACTTAACTTTTGCTAATGTCTATATTTAACAACTATCTGATAAAATTGTTAAAAATTGAATAATTGTCCTTCACTAGCCAATAAGAGACACAGCTAGCACTACACTGGGAGTGGTTTGCATTAACAATTCGACACCAGGGGCTGGCAGAATGGCTAAATGGTTAAAGCACTAAGTCAAGAGCTAAGTAGCTGAGTCAATTCCCTAGCACCACGTAAGCTGGGCGTTGTGGCTTATGTCTGTAATCTCAGAACTTGAGGGGCTGAAGCAGGAGGATTATGGCAGGTGAGTCAAAAGCCAGCCTGGGCTCCACAGTGAGTTCAGGATTAGCCTGGGCTATAAAGTGAGACCCTGTCTCAAAATAATAATAATAATAATTTGACGCCAGCAGCTACAGATGATCTCAGAGTGGTCATTTCCAAAGTTATGACACACATGTAATACATTTGCACTGAAAGCTATGAAAGGAAGAGCTGTCTTCAGGCTCAGATCATTTGTGTATCAGAAGTTGCACTGTTATAGCTGTTCTGTACTATATTTTACTGAAATTTTTGTGGATAAATGAACTACAGAGAAGAATCCAATTTTGAATAGGAAGATTACTCAACAATAAATACAAATAGCATACAACTAGAAACAAAGACAATATTAATGCATTTTTTCTTGAAAAAATGAAATAACTCCTGTGCATCAAATAGCATATTTTGATCTTTGAATCTACTATGTAAACATTAAGAAAAATGGGATGTATAAAAATTTTAAATTAACAAAATCTTCCATATTAGTAAACCATAGAGATGAAATTGCAGGATAATGTTCTGAGGTTCAGAAATATTATAATCTCTCCAAGCCTCTAATTTCCAAAATATAATAATGCCAAAAAGAATAAGATTAAATAAATTAAGTTATAAAGCAGATCATAGTCTAATGTATGAAGCATTATTTTTCAGACAAGTGTTCTAACAAGTTAAACTACTTATAGTCAGTTCTAATCTAATTAATTTTAAGCTAATTACTAGGATGAACCAGATTATAGAACAAAAATTTTAACCATTTATGAAAGCAAACAAGTTTTAAGAAATGTTACTACTGATTATACTTGAGCCTAGTGGTGTGGGCCTGTAATCCCATCACCTTGCATGGCTGAGGCAAGAGGATGACAAGTTTAGGTAACTTAGCAACGTAAGAGATCCTGTCAAAAAAGGGGGGGATCGGGGCTACAGCTTAGGGAGGAGGTTGGGATTTGGGCTCAATTCCTAGCAGTGGGGGAAAAAGATGATTGTTGAGTAAAACTGAAGTTGTGTCTACATTACAATTAAGATGCATTATGTAGGTTTGTGTATTCTGACAGTTCAGAGAGATGATCAAACAGAGTCATTCCAGGGGATCCAAATCATTGAGATTCCACAAACCAATAATTTCCCAGAAAAGAATGCATAAAATGAGAGACTGTCCCAAGGGCCAGCTTTTCATATACTCATATCGGAAGACCAAAGTCTCAATGGATTGCTGCCATCTACTATTCAATTCTTAAAAAAAGATATTTTGTAACATCTTAAAAATCTTACTGTGTAGTTCCTATTTTTCTACTCTTTGACAGACTAGTGACTATATATCAAGAACCAATTAGCAAACTACTGATGTGTGTTCTTTGACCGGGGAGAATTGTGAAGCACTTCTCGTGGTGGTTACTATGCCAAGGACTAATCATTGAATGGATGGTACATTAAACTTAAACATTATCGGGATAATTTTGCTTAAAATTTACCAAGATATTCTTTATATAGCTGGTTTATTTTTCTTGAAAACATAGATTCCATAAAATAAGGATTGTATTGGTAAAAATTTTATTTATAAACATAATTATACCAAAATCCTCCTCTTTGTTCAAATGCATTAGAAGTATCGCCCAGAGTGTATTTTGCTGCCTACCTGTAAACTATGCTAGCGCCACCTTCTAAAATCTGTAATTTTTCCATAGTTGAGCCTAATCTCTCTGCTTGATCATATTTTGCATTCTGCGATTCTTTCAGCAAACATCAACCTCATTACTACTCTATGTTCCCTGAGCTTCCCCCAGCTGACACATCTAATCATGGGTTTGGGAGGAGATTCAAGTAGCAAGAAGACGAAGGCTAGGGGCCATGATCAAGGGAAGTGATGACGTTGGCAAGGGTACCCCAAAAATAAAAGAAGAGCTGGTGCTTTTTTTCCCCAAATGCAAGATAAAAAAAGAACTGTTCTGAAATTGACAATGTTATTAATAGTTAAAGTCTCATAATGAAGATAGAAGCAATAATAAGTTCATGAGAGCAGAGCTTCTGGGAATTGCTTTAAAGGGACCGTTTCATTCTTCCTCACAAGTTAAGAATTGAAAATAAGATTCTTGAGCTCTATTTCCTCCCTTCTCATCCTCACTGCTTCCACTTCTCACCACACTCTCATCAAGGAACAATGTGCCGGCCTCCTGATATAAATTTGAGAGCTGAAAATGGAGATTTCAAAAATCATAATTACACTGAAGAATGTATGTGAAGCTTTGTAAAATGATAGGCGATTAAAGTAAGAACTATGGCAAAATATTAAAATTTATTATCTGTGGCAAAGAGATTAGAGGCAATTTATGTTATTTCTTTTGTGTTTTCTGGATTTTTCAAATGTCCTAGACTAAGTATGGATGACTTTTCTAACCACAAAAAATGCTATAAATATTAAAACAAAAAAAACCCCACAAACTCTGCCAGTATGGACTACTCATACAGTCAAATATAAGGAATGCTGGCATAACAATAGAATAATTTCTCACACGATTTTCATATCTTAAACACTGATAGAATAATGCCTTAGCCTAGAATACAAAAATTACTTGGTTAATTACAGATACGAAATAGTTTGACCGAGCCAGCTCAGTCAGTCAACAGGGTACACGAGTGGGGCAATGCAGATGGAAAGAGAAAAAGAAAGAGAGCTAGAAAGAAAGGAAGGAAGATGGATTCTTGCAGGGGCAAAAGACGATTTATTCAGTAAGACTTTCCTTTTATACTCCAGTTGTTTACCAGAAAACGTTCAGGCTTAACAATATTTACATATTTAAGATGGCTTAAGAAGGCTTAACATAACTTAAGACAGCTTGAGTCAGGGTCCTGCTTTGTAGCCCAGGCTGGCCTTGAACTCATGGCAATCCTCTTGCCTCAACCTCCCGAGTGCTGGGATTACAGGCATGTACCACCACACCCAGCTTATGTGGTGCTGGGGAATCAAACTTGGGTACTTAATACTTGAAGACTTCTTTAAAGAAAGAACTTGGCCCCAGGCAGTCAGGAATGTTAAACTCCAAGGTCTCTGACAACAGTTGTTTCATCGAAGGAATGCTGGCAAGTAATTACATATCACATACTAAATCCATGTGACATTGTCAGCTTTCAAAAGGCAATGAGAACTCATAGTTGGATTTGCTTTGCAAAACTGAGGATATTTCAAGAAGATTGAGGTGGAAGAATTCACAATTTAGTGATGTTTTCTCATTGACTCTCGTCATTGCTTATCCTGTTGTGTCAAATTGAATGAATTAGTAAATGCCCAGATCACCCACTGGGCAGAGTTTTGGCTGTGAATGACTGACCAACAAGGAAAGAAGAGGCACCATGGATGGGCGGGCCCAACCAATGGACTGGTAGTTTGAATTGAATGAAAGGGAAAAAATGAAGAAAAGACTTGAGCTTTTCTTCCTAGAGAGCTTCGGGTTTCACCACCACCTTTAGATACTGCTCTTCAGCACAGGCTCGGTGGGTCTTGGCCATCGCTTCTGAACACGTGTCTACGGCATAGACTCACTCCAATCTCTAGGTCCTAGCCATCACCTTGGGCATCGATCTGCACCGCGGTCTCCGTGTCAAACCCGTGTTCATCCGCCATCATGCCTGAGTAGCTACTGGATCTTCCAGCTCCAGTATGTGCATGTGGCTGTTTTGGAGTCTCTTTCCTAACTCTGTAAGCTGACCTCATAAATCACCGTAGATATATGGCCATTCAACACAGGAAAGTTTTATGTAACAACCAAATTCATGAGCCTTCACCCCAGGCAGCAAATCATTGAGCCCCGCTTCCGCATAACCATCCCATGGCTTCATCTGTAAATCACGCCTGTTCCTCTGCCTAAGGACTTGGATGAAGTGGGAATTTAACGGTTTGGGATTACTGTATCATCAACTCATAAAACAGCGGCAGTGGGAGAGTCCTTAGAGAAGTCCTTGTTCTGCTTTATGAGGGACACGAGATACACATACGCCCACACACGCATAGAGAGAGACAAACAGAAGAAAGTTTGCAAGAGCCACCTCCCACCCACATGGTCACATAAAGATGCCGATGCGCTGTTTATACAATAGCTTCTTATGTGGCTTGATTGTTATGACAATTCTTAGAGGCCTACGCATCTCCCTGCGTCTTTTTCTTTGGAGGCCGGAACGATTAGAGCAAACACTGGAGTCGTTCTAGCTTATGCAGAGTCATCGTGACTGTTAGTCATTTCAAAACAGTCAAGTATTCTTTACTGCTGCGGTTTTGGCTATGTTGAGGCTCCATGTCAACCTCTCTCTGTCATTAACATGAGTGATTGCCTTTGTCACTTTCGTGTTACCTGATAGCCACACTTAAAGAGGAGAGGTTTATTTAGCTCACAGTTTCAAAAGTCATTGTGCATGACTGTCCCGCAATGGTGAAAGGACCAGAGGTGGATGTCACAACAGGACCAGGAAACCGAGAGAGAGAAGGGAGGAATTGGGAACAAGAATGTACCCTTTCTAGGCCATATCAGCAGTGGCTCATCCTTCTAAGTAGGCCACCTTCTAGAGGGATCAGGTCACTGATGACTCCAGCACCCAGAAGATCCAATTCCCTTCCAAACACATGAGAATTTGGGGAAAATTTTAGATTTAAGCTGTAGTGGTGATCACACCTATCACTCACTTTTGGCCAGGGGCTCCAATTGCTGATGGGCTGTAACTCCCTTACTTTTCATTCTAGTCAACAAAATTAAATACAATATTGACATCCTTTATGGAAAAAGTTGTGAGTCTACTCAAAATTATTTTTGAACAATTTACTTTTTTTTAGTAACTCAAAGTATTTGTGACCATTTCTTGAAACTGATTGTGACTACAGGCATTGATATTCTCATTGAGAAATGGTATTTTTGTGAAATCACTTTGTTTGATATAATTTCATCCACAGTCCTAGATAGTAGGTACAAATTTTATCATCACTTTAGAAGTGAGATATCTGATTCTCAGAAAAATTAAACAACTTGGTCAAAGACATTCAAATATCTTTTGAATAGTTTTTTTTAAAAATTCTTATTTTTAAATTAATTTAGTGGTACTTGGGATTGAGTCCAGGGCCTTCACATAGAGCTATATCCCTGGCCCACTTTTTATTTCTGATTTTGAGGCAAGATAAATTGCCTAGGCTGGACTCAAACTTGTGCTCCTCTTGCCTCAGTGTCCCAAGACATTAAGATTGTAGGTCTGTGCCACTGGGCCCAGCTATGAACAGTTTTTAAACTATTTTAATTAGAGCTTTTGCTTTTCTTTCCTCCTCCTCTTCCTGTTTCTTCATCTTCTCTGCAATACCAAAGATTGCATTCATAACCTTTGCACTAAAATATATCCCCAGATTCCCCTGGTCTTTTATTTGTGGTACAAGGTCTCTCTAAGCCATCAAGTTGGGCTCCAACTTGTGATTCGCCTTCCTCAGTGTCCCAGAGTGTTATGATTACAAGCCACCATACCCAGCTCAGTTGCTTTACTAAGTATATCAAAGGATTTAGTTTGTCATCCAGAAATCCCTATTGATCTACTCATCATTCTGCATTTTCATAAGATTTGGACTGGGTAACTTGAAAAAACATACCAGGATTTTTATTTATTTCGAAAAGCAAAGGGCACCTTTACATTCTTAAGTACGTTTACTAGGTGTAAATCTGTCTTCTCTAGTTTCAAAAGGTTTCTTCAACCTTTTCTTGAATGATTTTGCAATCCTAAAATATTATGCACTCAGTAAGCAATTGGTTTAGACATTGACCTAACGTCTTCTTCTTCTGCTGAAGGGCAGTCTGCTGTCTATGCTAAGCTCTGTGCCAAACTTCAAGTGCAAACAACACCAGAAATAGACCAATGAGTACAGAGACAAGATTGCTATTGTCAACTGTTTTTTCCTTTGTTGAGAAAGATGGAAAGTCAATTTTGTTTAACATGATCATCCTAGTGATGCTACTCTGAATAATGAAAAGCTATGCTTCATTTGGAATCAGAACATCTATTAAGACAAATAGCAGTCAGAAATCGTCCTGGGGCAGAGCTATGGAGCACTGTTCAAGCACCCAGTAGCGGTATCGCTTGTGCAGGTGTTGACACCATCGTCAGAGCCGCCTGGGATTTGTGAAACCTGAAATCAATTTTGCACTAAAGAGCCCATAGAAGATGAATGGGTTCTTAGGATTAGCTCCAACGTGAGTTGTGTGACTATGGGAGGTGATCTTTGCTCGTGGAAAACAAATCCTCGTTGTGAAAGAACATGGACTCTTTCACCCTTTTAACAGTGACACCAATCAATTCTAATGGGAACTGTCTTTCTTCAGTGCCCTGTAATTTTCCTAAAAGCTTCCAGATTGAAAAATGCTGCTCAGACTGACGGCTTCTTTCTCTCTTTGTGTGCTTGCACAGCAGGCAGATGTAGAAGTGACAGAGATGTGGCCTGTTCCATTACTTAATCTTTTTGATGGATATGTGCTAAAAGATACTATCTCTTCACTGTACAAAGCAGGAAGGTGGCCCTGCCTCGCTGTCATGGTTACCACATGTCAGTACTGAATTTGAAATTCAGTTATGTTATAGTCAGTGAGAGCTTCTCCACTGACTCTGCTCAGCATTGCAACTGTCACTGATAACTCTGCAGAAGTTTACGTCTATTTCAAAGTGTCTAATCCAGTTTCCTTAAAGTGATTATGAAGTTTCTGGATGAACAAAGGAGATATAGAATTTGATCATTCCAGAATCAAATGGGCTTTATTGACTCTCAGCAAGTACCACATTTTTTGGGATATTCTTCAGAAAATATTAAGTGTTTCAGTAACTACTTCCCCAGGGAGCTCAATTAGTTTCCAATCATTTTACTTTTAACAATGTGATTTTTACAAAAATGAAGCATAACAGCCAATACATTGTTAAACAGTGGAATTCCTCAGTATTTGTACAGCAGTGGCTCTTACATAAAGTGCTTGTTTTAGTTCTTATCAAGAATTCAATAAAGCTTGTCTAATTTGGGGATGTTTATAATAGACACAAAATTATAAACAATTATTGTTGACATAATGAGCTTAGGTATATGTCTACATAGGAGAAAAATTTCAAATTAACAGCTCTGCAAGTAAAATTATGGTAAATTTATATTGAAGTATGTCTGAAAAGTTAAACTTACTACATATCTGTGATGTAGTATTCAGCATTTATCAACTCCTGTTAATCAACCACATTGTTCCTTCTAGCTTTAATAGTCCCCATGCGTCCCCTTGAGAAGAAACATTTTCACCTACTACTTGAAAGGAGGAAATGAATTAGAAACAATTTGTAATGTTATAGGTACAAGCATGTATTTTTGTTTTTTTTTGTTTACATTCCATTTTATTTTGAAAAAATAGAATTTCAGAGAGGAGAAAGCAAGGTGAGCCCAATTACGGTCATTATTCCTTTGTAGATAGACTTTTATTTTTGGAAGTGAACATATTTTATTATAAGCATATTGCAACATTAATGGCATATTTTTGTTTGAGTTATATAAAACATAGTTTAATATAATATTCCTGTGGTAATACAAACAAAACTTCCTAAACTTATATGTGAAGAGATATATTTTCCTTTTCAAAGTTGGTAAACCTATCCAGACAACCATTTATGCTCTGATCACTAATTTTGCAATTTTTGGAGACAATGCTGTGTTATATTTTTCTGATGCCTTGATACACCTTATCTGTGTGAACAAAGTGTCCTGACCAGCCTAGAAAATCACCTCCTCGTTCATCCAGCTCTCCTATGGTGGCTCGCAGACTGCCAGCGCTCATGATCTCATTTAATTGAATTTTATTTGCGTGTGTATTTGAAATAGTGAAACGTGCCTGTCTTGGCTGTTTTGAGCAATTTTTTTTTCTGTTTCTTGTGGAAGGGCAGGCAAAGTGGAGTGGGAAAGGAAGCATTTTTTTTCAACTTGCTTCAAAAGTTTCAAATTGTGTCACTTTTGCTACTGTCTTTAAGAGATTTTTATAAGGATAATCAGTGATCCAGGTCCTAACCTATGTACTATTCCAGAGAGCAAGTTGTGTGTGTACGTGTCTTGTGTGTGTGTTCACACATGTGTTAAGTCCATAAAACACCATCGTAACTGGTTCCCATGACTGATAATTCATTTACGATATTCTGCCCTTTCACCTTTCATCACTGTCATTCCATCTTTCATTTCCCAGACATCTAGGATCATGACCTCTACCTGGAGATCTTTAGTAATTCCTTTAAACCAGTTCAAAGTGATGAATTCTTTTTTCTGTGAAATCAAGATATTTTTAATTTAATTCTAAATTATATTTTCACTGGCAGAGAAATCAACTGCTTTCTTTCAGTCTATTGAGGAGATTGTTATATTTTTGTTGGATAAGCAGTCATCTGTTATTTCAAGTATTTCTGTTTTTGAGAACAGCATGTTGTTTTTTTGCTGCTTTAAGAATATCTCTTTATATTTGATCACTGTCTGAAGTTTTGCTATGACACATAAGTATGGGTTTCATTCTATATTTTATGCTTAGACTTCTTAAAATTTTAATGGTTTTCATCAGTTTTGGAAGTCCCATGTCCATCATCTTTTCAAATGGTGTGCAGTCTCTGTCCTCTTCTCCTGAGCCTGAAGTTTTCTTGTATGTTTGCCCCTTTCCTTGTGCCATCTTCTGCAGCTTTCTTTCTCTGCCACACACTTTGGTTGTTTTGCTGTCTTAATTCTAAATAGTTTCTTTGGACCAACCTTTCTGTCTATTGACTTGTTTTTTAGCTGTGTTTAATTTGTTTTTCTATCTATCCTGTAAATTTCACATCTTAAAATTTTTATTTTGTTCTTTTTCAAATGGGTGTGAGTTCTCAATATTCCAGTTTTTGTTAAGATTTTGAATCATAACATAACCAATATGAGTTTTAATGTAAGCATCAGTGGGACTGACTGCCTATTGTTTCTGCTGATTTTTATGCGTATTTCTTTCTTTCTTTCTTTCTTTTCTTTCCTTTCCCTTTTCTTTTCTTTCTTTTTCTTTCTTTTTTTGAAACAATTGTTTTACTCTGTAGTCCAGGCTGGTTCTTAAACCAGTGTGTATTCACTATGTATCCCAGACTGGACTAGAACTCGAAGCACTCTTCCTGCCTCAGCTTCTTGAGTGCCGGGATTACAAGTGTGCACTCGCACCCAGCAATTTTGTGGTGCTGAGGGATCCACCCTGGGGCCTCCAGCTTCCTAGGCAAGTGCTTTTATCCCTGAGTTATGCCTGTATCTCCTGTGTATTTCTTCTTTTATGCCTCATTATCAGTGAAGGGATTTTAGATGCTTTATTTGGAATTTTGTATGCATTTGAGGCATAGGTAATGCTATTTTCCCCTGACAAATATTTTTGTTTGTTTCTTCCAGTACCAGTAAGCACTGTAGTCAGTAGTCTGGTACTACTTTTATCCCCTTTACACAATCTTATCAAAATTGGTGACCCGACATTGGGCCTTAGCTCACGTGGGGGATGCTTTACTTCCAGCTCATGTTAGTCTCTAAGTTGTTTTAGGCCCCTGGTTACCCTGCAGCAACCTGCCAGCTTCCCTACTCCTGAGGGCACTGGCTTTTTTTTTTAGTTTTCCGAACCTGCAAAGCTGACAAGTGCTGCTTAGTGACCGAGCAGCGTCTCCAACAATAAAAACATGCCCCTGGAAAGTGGTTCAAAGGCTGGATCTTCCTTTTTCTTGGCACCTTGACCTAGTACATTTTTAATATCTCCTCATCTACACTATGTCGACATCTCCCCTTAGCCTTTCTTGTTGTCATCTGAGTATTTGTTAGTCTGACTTACCTGTTTTGTACTAGTGAAAGAAGAAGCCTCATTATCTTTCTTGTTTTCATATATTCTAACAGTTCATATTATCTAATACAATCCCTTGTGATGTACATATAATTAATGACATTTTTCATTGGTGACTTTCATTTTCAAATGAAGCTGGCTAATTTATGTATTTTTCATGCATAACCTGCTAGCCACCATCCACCCCATATTTAATACTGTAACTTAGAAATGTAAATAACACAATTACATACATGTGCAATTTGATATTATAAATTCCAGCCAGCTAACATAGAAATAAACTGGTATAGCTTATACTTAAAATATATTATCATGATAGAGGTTAATTAGATTTGAGAAGATGATATTCCTTTAAAATAGGTTGAACTTTCATAACCCACTCTTCCAAAATTCTCTGAAATTTTTGCATTTTGGAGTATCTTGTATTTTGCATCTTTAGATTAAAGCTGCTCACACCGTTAAGTCTATGCGGATATTTCACAATCCAAAAAGCCAAACAACCAACAAAATTCTGAAGCACTTCCGGTTTTCGCAATTTTGGATAAGGATACTCCACCTGTATTTATGACTAGTATTTGTATAATTACTGTTCGTAGGTGTTTCCTACCTTGTAATAACCTTCCACTTCTGCTCCTGACCATTCTGCATGCTCTGGTGTCGTATAATGGGTGACTCACCTTAGCCCACTTTTCTGTCCTGCTTCTGTCTGTTCAATAGGTCTACTCAAGCCTCAATGAGCTGAGAAGCCCACACAAAAACTACCTGTTAACCTCAGTCCATTGATCCTAGGAATGCCTAGTATGCAAAAAGAAGTCACACCAATCAGATATTCTCTTCAAAGAGTTGAAATTTACCTTCTAATTAATTTTATTAAACAGTAGAATTGAAGATGATATAGAAAGTCCAATAGCAGCCATAATTTTAGTAGAAATGAAACGTTAATTTACAAAGAAAAAGATAAAGGAAACAGACGCTATGAGAGAAGCAGAGAAGAGAGGCAGTGTCACCCCGACACGGAATCTCCTGTCCTCTTCCTGAGTTTGTTTTTGCTATGACAGGGCTGCGTAAGGCATTGTGACGTATTTTCACCCTTCCATTAAGTCTCCCCTTTTCTCTCCAACTTTTTGTGGCAAAGACTAGTGTGAGTTTGTTCTGTACTTTCTAATTTAAATAATTCTCACCAAAATAAGTCTATTTTCTAAACTGACACATTCAACATGAACTTTGTTTTTTGCCCCCATCTATATGAATAATTGAAATTTTATTGTATCACTTTTGGCCCTTACAATAAAACAAGTACTTGAGCCAACAACTCATCAGATTTCAAACAATTCTTTCAAACATATGCTTCTCCATAACCTTTTTGTTCTTTTGTACACCTCCAGATAAATACTTAGAATGAAACGATATAAAATGCCTCTGAGGAAGCCCAAGGAAAAGAAGTACTGTAAATTTTCCCAACTCTTGATTCATGCTACGCGGCTTGTAATTAGCTGCGCAAGGACCTAGGCAAGTCATGGAACATTTAATGGAGTTATTTTCATAAAAGAGCACTATACAGATGTCCCACTGGGGTTTTTAGAGGGCCCTAAAGCCAAATTTTCCTGTGACTTGTGAAAATGTAATAAAAATTTCACAATACTGGTGCATTTTAATTTAAATGTACAAAAGAGAAATCATTTGTACTTTTAAAAACACACTTCTCGGAAATGATTCATGCAGCAACTCGTGAGAAAAAGATAGGAATTACGTATCTTCAGATAGTTATTTCAGAAAACAATTTATTTTTCTTTGTTACTTACAAAACCAATAGGAATTAAGCATCAACAGGTGGGGGCAATCAAATTTCAGAGCTCTGTTTTTGACAACTAAATATGTGCATGACATAGGTTCTTCTCAAATTTTCAGGAAGATGAGTTTGTAGACAAGGACTTCACCAGTTACTTAGACCAACCATAAAAGCATGAGAGAAGTCATAATAAAGTCCATAATTATTGTGCATTCATAACCACGTGCTCATGTGGTAAACTTTAAATTGTACCCAGTGAACTGAGAGTACATGAAGTTCTTACTATATGAATTGCTATGCACCGGAAGTCAAAAAACAAGCTGGGGAGAAATTACCATTATGACTCAGAGGCTTCTCAAAGACAAATTTCCTGTGATCGGAATAAGAATTAAGCCAAGTGTGTGTTCTTCCAAAGATAAGAAAATAAATGACATTTTTGGATGAATTTCATAATAGCGAGCAAAACAGGAAACAGAAGAAACATTCAAGAAACCACAGTTGGGGAAATCAACGATGGGAAAGACAGTACAAGAAAAGGTGTCATAAGGGATTTGAGCACCTGTCATAGAAAGCGCTGTGTCCCCTGAGATGAGTGTAGCGGGACATGGCTAAACCACCTACTAACAGCTACAGACAGCGTGAAAGCCAACAAGAAGCTGGTGTTGCAACAGGCGTCCTTTACGTTAGACCTTTGTGGGAAGCCTGTGTTGTACTCCCAGACGTTGCCTTCGTTCCCTCTTGACTGACAAGATCTTCAGCACCCGAGGAAGGCTTGCATTTGGAGAACAAGCCCAGTCTTCCAAATAAGAAGGGTGGCTCGCTGATAAGCTATTCGATGCTTCCACTGAGCTCGGAATGAGGCCTCAGAAGATGAGGAGAAAACAAGTATTCCTTCCAACCACTGGTTCAAATGGTCCATAAGATCCACCTGCCATGATCGCTTATAGAGCCAATTCCGCTTCTCTGAAAATCTAATTACATAGATCCGGAAAGAGAAGTGACGACGAGCAGCGCTGTAACAGAGGGCTCACCAGCAGTTCCCACCAGCAGCCGAAATGCAGGTGTATGCAGGAGGTCCAGGGAGACTGAGAAACACCCATCCAAAGAGGGATTGCTTTTCTAAAGGACCCAGTATTTTTACTTCTTCGAATTGTATCCTTTTCATTCTTATGCTTTCCATTAAGAAGTGTTTTAGCTGTTTAGAATCTTAGCACTTAATAATGTGCCTCAAATATATCAGTTAGCCAATAATTATTTTTAATGTTCATTGCCTGAATCCATCAGGTTCAAAATCTGATGTCAATGTGATAGTTGATTTGGCGTGCCAACCTGCCTGGACTGAAGGGTGCCCATGTAGGTGGGGAAGCACTTTCAGTTTCAATATTTTAGTTGGCAGTGCAGCTGCTTTTATTCTGATGAAAGGGAAACCCAGTTCTGTTTGCTTTAGATGAGGATGGCTAGTCTCCCCCACGTGTGTCTATGAGGACACTCCCAGGGGAGATTGGCATGTGAGTCGGCGGATGTTACGTTTTGGATCTGGAACGTGCCCCAAAGCCTCATGCATTTGGGTGCAATGGGTGACCTGTGGAACCATGTGGTATTGGGAAGGGGCAGGACACTGGAGCTTGGCCCTAAAGGGACAGATTACTGGTACAGAATCTGGAAAAGTAACTAGTGGATTAATCATTTCTCATGCTATCTTCACATAGTAGCAGCATGTCATTGGCACAATACTGCAAACCATCTTCTACTTTCAGCACAGATCAGTTCATCAATGGGATACTAATTTCAACATTGATGCTGGCTAACGGACTTGTGAATGAGAATCCAGATAAAGGTATTAGAAACACGGGTGACAGTTGGATTAAGAGTGTGGACTTTGGTGAGGGTAAGGTTCAGGCTTGTTAACTACCTCTGAGATGTGGGTTTGTAGTCGATTAACTGCCATAGCTATATAATTTATTCACTTGTAAATATATGATGCTTTATGTGCTAAAAGTTTTAAGCAATTTAAATTCAGTACATCAACAGAGACAGGGAGAAAGTTCTATCTGGCCAGATTTAGTTAGCTGAAGCTAAAACATGTCGTCTCGACATTGACCTCACCGCATTTCTTCCAGGAACCCCACTCCGTGCAGAGTGGTTACCATGTTATGCTTGAACTCACACAGCTTGTCTGTTCGGTTTACCCGACAGAAGCTTCAGATGCTGTTTATATCATCGGTGGCTTTTTTTCTTTCTGAAATTATCAGGGGAGATTGAGAAATAAGCTGTATCTGGTATTCTGCCACCCGGTGCACCATAAGATTTTTGTACCATTGTTGTACCAGAATCAACATTAAAATATGAAAATGAATACTTCCCTTCACAGTGAAAACTCTGTTAAAACCTGATCTGGAACAGGGGATAATTTTTCCACTTGTTTTTCACCTGTGAAAAGATTTTCACGATCCTGTATTACAGTGGATCTTGGACACTTGCCAGCCCAATTCTTACCCCTATCTCTTGACAAATGGTTCAAAACCTCTCTATTGCTATTTTTTTCTGTTCTGCTCTGTTTTCAGACAGCTGCCTACTCTGTAATTTTTCCTCCAACTGTGGCCATTTCTATCATCTTTAAAATATTTACTGAAAAGAGTGAACAAAGGGATGAAATGCAGGTGGGTGGTGAAACAGATTGATCTCTGGGAAGACACCCCCCCCCACACACACACCTCCCTCAGACCTCCCTCTGGGATGTGCAATGCCTCTCACTTCTATTAATATTTGACCTGCTTCAACCTGGATAAGAATGTTTCCTTTCCGTGCACAATCAAATGTGGGTCCACAGTCTTATAAAGTCCCATCTAATTTAAAGGTATTGTTTTACAGGAGTAAGACTGTTCCTGATTTCAGAAAGTACTACAAGAAACTAAAACCTGGAACCAACTTCTAGAAGCTTATTTTATTTGCCTGAATTTCCAAATAGAATTTCAGTATAGGCCTACATCATGTGTACTCCATGTGAAAAAGAACTGTACTTGTACACTTAGTTGTTTTTATTTACTACGTCAAAAATTTTTTTGAAAGAAATTGCTTCATGTATCCCTACATTTTTATTATGAATACAATGAAATACCATAGTGTGTGGTATAATAGTTTATTGTTATTACCAACACAGTAATTTTAAGAACTGTTATTTACTTACTTTATGGTTATAAAAGAATAGGTGTTTAGAGTATGAAGTTTTCTAAATGCAGAAAATCACAAATAAGAATACAAAAATTATCATATAATTATTAACCTTTAATCTATTTTCTTATAAGTGCTTTACTATGTATACTGGATGTACAATAAATTAGACTTACAGCCTCTCTGTTATGTAATACACAAATGTATATAGGGATATGCGCCTGAATGCACTAAAAGGATAGAACCTATAACAAGTTTTATTGGACATATTTTTGTGTCATACTCATTTATCAAGAGACATTTTTCTGTTTAGGGATCATCAAAAACAGGCAAAACAAATATTTTTTAAATTCTTTAACACAGAGAGATTGGAAAAGACATAGAAGTTAGAAGCTTTTTTTCCCCTTCATATCCTGCGTCTCCAAGCTAGATGAAGACTCTAAAGATGGAGGAAGAGAAGAAACATTCAATCTGCCGCTGTCTCTGCCTCCCCTTATCCCCACACCTAAATGTGGTAGAAGGGACACGGTGGGTGATGGCACTACTCCAGACAAGTTTGGAATTCCTGAGCCCAGTGTTCTGATAGACTTTGAGTTAACAGCCAATTTTGGCTTATTTCCTGGGCTCCCATGGAAAGGAGGCCAGGAAACGTGTAGTCAAGATTGCACTGAGAGCACACCAAAATAATGTCCTCATCGCCCCTAGAGGAAGCAGAGGGCCAGCCAGCCTTCCATTTAAAAAATAAATGGTCATGGTTGTAACCTGGGGTAGGGAGAACTCACGGGTCTGCCCCATAGGAGCCTGTCGGGTGCCAAACTTCTTTGCCAGCTTTTGCCTCAGTTTTGCTTTGACACTAGAATGGAGGTGTCCAACAAACCGTCCGAGCCACGTATCGATGCAGGTGGAAAAGTGTGAGGTGTGATTTTGAAAGACTGAATTTAAAACTGCATTCCACAGAAAACACAGGAACTAAGCTTGCTGAGATGCTTAGAAGCAACTACATCAAACATACAGCATTAAGCAGAAGAGTTTCCAATAAAAAATAAAAGCATGTAGAAGATAGTTGCAAAATTTCCACATACACACAAATACATACACATACATCTCACACCAAGATTTGTGGACCATCACTGTGAAGATTGTGTTTATACCACACATTTTCAGACAAAACAAACCTTCCTGAAAAGAAAGAATAAGATCTTTCATGAGCCCACTTCTTACAGATATGTAGGTAGAGGAAGAAACTCCACCAATTATTTTCATGCGGGACTGCCTGACACAAAGCTGTGAAGACAATGCTTCTTCATGTCATTACGAGTGAGTGTCTTGATTAGAGGCTTTTCTTGGTTCAGAAAAACATTTGTGACTTTCTTCATGCAAAGATGGGTTTGTACAATGAAAGCAGAAGTTAGAAGGGTCTAAACAGAAAGTAATGGGAAAGCTCAATTTCCTTTGACAGGCATCACAGAATTGAAATTAGGGGGATGACACTCAGATGAAGAAAATTAAAAGGAGAAAGAAAACCTCTCCATACACCCCCACCCTGTATCTCAGTCACAGATGGCAGAAAGTGGAAGCAGGAAAACTAGACAAAACTTCCTGGGGACGAAAAGCCTAGGGAATTTAGAAGCGTGGTAGCACGTGTATTTATTTGCCCTTTAGGCATCACCTCCTTTCAATTCCCTCAGGGCAATTAAAATTTTCTGGGAAATTAACCATCCCTCTTATCCCGCTTTGAAAATCAGACACCCAGGTCAGACTGAATCAGAGAGTTAGACCAATCCCAGTTGTGATGCAAGTAAATTAATACATACTGCTAATGGTTGGAATTTATTGATTCTGGCACTTCCACCCAATCCTGAGGCTCCACACAATTTGTTTTTTATCCCTGCAGAGCCTGACCTTTCTAAGTGTAGCTTGCCAGCTTTCTCATCAGCATTGTAAGCTCCTCACACCCTCCTCGTACATTCTGTTGGGACCTGGACCATGGCAACATTGGAGATCGGATCCTGATTCTAAAACGGTCCACTCCGTGTTTTCATCTGTAAAAGGGCAACTCTAACGTTCCTAATGCCAGGAATTGCTTTTGACAATCAAATACAGAAGATACATTCCAGGTCTGGGGGCCTTACCTGCCAAGCTTTCAACACATGTTAGTTACTAATATGAGGAGACAAATTGTGGCTCGTGTCTGTGGTTTATAGATACCATTGCGTTTCACAAGGATGCAAGGATGAAACTCACTTTTTGAGTGTAAGTTGTTTCACTTCGCAAGGTGCCATCACATCTCTCACCTGTCTCTTAAGCCTTCATAAAAAGCCTGCAATAGCCAAGGGCTTCATCAGTTCTTTGGAGATTGAAGTAGATGTGTCGTGTTCAGGGTTGAAGCTGTGCAGAGGTGGGCGGCAGCTGCACAAAGCTAAGTGTTTGGACATCCATAATTCAGAGAAAAGAGTGACAGGCAAACCTGAGCAGCATGAAGCACAAGCTGGAAGCCTGAGGTGTCCTGAGGAAGGCCTTGGACCGCCCACACCGGAAGCAGGAAGAGTCGAGGGAGGCTATGGGCATTAGATTTCCTATCTTCTTTTTCTCTCCCGTCAGAGGAAATTGGCATTATATGCCTCCACCCCTCAGCGAGGTGTGGTCAATGATTAAAATTCTAGTTAATTATAGGTAAGCGTTCCTGTAGGGTTTTAGACAACTGCTTTTTAAAAGGAACAGATTCAGTTCCAAGGAGAGGGAAGTAAACTTCACCTTTTGATGGGAAAATACAAGATTTGAAAACAATCTGAAATCAGAAATATTACCACAGCTCTTTTGAAAAATGTCATCTGACATATTTTATCAAATAAAAAACTTTTGAAATGAATGCCTTATTATTCCTCGATCTACTGCATTGATATTATGTAAATTGATCCTTCAATATAAAGCCACCATATATTCTTGGATAAAGTTCTATTGAGTCCAGAAAGGCAAGTTTTTAAACCATCATTAATGAAAATTTCATATCTTTGAGTTAGAAATTCTGGATTTCTAACTAACTCAGCTGAGACCTCCTTCATTCCTGAAATCTGGGTGAGACAGCCTTTGATTCTCTAATTTCACAGCCTCGGGGTATCCAAAATCCTTTCAAAATGTCTAAAAATATCTGGGGTCTTCTTGAGTTTTGATCTCTGGTTTTCTTGCCTTTATTCTACCAGCTCCAACAGAAACTCATCTGCTCTTTGAGCTTTCAAAGCAGAATCCCCTCAGGTATCACATGCTTCATATCCTTGAAACTGGTGGATGTCGTGGAAGAGCTGCAGGGGAGATAATGCAGGTGAGGTAGTGGGAGTCCTTGGGAAGGGAGGTAATTCCCACAACATGGCTTCTACCATCTCACCTACATGTCAGTGTCCTTCTTGTCATCACTGTAGTCTCTCTTGTGCACAGTGGAGTAGTCTCCCCATTACTCTCTCCTCTTTCAAGATCTGATAATCCTCCTTTGAGGGCTGAATAGGCAGGCTGAGGTAGAAGGACTGCCATGAGTTCAAGGCCAGCTTAGGCTACATAGTGAGTTCAGGACCAGCCTGGACTACAGAGCAACACCCTGTCTCAAGACAAAACAAAAACAAACAAATTAAAATAAAGACTTAACAAGCAAGAATCATCCCAGTTTTAGAGAAAGGATTTGGATATAACTTCTACTGTGAGCACTTGACCTAATTTAAACTAAAACAAACACCTTCCAAAGATACGCTGCAGAGTCAGCCTTGACATGCTTGCGTTTCTGTGATCCGCAGGAGCTCAGCCTTTACCAGGCAGTGAGAACAGATTTAGTTTATATTACCAGTTAGAACTGAAGCATGATAGCTTGATAACATCCAACTGTATAGTCTGAGTCATATTTCAAAGTTCAACTTTTCTGTGTGGCCTCTTAGGAGGCTGTTAACTTTTAAGACTCAAACCAAATCTGTCTGGGTTGCTGCTTCTCAGCTCTCTCTCTCATTCTGCTCAGAAGCATAACCCGATTTCCAGAGAAGGGGTGCGGGTCAGTCACATGCCAAGCAGGCAACTCCACAAATTGCCCCCCGGGCCTCAACTGCTGCTGTGCGCCCCTTGCTTCTGCCTGAACAGGGCCTCTGAGACCTCCGTCTGTCCCAAGCCCCACCTTAGGCAGTGCTGCGTGTTCGGTTGCCTCAAGGGTGACCTACCTCGGTACCAGTCTACCAGAGGAGGCAGTCCTTTTCCACCAGGTGTGTATTATTTAGGTAGTGGTTGCCCTGTTCAGGGAATGAGTCAGACAGTTACTGAGTTGGAAAGTTTTCTGAGTATGAGACATCTTTTCTTCATTAGTTTTTGGTTTCCTTAACAATAGAAATGTACATTTTGTTCCTCACAGATTGTAAAAGAACAAATATACCAGCCTGGTACTTTTCCATTTTCAGAGGATTTTTCACATCCATTATCTTTTTAAATCTTTTGCACACTTGAGTTAGGACACACGCTTTGTTTTTATGCGTGAAGAAATTTGCTGATATTAAGACACAATAAGTGAAGACGTTTTCAGTAGGTTGATAATAGACTTGAAAGTACATGCAATCTGAGGCTAGCAACGTATTTTCATTAAAGTGGTTACTGTTCCAATGTGTATATAGTCCTGGTGACCTATGGGCAGTGAGGAAAGAGGGCACATTCATGCAAATGTACTCAGGGTGGCAGGCCAAGGTGAATGCCCTTGGGCACTCTCTTTCTGTCTCTGTCACACACACACACACACACACACACACACACACACAAAATCTCTCTCTCTCTCACACACACACACACACACACTTTCTGTGCTCAGGAAGGGTTTAACTCATATTTTTTCCTTTTAATCTCTTTACACACCGTATTTTAATTTTTCTATTTCCATTTGAATTGACTTTATTCTTCTGAGCAGTCTCAGGTTCATAGCAAAATGGAGCAGCAGGTAGATTTCCTACATATCCGGATGTCACACAGCACCGCCTCCTGCACTGATCTTTCCACTGTCTCCGGGGTTTATTCCTCTGAGGATGCTGGAATCGTACAGCACGCAGATTTTTCCTATTGACTTCTTTTACTTAGTATTGTGCATCTAAGCTTTCTGCATGGATTTTCATGGCTGGATAGTGCTTTTCTCTTTAGCACAGAATAAAATTTCCTTGTCTGCATGTACACGTTTATCCATTAGACAACTGAAAGATATCTTTGTTCCTTCCATCTTTTGGTAATTGTGAAAAAAAACCTGTTGTAAACATCCATGTGGTGTTTGTTGCATGGATGTAAGTTTTCAGTTCATTTGGGTAAATACCAGGAAGCTCGGTTTCTAGATCTGAAGATAAAAGTCTGTTTACTTCTGCAAGAAACTGCCAAGGACTCCAGAGTGGGTGTCGCACTTTGTACCCCTTTCCTCGAGGACCGCCTGAGTTGCTCAGTATCCTCACCTGCATTTGCCATCAGCAGTGTTTTGGATTCTATGTAGAGGGATCTTATTTTTGCTTTGATTTGGTGATAACATATGACTCGGAGCATTTTTATATTATTTGCCACTTATATCTATTTTTTGGTGAGATATCTGCTAAGGCTCATGTCCTTATTTTAACTGAGCCATTTTCTAATTGTTCAGTTTTAAGAGTTCCTTGCAAATTTCAGCTAAAAGGCCTTTATCACATATATCTTTTGCAAATATTCTTCACAATCAGACTTGTGACAATGTCTTTTGCAGAGCCAAATTTTTAGTTTTCATAAAAGATTAACAACTCTTTTTTTATTGATTGTGTTTTTGGTATCATTTCTAAAAAGATCCTATTGCTAAATTTATCTACAAACACCTACATTTTCCACTATGGTATCATCTAGGAGCTTTATAATTTGACACTGTATGAGTTTGGATTCTTTCAAAAGATGGAATTCACAGATTTTATATCAAAGGGATCTATTAGGAAGGCTTACAAATCCAAAGACAGAGATAGTCCAAGATGGCTGCTCAGCTGTAAAGCAGATCTCCCATCTGGGACTGCAGGACAGCCAGTGAGGTGAGAGTCTGCTGTAGATCTCAGGCGAAGACCAAAGCCTGATGATCGGCGACTGAAGATCAGCAATGATCAGACAGGCACAAGTCGAGTCTGGAGCAAATCTGTGCTGAAGATCTGCCCCTTGTAGCCAGTTGGTGTCCTTAGACAATTGAGAAGGCAAGAGCTGTCCCAGAGGTAGAAGCTGTAACAATCTTTCTGCTTCCTTCCTTTTATACCCTTGGAGTTCCAGTTGGCCTTCCCACATCTGGGTGTATGCTCTTCTGTCATTGGCCAGCCCACAAATCACTCACACTCTAATCCAGGCGGTTCTTGATCCCCAGTCTAGACGTGGTTCACAAATCCTAATCCTGATCCCCTCAAGTTGACATAATTTCTTCAACAGTCATAGCCATCTTACACACAGGTCTGTGATCCATTTGCAAGTTTTTGTCACTTCCTTTTTGAAGAGTATTCACAGGTACAACTGTTAAAAGTTGTATTTGTAACAGAGTCACCTAACTACACTTGTTAAATTTTTAAGAGTCTTAATTCTTGCCTCAGATTTTAGAATTATCTTTCTACAATTTATAAGAATGCAGTTATTGGTGTCCACTGAAGGTTATAAAAATCACAGATGATTCTTGTGGCAGTTGGGAGAGTTAGGATGGTTTCTGTCTCAAGTTTCAGATTAAGAGTCAACTTCAATTTAAGTGCTTGGAAGTTGAATTGAATTGTAATTTTTACTGGAGTTGCTCTGAAGAGAGAGTATTGTAATTTTGAGTACAAAGCAAGGCCTTCCTAGTGTGGTTTGTTCTCAGATAACAAAAGCATGCTCTCTCCATTGCTTACATAAATTTAACTGAGTGGACTGGAATATAAATGCAAAATAGCATGAAGGCAGATATTTATTAAAAATGCTTTTAATCTGATCACATATTTGAAAAGAGTTAGGATATATTTATAAACAATGTTATCAATAATATAGGAAAAATCTATTTTAATACAATGCATTATAACAAGCTTTTAAAGATTCTATGGAGAAGACAGAGTGAGTTTCAGTACAAGAGTCAATATCCTTTAAAATGAATATAAAATATGCACATGTTAATCCAATTTTTTTTCCTATCATCTAGATAAGTATGTTCAGTTGACCTGCCTTCAATTTCACCATCCTATCCTTTGTTGTCTCAATGTTACTATTTAGACTATCTGGGAGGATTTTTTTTAATTTCCATTTTTTGTTATTCTATAATGTAGCTGTTTTATTTTACAAATTATAACATTATTTTGTAGAGTCCCTTTATTTTCATTTGTTTTAGAGTTTGTAATGGATTGCAAACATTTTTATGATTGTGGCTATAAAGTCTTTATTAAATAATTCTAATACCAGATTCCTGTTGGTGTGACTGTTGAGGTTACTATCTTTTCACATCTGGTTGTGATTTTTTTCTAGTTCTTGGTTTGACGTGTGTCTTAGTTACTTTCTCATGGGTAGGACAAAGTACTCGACATCTCCAACTAAACGGAAGACAGATCTACTTGAGCTAATAGGATCAGAAGGTTTCCATCTGTTCAAGGGCACATGGCAGAGGCCACCCTGGAGGAATAATTGCTCAAGGCAAAGAGAACAAGGAAAGGCAGAGCTAGCACATATTCTTCCAGGTCATGTCCCAGTGATCTGCTTCTTTTGGGTCAAGCTCTTGTGCCCTGACCTTCCCAGATCAAGCCCCAGGATTCTGCCTCTTCCGGCTAGGCCTCACTTTTTAGTAGCATATGATTCCATAGCTATTCCACAATAGCTAAGTATATGAGACTTTTGGAGGACACTCGAGACCCAGACCACAACAATATGAATATTTAAAAAACATTACATTCTGAGCACAGGCATTTTAGTTATTATGTCAGGATACTCTAAACCCTACTTAATTGTTTTCTTTTATCAGATAGTCACCGTATTGAGGTTTACTGCACAGACACTGGTCTTCTTTTGTAGATTGTGGATCCAAGTATCATATTTTTAGAGACGACAGAGCTGTTTTAGTTCACTTAGTCTATCATGTGCTACCTGAGGTCCCTTTGATTCTTGGTGACTTGCTAGAGTCTGTGAAAGGAATTGTTTCAGGCCAGGCTTCTTTACCTGGGGAAGACAGTCCTCAGACTCCAGGGATAAACCTAGAATTTTCCCTCCGGGTGCCTCAGAAATGTGGTGTCTCTGGTGGTGGTGGGAAGCCTCCAGCACTTTGTCCTTTCCACAGGATTTGGGTTCTTTCTTGAAGCATGATTTCTCTTGAAGTTGCCTTTTTATTTTTAACTTAGACAAATTTCTGTTTCTCTGTTGTACCCTTTACATTTTATTATCAAAATCTCTCCTTCGATTTGAGTATTAACATGAGACATATAAATATTAACAATATGCTTATGAACTATTTAGCATAATATGTATACCAAAAGGTATCTGAGAGTTTGTATTTTCAAGACTTTGAAGCAGAACTGCATTAGTTTTGGAAATTATTATAACAAAAGTGATCAAATACAATTTCTTCCAAAGGAGGCATTATAAAATTAACTGTAATTTTAGGAAGTACTTATTACTAATTCTGAAGTGATAAATTCTTTCAGCAAGTCAGGTTTATTAACATATGCATCAAAGACAATTTTCTTTTTTTCTTGCCTCCCCTACTCTCTCTTGGGGTCAAGACATTCATTTTCTTTTGCTCTTGGACACCAAGGCTCCAGGTATTGTGGGATTCAGATTCAGAACTGGTACCAACAGACTGTTTTCCTTCCTGGTTTCTCAGAATTTTACCTCACACAGGTCTATAACAGTAGCTTCCTTGGTTTTAGAGTCCACCATCTTGAATTAAACCACAGGCTGTCGGCTTCCCTGATTCACCAGCTTCCAGATGACTTATTTTGGGATTTCTCAGCCTCCATAATTGTGCAATCTATTTCTTCTAAAAGTTCTCCCTCTCCTTCTCTCTCTCTCTCTCTCTCTCTCTCTCTCTCTCTGTATGTGTGTACATGTGTCTCCCTCCCTCTCTCCCCCTCTCTCTTTTCTCTCTGTGTCTGTGTGACTCTCTCTGTCTCTCTCTCTCTTCTTTTTTCTTAATTTGTTTCTTCAAGAGAGAAAACCCTGACTAATACACAGGTATAACATTTTCTTATGCCCTATTTTATTTGTCTCTTCATAACACATTACTGAAGTTGGAGGACAGCCTCATCCTTTTCTGATCTTCCACACCTGGTGCAGGAATGACGCATGGTAGACTTTTGCCACATTTCACTTATTCAATAGGTAATTTTCGGGGTCATTGAACTCGGTCACATAGATCAAACACAGCATGCCTGTAGAGGTTGTCAATCATATAAACTGTAACATAGTTACTGTGCGATTGTACAACCACATGACCTGTTAATGGAGCCCCTGCTGTGTGCTTGCTATTATACAGGAACATAGCAGTAAATAAAAGTGCGAACACCACATGTGTCTTGAACAAGTGAGTTGGCCATTGCTTCACGCCTGGAGCATCAAAAAAGCACACTTTACAATGTAGAATTCAGAACAGGTGGTACATATTTGGCAATAATTTGGATAATTATTAAAAATCTTTATTCTAACTTCTAATTGCATTATACTAGTATGAACATATAAGTTATTTTTTACCAAGTGAATTGCAGGGTTTTATATTTTCTAGAATTCAAAATAGAATTAGCTGAGCTGGCAACACAGGCCTATAGTCTTGGTTATCTGAAGGCCCGAGGTTGGGGGATTACTAATTGGAGCCCTTCCTGTGCACCTTAGCAATTTAATGAGGCTCTGTCTCAAAAACAAAATAAAAAGCTGAGGATACAGCTCAATGTGAAAGTTTTGAGCTTGATCCTTAGTACTATATAAAGAGATGAAAATTTCTTACTTAAGTTGTTATTCCTTAAGTCATTCATTTGTAGTGACCTAGAGGATGACCTGATAAAAATTAATAAGCACAGATGGCTGATTAGAACCAACAGAATGCATGGCCTATCCTCCAGCTGTGCACTGCAGGAATAGGAAAATTCCATTTCAAACGCATTGCCATTCATTATTTTGAATATGAAATTAAAACTAATAATTGGTTTCAATACAGAACCACAAGCAATCACAAACATAGATAAAACTACCCACATCTATGCATGATCTGTGTTCGTGAAAATTATGCCTTGCATGAAAAATTACACATACTCATAAACCTTTGTGATTCTGTCTCAAGGTCAGTAATTGGTTTCCAATTTAAACAGGAGCCTTAGATTTTTCTTTTGATTTCACTTTATTAATTTCATTTTCTTTTAACAGAAGCACATTTGAAAGAAAAAGGCACCAATTAACTCTTTCCATTAAGCATATAATAAGAAACATTCTCAAATAGTAATGAACAAAATGAAGGTAATTCTTTTACCTTGTGTCTTTGCCTCCTAACCGGGGACAAACCTGTGTTCCGTTGGAACTAAATTTTATGAGGCATCCCATATGTGTGTGTGTGTATATATTCAACATAAATGTGACTATTTAGAATGAGAAAAAACACAAGAAAATATGATTTTAAAAGCTGAGAAATGTATAAGCAACAATGAGGCAGAAGTCCCAACTATCAGGAACATTTCAATTTCTTTATAATGTCCAAGCAGTTTGTAACTACCTTGTTTTGTGATAATGACACTAACATTTTATTCAGGGAGACTATAAATATAATTCAATTTTTCCTTTACAGGGCTTATCAAAGCTTATTTTTAAAGTTATTAGTGATTAAGATACACAGACATGTATGTGATCTTCCATGAAGACATATTCACATTTTTGTAGGGTTGGAATTTTAATTAATTGTATTTTCTAAAAATTCTATCAAAAAGAAGAAAAAGTACTACAGTTACTACATTACCATATATATTCTCAAAATTATATATATCTATATAATAGAAGCCAACAATACCCATACCACAGCCTGAATATTGGACCGTCTTGAAATTTCTTCCCCTAGATTTATTATTCCACCACCCTTAATCTCAGTCTTCTGCAAAGCCTCAGGAAATGGGCAAAATGAAGACAAATTTTCAACCACATGCCTCTAGTCCAATTGCCAATGAAGCCCTTGCTCCCGAGTAAAGCCTCCTGAGTTTGATCTTTACTCTGAACTTCTGTCGTCATTCTGGTCAGACTTGGCTTACAGCGTTGTGAGATTTCTTTAGCTCCCATAAATCTGTTCCAGAGTGTAGCTTTCCTGTTTTATATTTAACTCTTGATAATTATCAATTTTTGCTTCAAAATATTCTCAGCTTAATTCAGTTTTGATCCCATTGTACCGCCTTGACACTGTCCTCTGGTCAAATTATAGAGAAAGCCTCTTTCATTTTCTGTTTTAAAAAATAACATCAAGAATTACAATAGCAATAGGAAAGTGAAGTAGGAACATGCTCGCAGTGAAGAATTCATTGTTAACAGCTGTTTGGTGGCTAATTCTCTAGGACCTCTCTATAAGGGCATGGATTTTAAGACAAAAGACATAAAAGACAATGTCACAGTCTGCTCTGGCTACCACATGTACCCCATAGATTGAGTGCTTTAAACGATGGCATTTATTCTCAGAGTCTGGAGTCTGGGAAGTCTCTGGTCAAGATGCCAGAGGATTTAGTTCTTGTGAGCACCCTCTTCTGCTAGTTTTGACCTGGAATGTCATCCAAAGTTTCACTTGTTGAAGCCTCCAGCCTCTGGTGTTACTGAGATCTTTAAGCGGTGTGGCCCCTGGAAGTAAATTAGACAAACAGGGAATTCCTCTTGAAGGACGCTGGTACCCTGGTTCCTCTGCTTTCTCTCTTTGCTTTCTAAAAAAACATAGAGAGAACACTTCATTCCACCACACACTCTTAATTATGATTTATTTACTGTCTTGAGACAAGTTCAGGCTACAGGGCTAAACTGATCAGAGACTAGAACCTCTGAAATTGAGACAAAATAAACCTTTCCTCTTTTCAATTGCTTGCCTCAGGTGTTTAGGTATAGTAACAGAAAACCGACTAACATAGTTGTCTCCTAGCTTTGTCTTCGTATGATAAAGAGTGAGCTCTGATCTCTCTACCTAACCTAGTATCAGTACTAATTCCATTATGAGGGCCCCACCCTTATGGCCTAGTATAAATCTAATTATTTCTCAAAAGCTTCATCTCCAATGCCCCTCCCCTCCATCATATAGGGATTTTGGGTTTCAACACATGAATGATGAACAGGACACAATTCAGTCCATTACACAGAGTAACTTTTTAATTCTGTAGCTAGAATTAACAGGTCTTTTCACACTTACCTTGACATTTCAGTGGAATAAAATTGCTTCTGTTTTCAAATTCTGTTTCCCTTGGAGAAGTAAACAGACCATAAGAAAATTCTAGTTCCAATTCTTCCATAAAGCAACTAGAGTGACAAATTATTTCTGTAAGCTTCTTTCTCTTCAGTTTTAAATGCAGTAGTTAAACTTAATGAGTGATTGTCAAACTGGTGTACGTAGTCCCTTGCAAGTAAACAAAGGTTCTGTCAGGTGTCTGTGGGCTCCGTAACTTTCAGGACACAAATGTTCTTCTCCTTGGCCCTGTATATTTTTCCAGATTATGCATATTTCACATGTCTACTCCTATTGAATAATTGTCTTTTTCTCCCTTTACATAAAAGATGTATACTGTTTATCAATCTTAAATATCACTATGTCACTCTATTCCAAAGTATAAAGACATACAGGACCCTAAACAAGCAGTTACTTTGAAATACCAGAGTTTCTGTAGGAGTGCCTCCTTTTTGACTTACAAGCATTTCATAGGTCATGGTGATTTTGCTAGCAAATTTTCTGATAATGGTGAAATGACATTATAGTTATTATGTTTTTGTTTTTAATGGAAGGTTCTGAAACTAAATATATGGTATGATGTGGGTAGAAATGATCAAGGCAATTTTTTTTTATAACCCTGGTCTGCCACCCCGTAATGACTGACTAATAATGCAGAGTTTTGGTAGTATCTGGGGAGAGCATATAAAGGGAACGTTGGCAAAAAAATGGAATTATAACATGATTTTACATGTTTAAATATACATGGCTTAGTTTCAGCTTTTCTTCATATCCATTTCTTGTTTTTCATTAACTGGATAATAAAAAAAACCTTTATCTGCCAATGTGGTAAAGCTTGATGGCACTTTATTTTCATTGTGACTGATATTTAGTGGTCTATCAGGTTTTCTGAATTACATTGATTGAGACTACAAATAAAAATTGTAGGTGATTTAACCACGGTGTTTTTCAACAAAATATTTAACAGTTATTTTATCAAGTTCCGTCATAAAATATTTATACTATTTTTATTAGATCTTTATATCCCCTTTTAAGTGTTTAATATTTTCTATTTCCTGTTAACACATAATGTGCACATAACTGACGAGTTCTTAGTAATGCACATCTTCTTATCAAATATGTATCTAACATCATCATCTCTGTTCAGAAACCACTCATTTCTGAATTATTTTCAATAGTTGACTCATGCACACACATTTACTAAAGAGAAACTGCATTTTCTATCATATCCCTCACTTTCTGATTTATCACTTTAGCTTTCTTACACAGGCAATATAGTGAGCAAGATGAAAAATGAAGGATTTTGTTTTGAGGGTTTCTGTTTCTGTTCTAATACACAAATTCCTTAGGACTACTCACAACAAGAAAAAGCTCAACAAAATAAATGTCAACCAATCTTTTTTGATTCGTCAGAGCACTGAGATTCAAGGCAAACTTTTGCCGCCAACATTTGGTAGGTAAGTGAATGCAGAGAGTCCCAGCTTGCGGGAAGTTCAGCCCAGGAGCAAAAGCTCTAGTTGAAGCTGGTATCGGTGTGAACACCTTAAGCTGTAAATGATGAATTAATTGTTAGAGGCTCAGAGTGGACCGGCTTGAGAATTAGTCTTCAAGGGCTACATTATCAGGCAAAGGGCATAGTTTTGCCTCCAGAAATCCTACCAGTGAAGATCCATCAGGAAGAACAGAACTCTAACTATGTAGGAACGTATCCAAAACTCTCTACAACATCTGCTGTCAAGGTAAACTATTTGAAAGCAGCTGAATGGGCTTTTGCCAGTATTATAGTTGCTGTTATTTTGATCCAGAATCCCCACCACCCCCAGAATCTCAAGTACTCAAAGACGGGACTATTTAAAAGTGAGAGGATTGTGTCGCTGGATTGATTCATTGATGACTTCCTAGCCAACTGGGTTGCAAAGTGGTGGGCACGATTGAAAGAGATATGTCCCTGGGAGTGTGCTCCTCCCTCTCTCTCCACTGTCTGGGTGCCATGAAGTGAACAGCTTTCCTTCACCATACTCACCATGCCATTTTTTTTTTGCCTTGAAGCCAGTTGGCCATGGACTGAATCCCCTAAACCATTAACCAAATTAAATCAGTCTTTCTTTAAGTTGTGGATTCCAGTTATTTTTGTCCAATGACAGGAAACCTGATTAATAAATTAACTCATCCAACTTAGGAGAAGAAAATGCCCAACTCAGTCTCATTAATGTACAAGACCTAATTGTAGGAATACAGAATGTTGCTCCCACACCGATAGGACCCCAGTATACTAGGGGACTGCAACTCAAAGAACACTAAACCTTAGTTTGTATTTAAAGGACTCCAAGGACATACTAAAATGATAACAGAGACAAAAACAAAGACACGAGAAAAATGTTAGCCTCTGACACACAACAAACAGTAAGCCTAGTTTAACTCCTAGCATGTTAACTGTACATCTCAGGCTCTTGGGCTGTCTATTTCAGTTCTTTCTTCTGACACACCATGTCTAATTTTTAACAAAAAATTATCAAGTATTTTGTTAAGAATTAAATAAAAAATGTCCCCCCAAAACTCATGTATTGAGGACTTGATCCCTGATGTAGCAGTTTCAGAGATGAGGCCTAAAACAGTGATCAGAACACGAGGCCTTAGCATCATCAGTGTTGAATCTACTGATGAGATTATAGTTGGGTGGCGTGTTGGGTGGCGTTAGGAATCGGAGGTGGGGCTCAGTGGAAGGAAGTATGGTCTTGGAGACGTTGCCAGTCCTTACCCTTCCTTTCTGGTTATTGTTCTCTTTGTTTCCCAGCTGCCATGAGATGACGAACATTAGTCAGTCATGTTTCTGCCTCACCACAGGACTAAAACAACAGAGCCAGTTGTCCGTAGGCTGAACCCTTTGACACTACCAACCACTATAAGCCTGTCCTTGAGTAAGTTGTTTATACCAGGTGTTTTGGTCTCAGTGATGAAAAGCTGAATGTGTGTTCAACATGTGCATTAATACTAGGAAAAAAACATCAAAAAGCTGAGGAGAAAAATTAAGAATCAGAACTAGACTGAGATGTTACAGAAATCTTGAAACTATCTGACTGGGAATTTAATACACCTACTACTCAGATATCTGAATAAGTGGACAACTTGTAAGAACACATGAGTATCATAAGCAGTGACAGTAAAACCACTAAGAACCAAAATGGAAAGATATAAAAATTGAATATAACAGACCAAAAAACTGCTGTCGATGACTTCAGCAGTAGACTGAGCAAGATTCAAGGAAAGAATTAGTGTAAGTTCCGGGTTATCTGAAGGGTACCCGGGGAGACAGAGCCATAAAGAATTGGGGGTTACACAGTCCAGCTGCAAGTAACTTTTGCCTTTCCCGGCCCTTTTATATTTGCTGGGATCTGAGGGTCATACATCTTCAGAGAGGGCAGGAATCTAAGTGGGTCATAAAAGACATGATACAGGTAAAGAACATAGGGAGGTTTCTACAAGGTTTAGTGATTACATCTGTAGCATATTCTATATGTTAACTAGGAGATAACCAGGCTCCATCAGGACCATCCTGTCATAGCACAATAGATTGTAGTATAGCCAGTGGCATACCCATTAGCACAGGCAAAGCAGTTTGTTTTCTGTTTGTTTATAAAAGGTGATTATGAAAATCAGGATGGAGGCCTGATCAGATTTCAGGGAGTGAAGGAGTGTGGAGTATTTCACCTCTCTTCTTGAAGCTTCCCTCAGGTAAGCCTCAAGGCCTTCTTCCCCTATTCAAGTTCTGGGGCCTTCTTCTGACAGTTAGTAAGTGTTCAGGAAAAAAACAAACCAAACCAAACCAACCAACCAACCAACCAACCAACCAACCAACCAACCAAACAAAAAACAGTAGCTTGCCAGAGCCCAGTGGGGAAGAGAAAAAAGGTGGAAAAAGATGCTGAACAAAGAGTATAAAACTTCAGGTATAAATTTAATTATGTTATAGGAAACTAAAGTACAGAATGGTGAGTATAAACATTTTTTTTTTTTCCTGAGACAGGGTCTCTCTCCGTAGCCCAGGCTGGTCCTGAACTCACTATGGAACCCAGTCTGGCCTTGAACTCACTGCAATCCTCCCGTCTCAGCCTCTCTCGAGTACTGGGACTATAGGCTTGTGCCACCACATTCAGCTTATGTGGTGCTGTGGAATTGAACTTGGGTACTTAGCACTTAGTGCTTGCGGCAAACACTTTAACAGCTGAGTCATTCCTCCAGCTCAAGAATGGCGATTATAGAATGTAATTTTTTTAGAGTTTAACGATTGCTGGGACAATAGATCTTCAAAGTCCTGGCTCTCTTCCCCTACAAATATAATGTGTATCAAATCATCATGTGGTGCACCTTGACGGAGTTTTTATTTGACCATTATATCACAATAAAGCTGGAAAAAGTCAATGAATTTAAATTAAAGTCTGTAGAAGTTTCCAAATTGAAATTCAAGTAGGAAAAAGAATAAAAATGATAGAATGGCATATCCAGGAATCATGACCCAATTAAAAAGTTTACCGTGTATATTATGGGAATACGAGAAGGAAATGAGAGATGTGAGCAGAAGAAATGTGTAACAATGGCTGAGGTTTCCCAAAGTGAATGCCAGATACAATATTATAAACAAAAGAAACTTGAAGCATACCAAGCAGGATAAATACTGAAAGAAAATGCTACATTTAGGCACTCATATTCAACTTTTTGAAAATCAAAGGCGAATAGATTTTTTTTTTTTTGAGACAGGATCTTGCTTTGAGGTCCAGGATGGTCCTGAATTCAGTATGGAGCCAAGGCTAGCCTCAAACAGATGGCAATCCTCCTGCCTCAGTCTCCCAAGTACTATGATTAACAGGCATGTGCTACCACGCCTGCTTTTTGTGGGTCTGGGGAATCTCATCCAGTTCCTTGAGCTTGCTAGGCAAGTACTCTCACCGCTGAGCTATTCCTTTCATCCCAAACCAAGGAAATCTTGACAGAAACTGGGTGAGAGGTAAGCAGAGAAAGCGTTTTACCTACAAAGAAACATGTAATGGTTATATTGAATGTATATTCTGAATCTGTGTGATGAAGACAGTGCAGTGAAATATTTAAATATCAAAAGCACATAATTTCCATATCTGGTTGCATTCCTGTGTGCCTTTTCAATCTTATATGATGCTATGGCATAATGTTTCTTTAGTAGTCTTCAAAAAACATGCTTCCCAGTATTTTGGTCATTCCATAGACCTCTCTTACATTGACTCTGGGCTCGACTACTCGTGTTAGTGTTTTGTTTTGTTTTGTTGGTGGTGTTTAAGCAATTAGTTTTAGCCAATGAAACATTAGTAGACTTGGTGCTAAAAAGTGCTTGGTAAGTGCAGCACACTGGACCTTTCCTTCTAGAAACAGCTTTGCCATGAGAAGCTCAGAGCCAATGAATGTGGTGAGAGCGAGATGACAATGGAACTTCCGGTCAACAGCCTGTAGTCAGCATCAACTGTCAGTAATGATCTACACTTCTATGTATTTGGAAATACAGTCCAGTGTGGCTTCTGAGACCCATGAAAAACAAAAGACTTCCTGACCAAAGCATAGAACAATGAAAAATAATAAATTGCTGTCATTTTAATCCATTAAGTTTTGAGATTGTTTCATATACAGAAATAGGCAAAACAAGAAACTTGTTATAACTAATTTCTTAGTACCTTTTATAATATTCCTTGAAGCATCTGTTAAAGTTAAACTTTTTCCAAGAGACCATAGGTCTGACTTGGCCAACTGGCTTTTTACCATGATAACTGGATTGTCTCTAAATTTAAAAAAATAGAAGAATTATAATGAAAGATTATTTCATAAATCTTAGAAAATTCTTGTTGGAAATCGCAGAACAGGAGAAAATAAGAGATTCAAATTACTAATAGGATCTTTTTGAATGTCAAGTGTTTCCAAATTATTTGTTTTCAGTAAAACTAAAAGAGGATAAAGCTAAATTGTTTCTGGAGGGTATTTTTATGATTTTTATTATGTATCTCAGGAGGTGTTCACTTAATTGAAAATATTGTGTTCACAAGACTTTCTTCTAAATTATGTTCTGTTACCAAATATGAGCAAGATTTCTTATTATCTATAAAAACTAAAATAGAGAAAGCTGAGTTTAGCTCTTTATAATTGTAGAAGTATGCGAGACTCTCCGGTGGAAAGGTGAGATAAATAGAGAAAAAGTTTATTTCATACTAAAAATTACTTATGGAAAGTAGTGTTTTGATCCTGGTAATAATTTTTGTGATAATAGAATTTGGAATATTTGTAAGAATATTGAGTTCATAATACTCTATTTTTGGCCACAGGAAAAAAATTATTTCAGCTTGCAAACATATTTTGGAGAAAATTATGACAAATGATCAACTAAATAGTGAAAATTATAAAGTCATAACACTTCAAGAAAATTTTCTGTGGGGAAATGAAACAAAGATACAAGTTCAGGAGAAGATAAATGAACACAGAATTTCCAGAATTTCTGAAATCCTTGCTCATGTATTATAATATTTTCTCTCGATTTCCTAATTTGTCAATTTTAAAACCTCCAGGTTTTTAAAATTTCATGAGGCCTTTTATATAAATATGCTAATTATTAAAAATTTGCCATTTTTGCCTTTTGCTTCTCTTTTTATAAAGCAGTAGACATTTTCTAATTTAACCTATCATTCAAGATATTCCATTTAATTCTTATGCTCTGTACACTTTCACTTTAGTATCATCACACCCCCTACTACTACCCTTTTTGTTATAGGTATGCAGGGAGACAGAGAGAGAAACCTAAATGGAAGATGATAAATATTAGAATGATGCAATATTTGGATTCTTTGAGAAATATATAAGAGTGTGGCTTAATAATTTTATTTTGAAATGTCAATATTTACATTTTAGCAAAATACATTGAACAGCATAGCAATTATTTAACTTGGGACTTTAGCTCAATTGAAAAACGTTTTATAGCAACTTTATTCATATAAATGAAACAGAAAAAGATTTTTAAAATTTCTTTTAGAAAGTGGAAAAGCAAGAAATATTGGAAAGCCATTGATGAGAGGATTTGGAGGTTATTTCTAACTCTAAAGCATGAGCATTCTAACACATCTCACAGAATTCACATGAATCTTTGTTACTAATTCATCTTCTGACTCAGAGAAGTTAAATAACTAACCAACTCTGTGTTGGTTACTTTCTTGTTTCTGGGACAAAATACCTAACAGGTACAACTTAAGTGAAGAAAGGTTTATTTTAGATCCCAGTTTCATAAGGTCTCAGCTCATTTGTAAGTGGATGGCAATGGAGGAAACACATGGCGGTGCCTACCCAGAGGAAAGGGGTTCACGGCATTACAACAGGAAACAGAGTGAGCGAGGGAGGTAGGAGCTAGCATGTAGCCTTTGAAGTCATGCCCCAGTGTTCTGCCTTTTTCAACAAGGCCCCATCTCTTAACAGCACATGGTAGCCATAGATCTTCTACAGCAACCAAATACATAAGGCTTTTGGAGAACATCCCAGGCCCAAACCATAACATTGCATTCCTGGCCCCCGCAAAACTCATGATCACTTCTTTATGCAAAATACATTAGTCCATCTCTGAGAATTGCCAAAGTCATACCCCAAAAGTCCAAGTCCAAAGTCTCCTCTGCGACTCAAGACAAACTCTTAGCTGTGAGTCTTTGTGAAAACTTGAAGAAAAGTTAAGCATTCCCAATATGCAATGACAAAGGGTAAAATATTTCTGTTCCAAAAGGAATGAAGAGAAGGATAAAAAGAATATGGACCAAAGCAAATATATAACCCAACAGGGCCAGTGCCGCATTCTGCAGCTTTTCTAAATCCTGTCTTGAAATTGCCTCCACCAGATTAACTAATCTATCATTCTTTATCTATTTCAGGCAATCTCAGGATGAGGCCAAGTGTTGACATACTTTTTGCCCCAGCATGATTTCTAGATCAGTTGCTAGCAGAGTCCTCCTTCCCATTTGAAACCTCTCAAACTAGGCCTTTCTAGTTTGTATTTCTTTTGGTATTTTGGTCTTCTGGGCTCCTACTAGAATCTTCCAAGTTTGGTTTACAACATTCTGAGGTTCCTCTAGTTGACATCTGCAAGTTTTTCTAAACTCCTCCTGTTAACCCATTCCAAAGGCTTCTGACCCATGTCTTCGTGTAAAATCACAGCAACAACCCCATTTCTGGTACTAATTTCTATCTTAAATACTTGCTTGTGGCTGGGACAGAGTATTTAACACCCACAACTCAGGAGAAGAAAGATGTATTTGTGTCTCCATAGTAGTTTTGTTAACTTCATGTCTTCACTAGTAGAAATAATGCTGCTGTGAACACAAGCATAGAAATACCTGTTCAAGATTATGATTTAGATAATTTTGGACAAGTACTCAGAAGTAGGATTGTGAAGTCATTCAATTTTTTAATTTTTGAGGAAATTTTATATTGTTTTCGATATTGATTGTACCATTTTATATTCTTACCAACAAAACTCAAAAGCTCCAATTTATTCATATCCTCTTCAACATGTTTTTCATTTTTTCTTAATATCCATCTTTACAGATGTGAAGTAATGAATGTCTGATTGTGGTTTTAGTTTTTATTTTTCTAATGATTAGTGATATTAAGCATCTTGTCATCTATTTGTTGAACATTTAAATATTGCCTTTGAAGATATTCAAGAAATTCACTCATCTTTAATTCACATTTTTCAGTTTGTTTTCTTTTCTGCCCAAAGTTATTAAATTTCATATCTCATTTGTCTATATTTTTTTGCCTAAGCACTTTGTGTCTTATAAAAAATCATTGTAAACACTAACATAATAAACTTTTCTATTATGCTTTCTTCTAGGAAATTTATTATTTTAGGTCTTGCATCTAAGCCTTCACATTGAGTTAATTTTTGCATATGATGTGAGGTTAAGGGTCCATTTTCATTTTTTTTGATAAGAATACTAAGTTTTTTCAGAACAACTGCTGAAAGTCTATATTCTCCTATTGTGTATTCTTGGAACCCATTTCAAAAATTACTTGATAATGTCTGTATGAGTTTATTTCTGGGCTTTTAATTCTATCCCATTAGTTTCTATACTAGTATAACATTGTTTTGATTACTATACCTTTGTCACATAATCCAAAACCAGGTGGTATGAGGTCTGCAGTTTTGAGATTTTTTTTTTCAAAATTGTTTTCACCACCTAGGGTCTTTTGTAGTTCCACAAAATTTTTAAATCTTTTTTTCTACATATGTGAAAATTGTCACTGGGATTTTGATAAAAATTAAAGTAAATTTATAAATTGCTTTTGGTACTATGGACATTTTAATGCTATTAGTCCTTCCAGTCCATGAGCACAGGATGTCCTTATTGTATGTGTTATCTTCTCTAACTTCTTCCAGTCTAGTACTTTGTGGTGTAAATACGTTCCCTATTAACTTCATTCTAAGCATTTTACTCTTTTTGGTGATATTATAAGTACAGTTGTTTTGTAATTTCATTTCAATATTGTTCATAGCATGCAGAAACAGCTGATATTTGTATGTTTATTTTATGCCTTGCAAACTCACTAAATGTAGTAATTATTATAATAATTTTGTGCTATGTGTGCAAATTCTAGAGTATATATTGATATCATGTTATCTGCAAACAGTTTTATTTAGCTCTTTTCTAATCATGATTTCTTTTTTTTCCTTTTGCCTAATTGCCCTGGCCATACTAATATTTTGCTTAATTCTCTGCCTCCAACAATATTTTGAATAGAATGAAAGAAAATTAGCTTTATATCATTCCAAATCTTAGGGGAAAAGATGTCAACTTTTTACCTTTGGATGTGATATTAGCTATGGCGAAGTTGAATATGACTTTTGTTGTGTTGAGATACATTTCTTTTATTATTTATTTGTTAAATTTATTTAATGATGAGATGCTGAATTTTGTCAGCTTTTTATTCTGCATCTGCTCAGATAATTATATGATTTTTCTATTTCACTCTGTCAGTGATGTATTACATTTAAGTTCCCTATATTGAACAATTCTTGCCCCTCAGGAATAAACTTCAGTGGTCATTGTTGGGCTATTCAGACTTTCTATTTCTTCATGACTGAGTCATGAAAGGTTGTACTTGTCAAGGAATTTAGTCATATTTTTCTGGATTATGCAATTTGTTGGATATGTTTGTTCTTCATAGGTACTAATTACCTTTTGTATTTGTGTGGTACTAGTTGTAATATTTCCGCTTCATTCTGATTCTCACAGATTCCAAGTTATAACCAGTCCTGCTAGTGCTTCAACAAAGAAGAGACAGAATTCTTTCCCTCCGAAAGTTTGCTCTTCAGCCCTCAAGTCAGAATGTGCGGTGCACACTGCACTCTTCTCTCCCTCCAGGAACTGAAATGTATTGTCCTCCTGGTTTGCATAGTCTTTTGCTGAATATAGGGCTATGGTGAGAAAATGTCCCATATTTTAAACTTTCATATTGACTATTGTGGCTTATTTTGCTTCTGAGTGGGGCCACAGGAGCCTTCTGATTGGTATCTACATGTATCACAAAGAGAAATGGACTATGTGCTCATTGTGGTTTGGATCTGGAATATGCCCCCCAAAGTCTCATGTATTTGGACTCATGAAATTTGATTGTAAGTGTAGTAGATTATGGACTACAGATGTATGATGGATTAAAGGCTTTTACCTGGAAGGGGTGGAACACTGAGGCTGGACCCAGAGGAGAGGATGACTTGGACAGGACCTGGAAGGATGTATGGTGCTTCCTTCCTTACTTCTGGGCCTTGGCTTCCTGTTTGCAGTGCTGTGAGGGGCTGCCTCCACCTCTGCTTCTGCTATGTACTTCCACCACTGCTGGCTGCCCATGAATTGGACTGTGACTTTCTGAAATCGTGAGCTAAAGTAAACTTTTCTAATTTGTGTACATCGGGTATTAAGTCACAGTGATTAAAAAAGTAACTAAGACAGTGTTGTTATGGATTCATCATGTCTGCTGGGGAAAGAGGAAGGGGAAGCTGGGCCTTCCCATTCTGCTGTCTTGCTATGTCCTTGCCTCACTTTCTCATCAAAACATTCGTATCCCATTTATTTTATGGGGTAAGAGAATTTTTATAATGGAATTTTTACAATGATGACCAGTAGCGGAAAATTCAGGGTTGAGCCCTCCAGCCCTATTAGATGAGCTATATTGTGTATTGTTGGGTTACCTTCATCTTCATACTCTACAATGACAACTTGTTGAACATCTCATGTTGATATACTGATTCTAAAATAATCACAGAAAGGAATACAGAATTCCTTCAGGGGAACTTTATTTGTGAGTCTAAAACTTAAATCGAGTGTTTCTCAAACTAGTACCTATTTTGTTGTTTTTGCATCATGTGCTAATAATGTCTTAGTTTTTATGACTGAAGAATATTTTGTTATATATACATAATACATTTTTACAATAAAAACTTTACTGACATATTATTTGTACTTACTTTTGGGTTATAGTACAATAGTTCAACACCTATGTGCAATTTATAATAATTAAATAACATTAATTAGCAGTTCTATTTTCCAAAATATTTGTAATTATTGTGTGCTGGAAAATGTGGTCATACTCTCTTAGCAACCCATCAATAAGACTCTTCTGGGCTTTGGCAGTGAAAGCCAGCTTTTAAAGTAACAGCTGCTATTGTTTTTGCAGTTACCAAAACTCACACAAACTTTTTTCATACCCTCCTAAAAACACTTTCCATTCATTTCCTATAGCCCATGCCCGTGGCTATTGCAAACAGAGACTATTATGGTAGTCAATCAATATCTGATTAAAAGTATGAAGCTCTTTCATTTTCTCTACCAAGTGATCGAGTTTCTTCTGCCTGAGCAGCCATTTCTCTTTTAAATGACTGCGGCAGCCACTATCTCTGTGTGAAATCTGGGCTGCATTTAAGTTGTGTTGAGTGAGTGCGTTGCCTTTTGCCCTGCATTAGCATGTAGGGAAGAAGCTGCTCGATATTCACCGGGAAGATAGGTCGCTGCAGAACGACTGCTGCAGAACGACGGTTGGTCACCAGAGCCCTATTCTGCCTGATGATTATGTGTTCTCCCTTCTCTAAACACATACGCACACACACTCACATACACACACAATGACACACAACCACACATGTACCCTACTTATTTTAATTTCTGGTTATATTAATAGCTAAGGTATTTTCTTTCCAAAAAGCTTTTCTAAAATTGAGTTGCTGGCAAGGGAAGGAGCACGCGTTATAGAGTACTGAATAGCTACGCTTTGAGCAAGTTGCCTTTCAATCATCAGTGGTAAAAGATACATTATTTATGTAGAAAACTATAAGTGTTAAAGAAAATAGTGCTCCATTGGAAAAAATCTATAAGTTGCATTCATATATCTTCGTTCAGCTTTTTAAAAGGTTTTATAATTTAACCTCATTGGCCTCTAGGATACCCTCTGGGAAACAAGCGTACAATCAATTAGTGAAGGTAATCAAAGATGTAATAGCTGTACAAAACTTATCTTTGAATGATAATCAATTAACTATAAATCAAAGCTCTTAAATTTAGAATTATTTATTTATTTATTTTTGAGACAGGGTCTCACTCTGTAGCCCAAGCTGGTCCTGAGCTCAGGATGGAGCCCAGGCTGCCACTGCACTAGGCTCATGTGGTGTTGGGGAACCAAACTCAGGTACTTGGCGCTTGTCTTAGTGCTTGCTAGGTAAGCGCTTTGACAGCTGAGCCATTCCTCCAGCCACCAAAGCTTTTAACTTGGCAAGGAAGTGGCAAGGAAGCCACTTTGTAGGATTGGCTCTTTTGCATAATAAAGGAAAAATAGAAATCAAATATAACTATAAGGTGCTTCCTATTCTTTTTTTTTTAACCAACCATTGTCTTTAACTTTGTGGGGTCAAGGCATTTTTAGAAGTCTGATGGAAACTATGGTTCTCTTATTAGAGAAATGTATCCCCATAGGGGTCCTATATGAGCAACATGGTATCATATATGATTGGTGACCCAGAGCTGGGAAGTGCTGACATCTCCATCTCACAGACTCAGCTTAGATACCCTGCCCTGCTCACTTCTGTCATCTCGGAGAGAAATGAGCTGGAAGTCAACTGAGATAGTTCTAGCCTAACTGAGCAGGTATATCCACTCCCCCTATACAAAGGCAGTCCCCTTATGTGCATGTAAATCATTAGAGAAGCAGTAATGGAGTTGTCACTGAACTCAGTGAAAATCCACTGGCTTCATTTAGAAAGTCACACTAACTTTCAGAAGAAACACGAGGGACACATTTATAAAATAAATGTTGTTATTATAGGTGACTGTTCCAAGCAAAATATCTCCTGTGTTTTGGTGCAACTCTGAGCTGATTCTCAGTCTTCTTCAGCTGGCTTTGACCATCCTAAATTTTCCTGCATATGATTTATTTTGAAAAATATAATTGAATAGTTGCTGGTTCAAGAGTGAAAGGAAAGAAAATGGCTCTTCACTGATTTTTAGCTTTCTTCATGGGATGAGTAGGTGTTGAGCAGTAAGCCCATCAAAATGACAATTGGACTAAGCTAAATAAAACCCAGCTAAATAAGACTGTTAACTCTTGTAAGCTTATTAAAGTGCTGTAGACACTATATAAAGGACAAGAGAGAATGCTAACGGTAGATTCTAAGTGGATAAGCCCTTTTCCTCCCTTTACTTCCATGCAACTACTAGCTTTCTGACTGTTTTTATTGTAGAAGTGCAGGGTTACTGAGAGGAATAGTCTTCTGTGAAGTGCAAGTGAAAGAAAACTTCAATATATTCATTTAAATTAATGTGTCCCTTCCTTTTAAAAATCTTTTTTAATTTTGCTGTAAACAAGGTACTTAGGATCTATATTTCTATTTGACTTTTCGTATTTTTTTGGAGTCCCGTAGAAATACATAGGCTGTTTTGCAGTTAAGGAGAGCATCTTAGGTGCTTTCTGTTTCTGTGATGAGTTGTCTGAAGTTGAGCACTTTATAAAGTAAATAGGTTTATTTAGCTGACCATTTTGGAGGCTGAGATTCCAACATTATTTGGCCCCACCTGTGTGGCCTCTGGTGAAGGCCCTGTGGCAGACGGCAGGAGTGCATGTAGAAGAAATGACGTGATGAGGTAGGTTACCAGAGAGAGTTAGGGGTCAAGCTCGCCCTTTTCCATAACAACTTGTCCTTATAGAAACTAGCTGAAGCCCCACAAAGACTACATCAACCCCTTCTAAGGACAGTAGCCCTAACGATGTAACTACTCTCATTAGGCACCGTCTCTTACACCACCACCCTGGGACCAAGCTTCCAACACAGAAGTCTCTTGGGAACACGCTCAAACCACTTACCAATGGTAACAGAGGCTCGGCAAAGGTAACTTACAAGTAGTAGTAAGACCGATTTGAACAATTTCTTGGTTCTCCCTACTGTGCAGTTTCTAACTATGATATGGAACGTTCTTCAAGCACTTGGGGATTTCTGTTAGGAAACAAAATATTGGCATCTAAGATGATCGTGAAGGAAAACACTCTTAATATTACTAAATTTGGGAAGATAAAACATTCAGATTCCAATTCTTACCACTTTAGTAAATACCAGAGAATATTTTTAATTGAATCTCAGGGTTTTCTATCTGGATTAATCACAACGAATGTGACATCTGATTCCTAATTGAGTCTTTTTCTGTGATGCTCATAAGTATTTCCTTCCTCTCTCCCACAGTGTCATGAGGAAGAAATAAACCACATAGAGAATGACCTTGGTTTTATCCCTATCGCAGAGAGCAATGACTTATTTATAGACCAGCTTTGTCAAAATGTTTTGGGGAAGCTAGGATTTCTTTAAAAGGGAACATGAGCTCTGGAATCAGGTTGTGGACCATGTATATTTAGTTCAAAACAAAAGAATCTATTTTTTTTCTTGCTTGTTGTTACTCGGCCTGCCTCATGCAGCAACAGTTGACATTTTTCTTTAACCTTGAACTCATAAAATGGCTGAATCATTAATTTTCTGGGGTGGAAAAATATCTTCTTAAAGTAGCAACTCATTTGATTACATTTTTCAATCATCATGATATATAACATCAACATGAGTTTTGAAAGAGTCAAACGTTCAAACTACAACAATCTGTAGTTTTTTCCCCCACAAACTTCGGTCTATTGGGTGGAAGAAAGACAATATCTGGTCTTTGCTGTGGAAGAAATTACGTCATTTCCTCCCTTTCCATTTGTATATTGAAGACCTAAACCTCCAATATTGCCACATAGGGGACCAAACTTTTAATACATGGGCCTTTGAGAGACATTTCTCTGGAAAATTATTAATATGTAGAATCTACCATATTCCAGCAGCCCACCCATGAATGGACTGTGACCTTCTGAAACTGTAAGCTACAATAAATCTTTCCTCCTTAAGTTATGAAGGTTGGGTATTGAGTCACAGCAACGAAAAAATAACTAAGACAGATTATAACAATACACAGAAACTCTACATATTAGCGAACTATGTATATTCTAGATATTAATACTTTGTCAGAGTACCTAGCAAAGATATTCTCTCACTCTGTAGGCTCTCTTTACTCTGTTTATCGTTCCTTTTCAGTACAGAACTTTTTAGTCTAATGAAGTCCTATTTCTTGATTCTTTCTATTATTATCTGTGCTACTGGAGTCTAATTCCGGAAGTTCTTGCCTGTGCCTATGACTTCAAATGTTTCCCCATGTTCTCTCATCTAGTGTACTTAACACCAACATACCAACACACACACACACACACACACACACACACACACACACACACACACACTTCATCCAATAGACGGCAAGTGAATTGAATAGGTATATCTCAAAAAAAGTACAGAGGACCAAAAATTATATTAAAATGTTCAACATTACTAGCTATCAGGGAAATGCAAATCAAACTACTTTGATGCTCTGTCTCATGTCAGCTAGAACAGTTATCATCCAGAGTAAGGAAAACAACAAATACTGGTAAGGGAGCAAGAAAGAAGAAATACTTATGCCCTGTTAGTAATAATATAAAATATTACCCTGCCTTCGTCCCACTGCTTCTGTTTGGAGCTGCTGTGGACTTCCAGGTCCCCTCCTTGTTACACACAAACCATGTGTGGGACAGAAAAGACAGATATCACAGCCTCCTTTCTGTCTGCCAAGCTACATTGCACTATTTGGTTACTTTGATGTTGTCTTTTCCTCCTTACAGACTCATCCTTAAATCCAGTAGAGGAGTCAAAGCAAGAGGTTCTCACAGCCTTCGGCTTCTCCTCAGTTCTGAGGACACAGGTGTAGTCATTTCTGCTTTGTATCATCTTCTCATATCATCTTTCTCTAAATTTTCTCAAATTCCCAGAAGTAGGAAAAATTATGATTCCTTTCACTTGATAATTCTATTTCCTTTTATTAAAAAAGAAGTAAGTGTTATAGCCTAGAATCGAGACAGAGACTTTCCCTACACACTAGGAAAACTCTATAAGCTGAATTGTAAATCTTGATATATTCAAGTAGTCTATAAAGAATAGCAAATCCTTTGTTTGCCTCCTTTTCTCCTTTTCTTCTTTCTCCCCTCCTCATCTGTTTTCCCCCCTTCTACTTCTCTTTCTTTGAGGTTTTAGAAAAATAAAACTTTAAGTTTTAGGAAAATTAAACTTCAAGTGAATATTTTTCTCAAAAGAAGACTGAGAAGTCATATCTTTGTATGTACAGATATATTGCATTTTGCTCCGATAGGGTCAATCATTTTTACCGTGCATGTGTGCTTGCATCCTGTGCTCGGAAGCACAGTTTTGCCTTCTCTGAACCTTATTCCTTGAAGCAGATGTCAGAGGCATGAATGGACACGACTCTCATTCATGGCCAGCACCCCAAGGAAGGAAGAACTAGGGGATTTACAATGCTTTTCCAGCGCTCCGAGTTGTGTTTTACCAGCTTGGCCATCTTCTTTATCTTGCTCTACACCAAATACATGAGGAAACACTCAGATGAGCTCAGATGTTGGGCCGGGTAATTGGTTCTTTGCATTTTTAAAACAATCATTTAATGAGCCAATAAACATTCCCTTTAATTATAGCCTCTATTTTGCTTTCCAGAATGCTGCATATTTAATTCTTCTGGGTCACTGAGCAACCCATTGGCTGGATCTTAAATAAGTCTGCCCGTCAAGTTGCATTTTTATTATGAGCATCCTAGAAGGGAGAGCTACTGTTGACAAAGCTCTACTTTGAGAACTGTATTTGCCCTTGCTGTCCAGTAGGTACTTTGCTAACAGATTCATGGGCTCTGAGAAAGTTTCTTAAATGTACAGTTATTGATAGATGATCATCATTTCAGTGATTCAGAATTGGGAAGGAGTACCTCTTGTCTCAGTGTCTTTCCTCACATTCTTCTGCTTCACTAAAGGCATTATTAAAGTTTTCAGGCTTAGGATAAACTGAGACGCTGACACATAAAGTGTGTTTAAAAATGCATATACTTGAACATTCAAATAAAAATGCTTTTCTATTTTAGATGTTTGTGGTTAAGTTCTTCCTTCTTAAAGGTGACTTTTCCCATCAAAGATCAAATTGATGAGAAGTGATGTCATAGAGACATGTACTTCTAGACAGTAATTTGGGGTTCTATCATAGAGCAGTGACAAGAAATCCCTTATAAAGATGTAAGTGGAAAATGAAACCTGACTGATGGATTCGGGGGGCAGGCTGATTGGCACTGGAAGGATAACACCATTTTGTTCCTTGATGGGAGATTAGTTCAGAAATAGATGTGTGAGTCAAACCTCAGCAGAGACATGATTGCCTGACAAGCACTCTCTCCAAACCCCAAAGTACATTAAGCTTAATTCCAAAGAGCCACTGCACTTTAGGTGCTTCAACTTTTCTATAAATTAGGAAATAAATGAATTTGCATTTTTAAGTAGAGAGCACAATAATCAGTTTCTGCATAGAATATGACCCATCATAGGCCATGACAAAAGTTAAATAATTAGGATATGTCTATTGGTTGGCTCGCAGTGCAGTGCTTTATGATGGAACAATACACCAGGCTGTGCATTAGCTTTTGAGTGGCTGATAGTGAGCACTAATGCCATTTGGAAGAATTCCCAGAACAAATGAAAAGAGATATACATCTGTCCCTTCAATGACTCAAGGAACCGGAACGATCCTTGACACATTACCTTTTTCCCAACTTTCAATATTTTTTTTTCTTTTATCTGTCTTGAAGAAAAGGCACTTTTAGCTCCAACAGCTATCAAGCTATTTAAGTAAGATGAAATGGACAGATGTCAAACCACAGTGATAATCACAAGACCCAAGTAAGCCCTGTTAGCTGTGGCCTCGATTTTGTTCAACTCTATTCATGTCTTTTCTCCTAAGGAAAGTAAAGGAGATATTAAGTAACCAATGTACGTTGCACAATGTTTTGCATTCTTTTTTTGGAGGGGACACAATCTAATTCTGTAGTTCAGGATAGTCCTGACTTCACTATGAAGTACAGTCAGGCCTCAAACTCACAGAAATCTTCCTTCTCGGGCTCCCACATGCTGGGATTACAGACATTCACCACCACATCTGGCTAATTTTTGTTTGGTGCTGAGGAATGGAACCACAGGCTAGGAAAGTGTTCTGACCGCTGGCCCTTGGGCAATTTGATGTCTGGCTTAGTGCTCATAACCTCTCAGAATCTTTTCATAAATGACTTTTCCAGAATCCTGAACAAACCTACTTCTATGACAATGGATCCTGTTCACATTTGTCAGACCCACCGCCTAACTCACATTAAACAATTTCCTCCTGGGCTTGCATAATCTTTCCCTACACAATCCAGCAAAGAACTCACGAAAGAAGCCTGCCATCCACGCCGTGCTCACAATGCCAGTTATTGTTTTGTGTTTTACTTACATAGCTCTACTCCGCAAAGTAAGCTATCCTCATTTTTCCAATCAGTTCTGTGCTTATTAAAATTAAGTTAATGCATGTAGATTTAGGCTTCTGTAGACACAATACTGATGTGAACTATTCTTCTTGCTGACTAAAGATACATTATCTAGTTTTCTACAGAAATAGACACAAAACATACAGGTGATAAGGAAAGATCAGAGCTCCATACAGCAGGCCAAAGGAGATCAGGGAGGACCTCAGCAAATCCAGAAGTGGAAGCAAACTGGTCACAGATTGGGCAGATTGTCTGGAGTCTCCGAGGAGGGAGTAACCCAAGGGCAGTCAGTGAGACCGCAGAGTGCGGCAGCTGATTGGAGGCTGAAGGGCACATAGTGGGTACTGTACGACCAGCCACAGGAAAGGGTCACTCGTACAACATCCCTCGCACTAAAGAATGTCATGGTTAAAATTACAAAATAATAATTATAAAAATGATTATTGCCACCCCACAAAGTGCCAGGCATATAGGGCTACACCTGTGCCTCCTGAGGGCTTTACACATATTTACATGTCCTCTCTGACCTATATCTTTTGTGCTTGACTGAAGCATTCCTTTGTTGTCCTATTATAGCGTTCTCTCTGCCTTCTCTCTCATTTAAGGTCCCTGAGACTCATTATCCATCCCCCTGGTTCAGACTAACCTGGTTTCCAGGAAGGACAACTAAGAATCTTTATCTAGCTGGTAGGCCAGAGATTATGTCTATTCTTGATTTTTTCCTTCAACACAACCGGAAAGAAGAAGGCTGTCATTTAGTATTGTTGTCGTCAGAAGGGAAACAGTAGGGAACAGAGTTAAATATACCACGGGGAAAAAAAATTGAAACGTCAGCAAGGAACCCAGAAACAGACGCTAGTTATCTAGGTATTGTCCATATCCTGAATCTGAAATGTGAATTCAATCATAACAGACACCTTATCCCTCAAAGTAATAATCCAGCACTAGCACAAGCAACCAATAAATATTTGTTTGTCTTTTGTTTGTTTCATCTGGGCTTTTTTTTTTTTTTGTGGTCCTTGTGGTTTGGATCTGGAATGTCCCCCAAAGGTCTCATGTATTTTAATGTTATGGATTGTCTATGGAACCATGTGCTGTTGGTGGATTGGGGTCTAGTCTGGAGGGGTGGGTTACAGTTAAGTTAGGATTAAAGGCGTGTGAGTTAGGGTTAACGGTGTGTAGTGGCCACACCTTCCACACCTGGATCCAGGAGGGGCTGATCACTGGGCGGAGACCTGGAAGGATACACAAGCTGCTTCCTGCCTTCCTTGGAGGACTAGGACTGGAACTCGGTCTAGTCTCAGTGTCCTCCGTCTCGACTTGCCTTCCTGTTTGTGATGTCGTGAGAAGCTGCCTCCACCTCTGCCGTGTACTTCCATTGCTGCCGGCCGCCCCTGAATGGGCTGTGACCTTTTGAGACAGTGAGCTAAAATAAACCTTTCCTTTCCTAAATTTGTGGGTGGCAGGTATTGAGTCACAGCAATGAAAAAGTAACTAAGACAGTGGTGCTAACAGTTGAACCCAACCCCTTGATACTGAGCAACATCCACAGGCCATTTTTCACATTTCTATTTTGAAACAGATGCTTGCTAATTTCATAAATATTCTAGGTGGTGCTTGAACGTGTGATCCTCCTGCTTTAGCCTCCCAGAGTGCTGTCTTTTCTAAATAAGTATAGCATGTGACAATCTGAGGAAGTGCTACAGGTTCTCTTGAGAGCCACTTGTTGCAGCTTTGGTTAACTTCCCGGGCTACCTTCATGTGTACTTTTGCTCAGAGAATTGAATCATTTGAAGACCAATGGATATAACTTGAGACCATCGTGCTTCATGAAGTGAGTCAGGCTCAGAAGGTTAAATATTGTGCAGCTTCTCTAACATGAGAATCCTAGAATACAAATGAATAATCAAGTCAGCTAGGTGAGGTGTTGGGAGTTAAGGGGGATTGGGTTGACAGGAGGATGAAAAAGGAGAAAGGGATGGGAATGTGAGGTTGCCGTAATGTATGTGTGCTCAAAACTCTCAAGCTTAATGTAACATTTGTGTATCTCACCTGTGTCCTAATGAAAGTGCGGAAAATCATTTAGGCATACAAGTGTTTAAGACCCTTTAGATTACGTGCTATGGAATCACACAGGAGAATTTCCTACATCGTCTAAGCCTACCCCACAGAACTTCCCACCCTTTGTAAACACGGGAAAGATGAAGGTCATCTCTGGGGGGTATCAGGCTTCCAGGGAAGTGAACTCCACTGCTTTAGTTGTGTTTCCCCAGTGAAAGCAGAAGTCAAGACATTTTATTTGTATTGAATTGAGACAAATTTTTGAAAAAGATTCACCAATGTTTTGAGTTTTAGTTTTTAAGCACATATTAAGCTCAGCAGCAGGTATGTTCATGTATTTGGAACAGATTTTGTGCGTTCTGCCTGTCAAATCAGAGCGCACAGAGTTGGCATTCGGATGCCTGCGTTGAAATCCAGCCCTCCCCCTGGCCAGCTCACTAGATGCAGGCCCACTGTTAACTTTTCTGATTCTGTTTCATTATCTGTAAGACAAGGACTTTAATAATGCCTGCCTTTGTAGTGGACTGAGGGAATCAAACAAGTTACCTGTGTACCACCTGTGTAATGGAGCTTGTTACACGGAACAAATGTCAGTTGTTGTCAAGAGTCATAGAAACTGGAGTCCTTTGTGAATCCTTCAGGGAGGCGTTCTCATTAAGGCGCCCAAGACACAAGGAGGAGTGGAACACAGGAGGAAGAAGACAGAACGACTTAAAAAGCATGTGTGCCTTCGTTTAAAGTTCCATGAGATAGTTGTGATCTGGGTCCCTCATATCAGAGAGACCATCCGATGTT